>JAHHFK020004108.1:600000-898437 GCA_024533555.2 Aedes koreicus | reverse complement strand
TTTCCCTTGACCAAATTTTGACCGTATCACCCTTTATCAGCAATTTCATTTATCATGTCATAAAATGGTTGATTATTATTGTCGGTGCTCCAATTATTTTATCTGGTGGCATTGTTTCTAGTCTTAAAAATAATGAATACCTCAGAAATGAAATTCATGTACGTATTGGATGAATTTCTACTGTACTGCTTCAAACTTGTTTGACGCCGAAGGCTAAAATAAACACCGATGAATGAAAAGCTTAGTCGAAAATTTTGGCTTGAAGATTGTTTTGCTGAAGTTGCCTACGTGGTGGTTGTCAAAAGAAGATAATGTGTTCCATAGGAAAGGGATGAATGTTAAGTTCATCGTCCCACGATGATTTTCAATTGAAAGTGAAATTTTATGACCCTGCTCTCCAGCATTGTCAAACGTCTGTATTCAGTTGATTGCTGGTTAAGAATTCCTATTCCATTATTTTAAGTAACCCTGCTTAGGATTTGCTCCTTGAATTGGGAATCAGGTAAGTAGTTTCAACGTAGGACTGCCATTTCCGGATGTCATTTCAAAATCTAAAAAATGAGAGCGTTACGCAAAAGTGAAAGGTTTTTGAACGCTAATTACTCTCGTTTCACTGAACAAAATGACTTTTTTTATACACCATATGATCATAAACACTGACAAATATTTTGGATTATTTAAAATTTTAATTAAGTGCTATCTGTATAAGTAATTCAATTTTTTATTTAAAAAAGACCTCTTTTTGCTCCCATACAAATCTGCAAATGTGGTATTCCCTTTCCAGGTCCTCAAAAGCGAGTAACGAATGGTTCAAATTGGCTTCTGCTTTTTGTTTCAGTATATTTCATTCCATGTTTAATACAGCCATATGCACACCCCTGAGCTGCAAATAAATTGTGCTTTGCGCTTTGTTGCCGAACCATAATGTGTGTGTGTGTGTGTGTGTGTGTGTGTGTGTGTGTGTGTGTGTGTGTGTGTGTGTGTGTGTGTGTGTGTGTGTGTGTGTGTGTGTGTGTGTGTGTGTGTGAGAGAGAGAGAGAGAGAGAGAGAGAGAGAGAGAGAGAGAGAGAGAGAGAGAGAGCACTTCTTGATGCGCGTTATAGCGATAAGATGTTTTTTTTTTGTCTGTATTATCAAGATTTTCAGCCTTGGGCTGGTTCATCTCCCCAACAAACATCGGTGTTGAATTACAGCTTATTCAAGCAAATTTGGAGAAGCTATTCCAGCTGTTTCTTCTACAATAGCTGAATAGCTTCTCCAAATTTGTTTGAACAAGCTCTAATTCAACACCAATGTTTGTTGGGTCTCGTCGTAGTCACTCAAACACCTCTTTTAGGTGTTTTTCTTAACTTGTCCGGGGGTGAGATTTGAACTCGTGACTTTGGCGTGAGAGGTATGGATGTTAACCACTACGCCGGGGTCGCCCCCGCGATAAGATGTTAAATGATTCTATTTTATAAGATTATTTTGAGAACGTCTTTTTTTCTTGGACGAAACTTTGGACTTTGTTGTGGTTTGCTGGGATTTTCCAAAGAGGGAAAAATGAAGGAATACGGATCTTAGCCGCAAGCTCGCTTGGCAACGATGCACCAAGTTTGCTTGTTGAATCGTGAAATATGAGTACGGCACATGTGTGTCTTATCAGAATTGTTGGGTACTGTTGGAAGTCATCGACCATGCTTATGCACTCATTTGAACTTCATTGCATAGAACTGCCTGGCATAGAAGTAAATGTTTCTTAAAAATTGGATTCCACTGGTGTGGTCTTTTTTGGACGAACTGAGAGGATTTGATGATAGATGTGATGCACATATTACAAGGGTAAAGGTTGTGTTGGCTGATATAGTTGAACTGATATGATCATGGCGCATTATCTGTATTGCGATATAGATTTTGAGGGTTTGTAAGGGAATATAAAGTGAGAAATAAAGGATAATTTTGATAATAACATCGATAGTCCCAAAAGTTTGCAATTGATTGAAGTAAAAATCTCGATAACCTGTCGAAAAAATATTGATAGATGGGATAATGATATATGATTATATTTGTGTGTGTCTCATTTTTCTTGAATACAGTCTTGAGCACACTCAACCCAGTTCAGATTTTTTTGTTAATTCGCTGATTCTTCTAATGGTGACAGAAATCAATTAGCATTGAGTACTGAATAATGAATTTCACCCATTGGAATACCTTTCTGTTCTCACTTCGAATAAACTATAGCTATCGGAGGCCACTTTTAACAATTCAAAGTAGCTTCTTTCAATACATCCACTTTTTAACTTAGAAGGATCCCACACTCTTGTCCAAAAATAAACATAATTTCCACTAACTCAACAGTTGTAATTTCAATATCAGCATCAGCCTCGTCCCAGTTTTGTCGCCTTGTTAAAGCAAACAGTAACTGACACCGGTAGAGGAGCTGTTCGCAGCAAGAATTCTCACCATATCAGTCCGGCTGGGTCCCCGGAAAGTTTTAGCGTCGTTCACCTCCTATTGCGTTCTTTCAACAGCGTCTGTTTGTTTTCTCACTACCCTAGGAAAACAACATCTCCACCGGAAAACATTGAAAGTTCGCTGATAAAGTCCTCGTTTTACTGGGTCACTTCTCGTTTGCTAGGAATGGAACTGACAGACGCAGGCACCGTTGTTGCAAGTTGACTGAACAGAAAAGGGACATTTCACCCACCCGAGGGGACCCAACGACTGAAAAAAGTAAAAGGAAAACTTGTTCCTTCGTGTTTTTCATCCTTCCGACAAAAAAGTCTATTAAACGCACATGATCAGATTTTCTGAAAAGCGCTCCCACCTAGAGGTTCGGTATGGTCTGTTCCGGTACATCGCGTCACCGAAGCTGGGGCCAAGTAGAAACAGGTGACCTTTCAATTTACCTGTTGGGAGGGCAAAACCGTCAAAGAGTAGAACGGTGTCTAGATCGTAGGTATTTTTCTATTTAGCATTATCAGAGAAAAAAAAAAGACACATGGGTGCAGGATTTGGAGTTGCTTTGAACCTGTCGTTCTGTCCATCAAGAGTAGAAATACTCGCCTTCGAACATCTAGATATGATGATGCAAAAATAGTGTCCAAACCGACTTTGACCTTTTTCTTCCCCATTGTTACAAATCACACATAACCAAGTGTGAAGCAGTATGTACTTTTCAACACGTTTTAAGCACACATACAGCACCACACAATCATCAACTTGAATGCATGCCGATGTCTGGATATGATACACCTGTCCTGAATGACGACGGTGAAATAATGGATGAAAAGGCATTGAAAGCAACAATGCCAGCGGTTGGTAGGTGTCTATGAATGGAGTAAGGTTGGTGAGAAAAGCTGGGATGGGAATTCCACCTCGCTATTTGCTCGTAGAAAAAAATAAATGAAATTATTCATGCAGAAAACTCTTCAAACTGCTCCTGGTGCCGTTTCAGCTGAAATTTGAAACCAAGTTCAAGACTGATGATGGTTTCTATTTTCTGAAGAAATGTTTCCACCGAAAAAGTCTGCTGAGCTCAATCAGTGGGAAAGAAACTTCAATTTTATATTTTCGACTGGGGATTTGGAATGGTGGTTGCAATTTTGAGCAAACAAGGTTTATTCGTAGTTCAAATTTTGAAGAAAATTATCATTATTGCCGTTATTGATTGTTCAGTAGCTTTGCGAAACAATGTGATGAGATGAATCAAAAAGTATTAGTTTTATTTTAATCAAAAAATTGTTTGACTGTTCTTAAGGCGGCGTCTTTTAATGACAAATTGATACATTAATTCGTACAGCCGTGTTAATCAGAAAATAAATCAAGTATGAGAAACATTGAAGGTTTACTGTTTGTTCGTACTCGAAGCGGAACAACACACTGTTAGCAGTACACATGTTTCAAATCAGGTGGTATAACTTCAACATGACTCAATTATGTAACAATCAGTGTGTCATATATTCACTTTTTGTGCCAAAAAACTTTAACGAGTGATACACCATTTATTCTTCTACTTTGCAACAATGATATGTTGTAACTTGAATGTTTTACGAGAAGAAAACAACAAAATGTTGTATCGATGATGGAAAAGAGACAAGTTGCTGCGAGAAAAATTTGTGATTCGCACACATGTTGCAACGACCTAATTTTCATGTAACAGCGACAAAAAAAACGGCAACACGCTCCCGATACAAAAATTTAATTATATTAAATTAAAATCGAGTCTTTACAAAGGGGCCATTTGGGCCTGATTTACTTCGTATCCAAGTGATTCACTACTGACTCACCTCAATTCAAGTGATTAAGGACTGGCTGACTTCTCATTTAAGCGATTATACCTGCTTTTGGTCGGATTAATTTCGTATTCAAATCTCGCCTCCTGAAGCCTCCCGAAAACTCAACGGTTGAACATCTCTGGGTGGCAATAACCACCAAAACCGGAACATTGTTTATGTGCGTTGTGTATATCCCACCTGATCGTGTCAACGACAGCAGCCTCATCGATAAGCACACTCTTTCTTTGGATTGGATCGTGTCACAAATGGGACCCAGCGACAACATCGTCGTTGTGGGAGATTTCAACCTCAGCACGATGTCATGGCATGTCGATACCAACGGCTTCCACTATCCAGATACTTCATGTTCGTCATTCAGACCAGCATCTCTCTCCTTGCTTGATGCTTATTCTACCGCAAGACTTCGGCAAGTTAACGGCATTCCGAATAACAACAATCGTTTGCTGGATCTATGCTTCATTACTGAAGAACTGGGTCAAAGATGTTCTGTCATTCAAGCTCCGGCACCGCTTGTCAAAAGCTGCAGAAACCATTCCCCTCTGCTACTGACGCTGGAATTAAATCCTGAGTACAGCTTCCATGACAACTTCGAAAATGTTTATTATGACTTCAACCATGCTGACTACGAGGGAATGAACAACTTTCTCGCCGACGTGGACTGGAACACGACTCTTGCAAACGGGGATGCAAATTTTGCTGCTTCGACTATGTGCTGTATTTTGCTTTACGCCGTCGATCAATTCAATCAAAGAAAATCAACCGTAAGCCTCCCAAACCTGCCTGGTCAAATTCTGACCTCAAACACTTGAAACGAGTTAAAAGGGCTGCTTTGAGGAAACAAAGCAGATATCGCACCGATTCCACGAGGGCAAACTACGCTCGCGCCAACGACGATTATAAATACCTCAATAACAGCTTGTACAACGCCCATCAGTTTCAATTGCAAGAGTCGTCTCAAAACGAACCCGAAAAGCTTCTGGCGGTTTGTGAACGAACAACGGAAAGAAACCGGCTTACCCTCTACTATGACTGATGGCACTCTTGAAGCTGGCACTATCGTGGATATCGCCAGCTTGTTCCGTACACAGTTCAGCAGTGTCTTCTGCGACGAAATTCTGGACGCCGAGAGCCTCGAATCGGCTACTAGCAATGTTCCCCGCATGTCTGTATTTGGCTCTGCTTTCACTATTCATAGTGATATGGTGATTTCAGCCGGAAAGCAGATGAAAACTTCAACTGGATGCGGTCCTGACGGTATTCCTTCAATTGTCCTGAAGCGTTGCCTAAACACGCTTGCTGCGCCCCTAGCTACGGTGTTCAATTTGTTTGTAACTTCCAGCGAGTTTCCTGAATGCTGGAAAGAGTCATTTGTATTCCCAATACACAAGAAGGGATGCAAACGGTCCGTCGCCAACTATCGTGGGATTGCTGCACTAAGCTCTGTATCCAAGCTATTTGAACTAATTGTTCTCCAAATGCTGGTCAATGACTATTCACAGACTATTTCTCCAGACCAACACGGTTTTGTGCCCAATCTAACCGTATTTACATCGTTCATCATGCGCGAAATGGAACGCGGTCATCAAGTAGACGCCATTTACACAGATCTCTCTGCGGCGTTCGATAAAATGAACCATCAGATTGCCATTTCTAAATACGGCAATATGGGGGTTCACGATCAGTTGTTGAACTGGCTCCGTTCATACCTGACTGGTAGAACTATGTCCGTGAAGATTGCCGATTACACCTCATCTAGCTTTCCGGTAGCATCCGGCGTTCCTCAAGGTAGCCACCTCGGCCCATTCCTTTTCCTCCTATATATGAACGACGTGAACTTGGTCCTCAAATGCCTGAAATTATCCTACGCGGATGACCTGAAGCTGTACTACGTTATAAAATGTCCGGAAGACGCCCACTTTCTTCAGCAGGAACTGCAAGTGTTCGATAACTGGTGCCGAATCAACAGAATGTCCTTAAATGTATCCAAATGCTCAACTATCTCCTTCGGCCGAAAACGTGCGATGTATCTTCACGACTACATCCTTCGAGGTACGCGCTTGAAACGAGAAACAACGGTCAAGGATCTGGGAGTAATGCTGGACTCCAAACTGTCGTTCAAGGTTCACATTTCGTATATTGTTTCCAAGGCTTCTTCGCAGCTAGGATTTATGTTCCGCTTCGCAAAAAACTTCTAGGACGTTTACTGTCTGAAGGCATTATACTGCTCTTTGGTTCGCCCTTTCTTGGAATACTGTGCCATCGTTTGGTCCCCTTTCTACCAAAACGCAGTCCAGAGGATCGAAGCTGTTCAGCGAAGGTTTATACGCTTTGCTTTGCGACATCTTCGCTGGCAAGACCCTCGCAGATTGCCAAGTTATGAAAGTCGGTGCAAGCTCATCAACCTGGAACTGTTGGAAGGTAGGCGTATGGTAGCCAAAGCGTGTTTCATTGGTGATCTGCTTCAAGGAAATGTTGATTGTTCCGTTCTACTGGATCTCTTGACCATCAATGTTGGTTCTGACAGCACGGACTGAGAATATGTCTCCACATCACCGAAACTGGTGCTAACGGTCGAGCTTTCGAACTATTTTTTGTTGCCCTTCTGGCAACCCCGTCTGCTCAGCTGCTTTCGCGCGAACGTACCCGACCTACCAATCAATCATCGTCATCATTGTCAGTCGTTACCAGTTGTTCAATCTGCACGGAAGAAAAATAAATTACACCAGAAAATTGTATATAGCGAGCGTTTTAGTCGATTTGTGAGAGTCAGTTTCTGATAACACCATTGTGCCGTGGGTTAAAGTTTTTTGTGAAGTTGCTTACGTGTCCCGGCTTATGTTCTGGTGCTGCCCAGAGCTGAACCCTTGGTGCGCCTGGTCGAAGAAAGAAAAAAGTCACAACGTAGGGTATTCGCGCCAACATATTTGGTGCCGTGACCAGGATTTTGGTCGTACAGCGTGGTTAGTTATCTGATGGGCGCTGCCATCTTGGGTGCTGGCTCGTTTATCGAACGTTCTGGAGATCTGGCTGCTGTTGCTGCTTGTATGAATACAAGGCTCGAATTCTCGAGCGGAAGGTAAAGACCTGTCCAGTTCGATTTTGCTACCTCCACAGGTACGCTTTAGATCTTTTTCTCTCTTCCTGCATGCATCGATTGGTCCTGCGCCACATCATCCACCGTTGATTCGGAGTGTGGCTTCGAAGCTGGTCTCCAAGCGCCATTTTGCCATTGACATCCGAGCACAATTGGGCCATTGTTCGCTGTGGCGTCCCTAGCCGGGGTGAATACCGGATCTTATAGCTTCCTGCTGTGGCATTCAAACCGGACAATTTCCTGACCGATCCGTATTTTACCGGAAAATTTCCTGAAGATTCCGTTGCTGTGATATCGTGTGTTCGAAGGTTGCTGCTGTGGCGTCCCTAGCCTCGCACCGCACGCGGCTTGGCTACTGCCGTGTGAGTACTACTGCTGTGTCTGCTGATCGACCGACTTGAGAATCTGCAGAGGACCACCAAGCGTTTTTTCGACCGTTTCTCCGATTCTGGTGCCTTGTTTTTACCAGTACGGACGGTACTGCATCGAGTTCCTGTTGGCTGTATAAAATACAAGGCACATTTTGCCTTGAAACAGGTGAGCACCGTTTCAAGTAATTTATCGTACCTTGCGTGGGTCTACTCTTGGTCCTTTGAAACAGGCACTAATCATCCGGACCACCGCAAAGCGACATGGAGGTTCTGCAGCTTGGACAGCTCCTGGCACGGAGAGACACGCTGCTCGCTGCGTTGCGTCGGACAGAGGATTTTGACGCCAATTACAATGCCGAGCGCGATCAGGCGCAAGTACCGCTGAGGTTGGACTACATCAACGGAATGTGGAGTCAGTTCGAGACGGTTCAAGCGCAGCTGGAGGATGGCGAAACTACAGAGCAAGGTAGGGCAGGGCATGCGACATTTCGGGCTGAGTTGGAACCGCGTCTCTTTTCAATAAAGGCAAGCTTGCTTTCAAAATTGCCTCCGCCTCCAATTAATAGCGCTGCAATCCCTCGACTCTCTCAAGCTTCTTCCGCTCTCTCTGGGATCAAGTTGCCAACGATTTCGCTCCCTGAATTCAATGGGGATTATATGCAATGGCTCGCTTTTCACGATACTTTCTTGGCACTTATACATTCCAATCCGGACGTGCCGGATATCCAAAAGTTTCACTATTTACGGGCAGCTATCAAGGGGGAAGCTGCTCAGTTGATCGAGTCTATTGGCATTAGCTCCGCAAACTACAGTTTGGCATGGCAGACGTTGAAATCCCGATACTCCAACGACTACTTACTCAAGAAGCGCCATCTACAGGCACTTTTCGACATCCCCAGCATGAAGAAGGAGTCGGCTGCTTCACTACACGGTTTAGTCGACGAGTTCGAGAGGCATACGAAGATTCTGCGTCAACTGGGAGAGCCGACTGACACTTGGAGCACCATTTTGGAGCATCTGCTGTGCACACGTCTGCACAACGACACTGTGAAGGCGTGGGAGGATCATGCGTCAACTGTGGCGGACCCGAACTACGCCTGTCTCATCGACTTTCTTCAGCGCCGAACGAGAGTATTAGAATCCATTTCCGTGAACCACCACGCATCGGAAACTGCGCCCACTCCTGGGGCTCCATCTCATCCGCACAGGAAGAACCATCACCATTCACAGTTCCGGTTTTCATCGTGCGCAACGACTACCAGCTCCGTGGAGAAATGTTTCGCTTGCGGTCAGCCACATTCCGTGCTGAAGTGCCAGAAATTCAACCAATTTTCACCGAACGAACGCCAGCATATTGTGAGTTCAAAGCGTCTTTGCCACAACTGCCTTAAAGGCAACCATTTCGCCCGCAACTGTCCATCAAGTTTCAACTGTCGGAAATGTAACCGACGTCATCACACGCTGCTCCACCCTGAACAGTCCGAAGATACGAGAGGTTCCAACCATCAGAGTTCCATTTCCCGTCCATTGGCACCTGCTGCCTCCTCTTCGTTGAACACCTCCTCTATGATAGCATCGCCAACGCAGTCCATGGTCGCTGCTTCGGAAACAATCCCAACCGTTGAAGTTAGCACTGCTTTGCAAGGTCCCCGGGAAAATGTCTTCCTGCTTACCGTCATCGTGAAAATCGTCGACGACTACGGCGTGGAGCATCTAGCTCGCGCGCTCCTGGACAGCGCTTCGCAACCGAACCTCATCACAGATCGATTGGCAAAGATCTTACGATTACGGCGACAAAAGGTGAACGTGACGGTTCAGGGAGCCGGAAAACTCTCAAATTCGGTGCGAGAATCCGTGTTCGCTCGAATTCAGTCAAGGAGAGAAGATTTTTTGTGCGGTGTTAATTTCTTGGTGATGGACAAACTCACAGCTAATCTCCCGTCGCAAAACCTTTCCACTGTGGGGTGGAAAATTCCAAAAGACTTATTCCTTGCAGATCCAGCGTTCAACGAGAGTCAACCGATTGACATGTTACTTGGAGCCAAGCACTTTTACTCGTTCTTCCCAAGCGCGGCACGCCTTCAACTCGACAAGAATCTACCTCTCTTGGTCGATAGCGTCTTTGGCTGGATCGTTGTTGGCTCTGCAGGTTCGATCCCTGTCGATCATTCTGCCTCTAGTGCTTGTGAAGCAGTCACCGTATCAATGATTTCACTGGAGGATAGTTTGGAGCGATTCTGGAAGACGGAGGAGCTGAAAACTACGGATACCTATTCGATTGAAGAACGACACTGCGAGTCCCAGTACAACTCTACAGTTTCCAGAAATTCTGAAGGCCGATACATCGTGCGATACCCGCGAAAGGCCAAGTTTACCGAGATGATCGGCGATTCTAAGGAACACGCTCGTAGACGATTCGACTACCTGGAAAGACGTTTGCAGCGAAACCCGCAACTGAAACATGAATATCACCAGTTCATACAAGAGTATCTCTCCCTCGGCCACATGCGCCTGGTCGAAGCGGACGACGAACAATCCTCTCTGGCTTATTACCTGCCCCATCACCCCGTAATTAAGGAGGCAAGCACGACAACCAAAGTCCGTGTCGTGTTTGATGGCTCAGCAAAGACCTCTACCGGCTTCTCCCTCAACGAAGCTCTTTGCGTGGGGCCTGTGGTGCAGGACGAACTTATTGATATCATCCTACGGTTTCGAACGTTTCCAGTTGCTCTAGTCGGTGACATCGCCAAGATGTACCGGCAAGTCCTTATCCATCCCGATGACACCGCTCTGCAGCGCATACTATGGCGATTCTCACCACAAGATCCAGTGCAAACCTACGAACTTCTCACCGTTACGTATGGTCTAGCTCCCTCATCTTATCTGGCGACTCGAACACTCCAGCAGCTGTCAGAGGACGAAGGCAAATCATTTCCAGCAGGCGGTCCAGCATTGAAAAAGAGTTTCTACGTTGACGATTTTATCGGCGGAGCCCAATCCGTCGAAGAAGCGATCATTTTGCGGAACGAGCTCAGCAAATTGTTAGAGACAGGTGGATTTGAGCTGAGAAAATGGACCTCTAATCGGCTCGAAGTGTTGCAAGGCCTCAGTGACGTGCAAGTCGGTACGCAATCGTCTCTTCAATTCACTCCTCACGAAACCATCAAAGCGCTTGGAATCAGTTGGGAACCTGAAGCCGATTGTCTGCGATTCGACTCCCAGGTGCGAAGCAGCGATGAGCCTCCGACGAAACGATCAATTCTGTCAGACATTTCCAAACTCTTCGATCCACTTGGTCTCATTGCTCCCGTAATCGTTCGAGCGAAGATTCTAATGCAGAAATTGTGGGAGTTGTCATGCGGGTGGGACGATCCAGTTCCTGAACCTGTGAGATCGATGTGGGAAACCTATCACCAGGAACTTGAAAAGATCTCCGAACATCGCGTTGAACGTTATGCATTCCTTCCCGAGTCAGTGATCCAGCTACACACTTTCGCCGATGCGTCCCTGGCTGCGTATGGTGCTTGCACTTATGCTCGCTGCGAAGACGACCAAGGAAGAGTTCGAATTCAGCTCCTAGCGTCGAAGTCTCGCGTAGCTCCACTAAATCGTCTCACCATTACCCGATTAGAGCTATGTGCAGCTGTTCTTGGCGCTCATCTACATGATCGCATCAAAAAGGCAATTGACGTCAACGTGACGGTCTCTTACTTCTGGTCGGATTCCGCATGCACTCTTCAGTGGCTTCGATCACCTCCGAATACCTGGCCAACTTTCGTGGCCAACCGCGTATCGGAAATACAGCAGTGTACCCAAGGCTGCCAATGGAAGCATGTTCCTGGAGTCGCAAATCCCGCTGACTTGGTATCACGGGGCATGTCCGTCACGGAATTCATCCACAGCGAACTTTGGAAAAGTGGACCGAGTTGGTTAGCGGGTCCGCAGCAAGATTGGCCGAAATCCATACCCCCAAAGATGTCAGACGAAGCACTGGAAATAAAAACTACTGTCGCAGTCGTTCAAGCGTCGCCGTCCGTTCATCCGTTTTTCCTTCGCTGGTCCTCCTACAGCCGCCTTCTTCACGTCACCGGATATATCATGCGCTTCGTCACCAACACCCGATTGAAATTCCGAACAAAGCCTTCACCAAAACATCCATCCAGCTGCATAGCCCTATCCGTGGCCGAGATCGCCAATGCCACAACAATTCTCGTCCGATTAGCCCAGAAAGATGGTTACGCAGCGGAAATAAAACAATTAAGGGAAGAGAAAAGCATATCTAAACAGTCGCACATCCGTAACATGAGCCCATTTTTTGACCCAGAAGGAGTGTTGAGAGTTGGAGGTCGCCTTAGTTTTGCCCTATTGCCCTACCAAGCCAAGCACCCAGCCCTTTTGCCCATGAGACATCCGTTTACCCGTCTAATCGTCGAACATTTCCATCGCAAATTGCTCCACGGTGGCGGGCGTCTACTATTGACTGCGATTCGAGAGGAATATTGGCCACCACGGGGTCGAAGATTGATCCAGAGCATCGTTAGGAACTGTTTTCGTTGCACTCGTCTGAATCCCGTTCCTGCCCAACAGCAAATCGGCCAGTTGCCTGCCCAGCGGGTCATTCCCAGTCGCCCGTTCAGTGTTACTGGAGTGGATTATGCCGGTCCACTCTATCTTCGTCCAATTCATAAGCGTGCCTCACCTGCCAAAGCGTACATATGCGTTTATGTATGCTTCTCTACCAAAGCCGTGCACCTTGAATTGGTCGGTGATTTATCCACTCAAGCGTTTCTTGGCTCTCTCCGGCGCTTCATCGCTCGTCGTGGTCGCCCGCTCCACATTCACTCCGATAACGGCAAGAACTTCGAGGGAGCGAAAAACGATTTGGCTGAACTTTTTGCCAGGTTCCGGGACCGCTCACAGCAAGCTGAAATTGCATCGGTATGTTCTGACGAGGGAATCACCTGGCACTTGACCCCACCCAAAGCCCCACACTTTGGCGGCCTATGGGAGGCGGCCGTGAAAGTTGCCAAAAAACATCTCTTTCGCCAGCTGGGATCGACTCGTCTTTCGTTTGAGGATATGTGCACGATTTTAACACAAATTGAGGCAATTATGAACAGCCGACCTCTGCTTCCTTTGAACGAGGACCCAAATGATATGGCCGCATTGACCCCGGCTCATTTCCTCGTCGGATCTTCTCTTCACGCCCTGCCTGACCCTGATGTCCACAGCATACCAACGAACAGGCTTCAACATTACCAGCAATTGCAGCAACATGTTCAGCGATTTTGGATGCACTGGCGCCGAGAATATCTCCAGGAGCTCATAAAAAATACCCGCAGCTGGAAACGCAACGACGAAATCGTACCAGGAACAATGGTCATCGTAGTCGACGAAATGCAGCCACCAATTCGATGGCCTCTAGCTCGAATACACTCCGTTTTGCCAGGAAAGGACAACTTAACACGGGTTGTCACACTACGCACTGCTCGTGGTATTATCACTCGTCCGATTGCGAAAATTTGCCTGCTGCCGTACTCCAAGACTCTAGCAGACCCAGTTGATGAAGAAGAATGTTTGCGCGAGGTCCAGCAGCATCCAGATGATCCAGCGACGTGAAAGCATCATTAGAATAAGCTTAGATGTGTTAGAATTAATAAGCAAAAGTTAGACCATAAGAGTAAAAAGAATATTGTTGTTTGTTTACATTTCAATGTTGAACATAACTGTTCAAGGTGGCGGGTATGTTGGTTCTGACAGCACGGACTGAGAATATGTCTCCACATCACCGAAACTGGTGCTAACGGTCGAGCTTTCGAACTATTTTTTGTTGCCCTTCTGGCAACCCCGTCTGCTCAGCTGCTTTCGCGCGAACGTACCCGACCTACCAATCAATCATCGTCATCATTGTCAGTCGTTACCAGTTGTTCAATCTGCACGGAAGAAAAATAAATTACACCAGAAAATTGTATATAGCGAGCGTTTTAGTCGATTTGTGAGAGTCAGTTTCTGATAACACCATTGTGCCGTGGGTTAAAGTTTTTTGTGAAGTTGCTTACGTGTCCCGGCTTATGTTCTGGTGCTGCCCAGAGCTGAACCCTTGGTGCGCCTGGTCGAAGAAAGAAAAAAGTCACAACGTAGGGTAATCGCGCCAACAATATATATATATATATATATATATATATATACAGCAATTCCATGAAAAAAAGTTATACGATCTCTCAGAATTTTATAATATTCGGTAGGATTGTTCAACATCGAAAAATATTAGACCCGTATTTTTTTATTTCGTTATTAGACTGACCTTTTCTGCGTTAGACTGGTCCAAAAAATCGTGATTTTTCAAAATCTTCAATTTTCAAAAATTTATAACTCCTAAACCGTTTAACCGATTTTAGTCATTTTTGGCCATTGTATTGGTATTTTTTTGAATTTCCAAGCAAAAATACGAAAACCTTGAATATATCAATTTTTGTATGAAAAAAATACAAAACAAATAGTTTTTCTTGAATTTGACTGCGAGGGGCCTCAACGACTCCTTGTTTTAGTATTTTTAAATGAAAGAACGTTTAATTTTACATAACATATCAAAAAAATTGGAGATGTTCTGCGTGTCGTTTTGGAGATAAAATTTTTTAAATAATAAATCATTACTCTTCATTTTATACATCACCCGCCTGTAGAAACGATGAAGATGCATGGTAGATTACCATGCGTCTCCATCCAATCAAACCTATGACTAATGAAATCTATGAGTTACTTACAAACTGAGTATAACATTCGAATCAGTCTTTAAGGCTTTCCGTTAACCACACAGACCAATTGCTATTTTTTGACGATTACCTTTTCAAATAAATAAGGCTTTAATTAATTTCAAATATTTTTGCTTAGTGTAAGTTCCAAGAAAAAAACACTTTAAAGCCACGCGACATGATGAACATGTTAAAAAATAAGAAAAACACTTTTATACATTTATTTTTATTTATTAAGTTTTTTCATAACAATTTTATACATTTTTCTTCCGTTGAAAATGAATTTTGTTTCACAATAATATACTCTTCGTTTTGAGGCTTAAAACTATGGAATGACTGAGTCCCTGAAATTTGCTTACACGCGTGTGTAACGATTTTTTAATTTTCTTTCCATTTTATTATAGTCGGATTCCGAAAAAAATTGATAGTGTATTTTCGAGTCTGGCTTAGAAATAGCCCATGAATAAAGTTCTTCGGCCGTTGTTATGTGATGATCTTGCAAACTGGCTTTCGCAGCATTTCGTTTCAATACGCCTCCCAAAGCATCACAAGGGCCCTTTCCATGACAAGTAGCGAAAAATTCCACTCGGCATCTATGCCAAAATCTTTTTGCATGTTGCACAAATTAAAAGCGGTCATTTTATTTTTGTATTGGCTTCCAGATCCATCTGAGAAGAAATAAATTTTCTCTAAACCTGATAACTTACTTTTTATGAACGCTATGCATTGAGTCAAAAAAAGACGCACTGCGACATGATTATGTTTAGTGAAATCAGCAATTGCAATACAACTGGTAAACTTCAAATCATTTGATTCTTCATCTTTAAAATAAATAGCACAAGGGTGAATAGTACATTGAGCGTTTGCCCAATGAAAGCCTTGAACTGCATCCTGCACAACGAATGAATAATTCTCCGAAAAATCACAGATTATGATACACTCAGTAGCTTTTAAATTGTTTTTCACGTGTTTTAAATAGTTTGCCTGTCGCTCAGCTGTAAAGTTATGTGGCAATAAATTGAGTATTTTTTCTAAAAAAGTATCAATAAATTCTTGTGTGTCCATTTCAACTAAGTCCAAACTGCATCTTTCTGCTTGACGCCATTGTTTAAATTGTAATGATTCAACGTGACCGTTATTAAGAATGGTCATAAGTTCTACCGCCAAAATTTGCATTCCCGGACAATTTTCGCAACATTGCTGCCAGCAATGCTCATTTGGATTTTGACAAATTATTTTTTGAAAACATATCATGGTAGGACTGAACACCATCTGGAAGTAATTGTTTACTTTGGAGTGTTTTAAAAATCAATTTAACGTTTTGGTGGTAAATGCAAACGCACACCGTATGCGTGCCACTTGTTCCTGCCAAAATGCAGTGTTTTGGACGGTTACTGGCGAACATCGAAAATCCAATCTTAATATCAGGATGAGTATTTTTAAATATGGAGTACGCCTCTTGCAAATTGCATAAAACTAACCTTCTTTGTATGTAGATCCTACCTTCTTCATTGTTGGATATCAAATAATCCCTTTTTCCCGGGCACACACGACTTATATCGTCGCTATTATAAAAATTACGAACACGCATTAGCGTTTCCTCTCCTAACGAAGCTCTACTAATCCTCTCTTTTAGGCACTGACATTATTCCCTCCTGTTGTTGTAATACTTTCACTTGGTTGGCCATATATTGGGAAACATCAAACTCTTGCATAATCCTATATGTAGACCAACTTTTGGGCAGTGTGGTTAAAATCCTATACCGCTCATTGCTATCTTTTGTTTCCTTAAATTTATCCTTAAGCTGTGTTAGCATTTCATTATCGTCAGACAAAAACGTGTTATTGGTGGTACCGATCGATTCATAGCTGGTTGTTTCCAATGAGCCTGTAAATAAATATAACAAATTATTGATTAAAAATTGATTGATTGGAAATCATGCAAATAATTTCTATTTTATTATTTACTTTGGTAGGGAAAAAGGAACAATGCCGGACGGTCCTGCAAGGGCAATTGTTTCGTGACTGGTTGCTTCGCACGATTCTAAAAGAATGTAAAAATAAAAATGTTCCAGTAACAATTGCAAGAGAAGAATTCAAATTAAAACAGAATTATATGAACTTTTATATAACATACCTGTAGTGCCTATACTGGATGGTCCTGTAATGGGTTCTTCGGTCATGGTATCAATGTGCTTATACAATTTCTTGTAGCAACTTTGACAAATGAAAGAGCTACTCTCATCAATTTTAACCTTTTTTTCCACAGCATGGTCGTACAATTTTGCGTTGATTTTTCTGGAACACGAACTCAACACCCAAACACTACAAATTGAACACTTACGTTTCATTTTACGATATTCTTTGATATAACTGTTCTGATATGATACTTTGTTTTCAACTGGTAACTTCTTACATAAATTTCCGTGTTTTATATGATGTTTATATTGTACCTACGATCAAGTGAAGTGAACTGCAGCCTAGACTACAATAGGTATTGAATTGTTTCTCGGCTATAGCGATCAGGTCTATTTGCAGACGGGAGCGAGTAGAGCGGAATTTCTAAAGCGAGAAAGCAACAGAATAACAGATAACGCAAGCGAGCGACGAGTATGAAATGAAAGAGATGTTGTTCACTCTGCTGCTTCTCCGCTTTAGAAATTCCACTCTACTCCCTCCCGTCAGCGAGTAGACCTGATCGCTACAGCCGAGAAACAATTCAATTCAATCTCACAGGTCGATAAACATTCTACATCTACAGTAGGTAGTCAATACGTATCAACGGTTCTTCTTTTAAATAATAATACCAATGCCCCTCTGTGTAACGAAAAGAATGTTAGGTAATCAAATTGTCAATATCTACCTAAAGTCTCATTAGTCTTAGTTGCTATAATATTAAATAATTATGTCAAGTAAATATTATTTATTATATAATATTTACTTGACATTCTGTGACCTACTCATAGATTTCATTAGTCATAGGTTTGATTGGATGGAGACGCATGGTAATCTACCATGCATCTTCATCGTTTCTACAGGCGGGTGATGTATAAAATGAAGAGTAATGATTTATTATTTAAAAAATTGTATCTCCAAAACGACACGCAGAACATCTCCAATTTTTTGATATGTTATGTAAAATTGAATGCTCTTTCATTTAAAAATACTAAAACAAGGAGTCGTTGAGGCCCCTCGCAGTCAAATTCAAGAAAAACTATTTGTTTTGTATTTTTTTCATACAAAAATTGATATATTCAAAGGTTTCGTATTTTTGCTTGGAAATTCAAAAAAATACCAATACAATGGCCAAAAATGACTAAAATCGGTTAAACGGTTTAGGAGTTATAAATTTTTGAAAATTGAAGATTTTGAAAAATCACGATTTTTTGGACCAGTCTAACGCAGAAAGGTCCAGTCTAATAACGAAATAAAAAAATACGGGTCTAATATTTTTCGATGTTGAACAATCCTACCGAATATTATAAAATTCTGAGAGATCGTATAACTTTTTTTCATGGAATTGCTGTATATATATATATATATATATATATATATATATATATATATATATATATATATATATATATATATATATATATATATATATATATATATATATATATATATATATATATATATATATATATATATATATATATATATATATATATATATATATATATATATATATATATATATATATATATATATATATATATATATATATATATATATATATATATATATATATATATATATATATATATATATATATATATATATATATATATATATATATATATATATATATATATATATATATATATATATATATATATATATATATATATATATATATATATATATATAGTTATGTGCCGTTAATCATCATAATCATCATCGTTCCCACGAGGCTGCAGATCATCGCTCCAGTAGACTACAAGTACAACGTAGCATACAAGTGCAGCGTAAACATCTGAACAGGCGACTCAGCAGACTCCCAGGCATCAACGATCAATGATGTAGGAACCGGACACCTCGAACGTGACATCTGGATGGAAGACATCGCGCCAGCATGTTCCCAGCTGACCTCAGTAATTTAGATTAGGCATTTAGGTTACTTGATTTGGTCTTTGGCGAGGATTGAGAAAGTTCGAGTTAGAGTCGTGAGGAAGTTAGATCTCAGTATTGATTTGTGTGTGCTAGAGTTAAGATCGTAAATTAAACCTGTGCTCCAGGACTTAGTGAATAGTTTCAGAGTTAAGATCATGAATAAAACCTGTGCTCCAGGACTTAGTAGACTCTTTTTTTAAAAAGTGAATAATGTGAAATCAAACATAAGTGGCGCAGTCGTTTAGGCCCTTTCTACGCGAAGAAAAACTTTGTTGAAACAAACGTGAGTGCACTTAAACAGCGGAACAATAAGGGCAAGTGAAATTAGTGACTCAATCCGTAGCACTGAAATTACGTGCTTTTACTGAAGAACCACTGTGCCAAGTGTTAGTGCGATTGTGCTCGATCCTGTAGCATCAGACGCCCGGTGAAAGATTCATCGAGAATTTGCAGCCATCCCTCGCTCCGTAGGTGATTTGTGACGTCCGACTTCAACAACGTTTCTTCTGTGCGGTTGGCTTCAGCCATTCAAGATTGGGAGAACAAACAGATTCGGTAAGCGAATTTTATTTCCTTATTATTCAATTGTATGCCTCAATTAAGGCCGTTTCCAAAAGTTAAAGCCTTAAAATTTAACAAAAAATTAACCATGGCTGAAGGATTTGACCTGCAAGCTATGTATAACACACTTAACGGGCTAGAGCAGCGTGTAAATGCGCTCCAGTTCGAAAATGCACAGCTGCGAGCTGACCAGCAACAGCTGCAGCATCAAAATAATCATGCAGGAAATGCTGTCGTTGCAGCACCTGCAAGGCAACCGGATATCTTTCGTATTCCGGACCCAATCAAGACAGTCCCCATATACGATGGGAATAAAAAGCAATTAAGTGCTTGGCTGTCAACAGCAGAAAGAACTCTCAATCTGTTTAGAGAGAGAGTGGCTGTAGATGTTTTTAGCATCTACGAGCAAACAATAATAAACAAAATTGAAGGGAAAGCCCGAGATACTATTTGTGTAAACGGGAACCCTACAACTTTTGTCGAGGTTGCAGAAATATTACGTGCAATCTATGGCGACAAAAATGATATGGCAACATATCAGACCCAATTGTGGTCACTAAAAATGGAGGATTCTCTCCACATGTACTACAAACGCACGAAAGAAATAGTGCAAAACATGAAATCTCTGGCTAAGCAGAGACAACTATATAGCAACCATTGGGAGGCAATAAACGACTTTTTAGACCAAGAGTGCTTGGCAGCGTTTATCAACGGCTTGAATAAGCAATATTTTGGATATGCCCAAGCCTCTAAACCAGACGACTTGGAAAGTGCTTATGCATTTTTGTGCAAATTCCAAAATGCGGAACATACCAAAAAACAAACTCAGGCTTACGAACAAACACAGAACAAAAATAGACAAACATTTAATAAACAATTCACAAAAACGGAAAATCAAACACATTATGAAGGAAAATCTAAACCACCCTCCGATAGACGTAAAGTAACTCCTATGGAAATTGACCCTTCGCTTAGGTCGAGAATTAACAACCATGATGCAGAAGAGGAAAAGGAAATTGAAAATAACACAGACGTTAGCGAAAATGAATCGGATGATTATGAAGAAGTAAATTTTCAAATTGTAGGTTCCAAAGAAACTCTGAGGTGAATTCAAAAAATGGACTACCATATACAGTTATAAACTTTCCATCAGGCATTAAAGCAAAAATTCTGATCGATAGCGGTTCTAATAAAAATTTTATTTCACCACATCTAGTTCCAGATTCGAAAAGAATATCATGTAAAACAATAAAGATTTCAAATAGCAGTGGTAAACATGAATCCTCACAAAAATTTGTCACGCAAATTTTTGGTATAAAAAAAAAAAAAAAAAAAAAAAAAAAAAAAAAAAAAAAAAAAACAGGATATTTGGCACATTACTCAAAATAACAAGTGCTTTGCTGGTACTTGCCCATAATATAGAGTATTTCTCTAAATTTTCTTTTCTTATGTTCACAGATATGAAGGTGTTCCTTTGGATACTGTTACTCCCAATATTCCCCGTATTATCCTCACATCTAGAGATATTAGATCTGAAGAACAACCCTGGCGTACTAGCAATAAAAAATGGAAGAGTCTACATCAAAACAGGAAATGATTTGCTTTTACAGACACTTGAACTAGGGATATTTGATAGAGTGTTAGACCAATATAATTCCTTGATAATAAAGTTAGGCTCTAATAAAAATTCGAAGGAAATGTTTGAAATTTTAAAACTAAAATATGAACAGACCTTAACTACTTTAAAAAGATTACTTCCAAAGCAAAAGAACGAATCAAAACAGAAAAGAGCAATTAATGTATTGGGCAGCATAATTAAAGCAGTTACTGGAAATTTAGATAATAATGATTTGATTAATATAAATGATTGTATAAGAAAACTAGAGCTGTCTAATGAAAACGTTATAATAGAAAACAACAAACAGGTTAAAATAAATTATCAATTTCAAGAAAAACTAAATAATTTGACAAGAATAGTTCAAAAGCAATCAATAGATTTAGCTAGACTTACGAATCAGTTAGGGACTAATTTCAACATACAAGTCACTTGGGAACAAGTTCTACAAATTCAACGGATCATTTTCAACCTCGACATCATTCAAAAGCATCTGGACACCATATTTGAGTCAATCCAGCTGGCCAAAATGGGAATAATCGCTACGGACATAATCCACCCCGAGGAATTCGAAATCATCAGAAGAAAATTGGAAACACAAGGAATTGTATTACTCAGCGACGACCAAGTCTACGAATATTTGGAGGCAGCAGCATACTACAATGGCTCATCAATCGTATTCGTTATAAAAAATTCCACGTTTTTTGGATGAACATTATGAGCAAGTAATCATTGAAAATC
This sequence comes from Aedes koreicus, assembly GCA_024533555.2. Lineage (NCBI taxonomy): Eukaryota > Metazoa > Arthropoda > Insecta > Diptera > Culicidae > Aedes > Aedes koreicus. The sequence goes on along the minus strand of JAHHFK020004108.1, from coordinate 876,913 downwards.
TCCCTATTAATGGCGAGATAGTCCTTCTAAATGCATCGTATGCTGTACTAGGTAGTAAATCAACATTCATTATGAACGAAACCTGCAATCGTATAGAGGATAATATTATCTGCGATTTACACAAAATTACAAATGTTACAACTAATAAGTGTATCCACACACTACTAAGAGGAAACCCCAGTTATTGCCCTTTCCAGAAATACAGCCGTGTCAATGAAATCACAACCATCGACAAGAACAATATACTTATAAAAAATGCGATCAATCCAATCAGATTGGAAAATAACTGTGGATACGGGCCAAAGAACATAACTGGTACGTTTCTTATTATCTACAACAACTGCTCTATAAAAATCAACAATGTGACATTTGAAAAACTTCAGTTCAATGTGGAACACGCTATTGAAATATTACCTCTGCAAGCAGTAAAAATCAACAAATCAAAGACAGTTCTCACGGATACGCAGTATTTAGAAGAACTTCATATCGAAAATCGGAAAAGAATCGACAACATTCACTCAACAAATCAACTTCAAAATGTTACAACATGGACAAATTTGGTATGGATTGTACTACTAATAGCAGTTTCTACGTACCTGACGGCACAGATTAAGAGGATCTGGAAAAAAATAATCATCAAACCTTCAAATATTCATGCGAATACAAGTACCATCGCATCATCGAAGGCCTCGGAGGTCATCCCAACTTTGAATTGAACCGGGACGGTTCAAGCTAAGAAGGGGGAGTTATGTGCCGTTAATCATCATAATCATCATCGTTCCCACGAGGCTGCAGATCATCGCTCCAGTAGACTACAAGTACAACGTAGCATACAAGTGCAGCGTAAACATCTGAACAGGCGACTCAGCAGACTCCCAGGCATCAACGATCAATGATGTAGGAACCGGACACCTCGAACGTGACATCTGGATGGAAGACATCGCGCCAGCATGTTCCCAGCTGACCTCAGTAATTTAGATTAGGCATTTAGGTTACTTGATTTGGTCTTTGGCGAGGATTGAGAAAGTTCGAGTTAGAGTCGTGAGGAAGTTAGATCTCAGTATTGATTTGTGTGTGCTAGAGTTAAGATCGTAAATTAAACCTGTGCTCCAGGACTTAGTGAATAGTTTCAGAGTTAAGATCATGAATAAAACCTGTGCTCCAGGACTTAGTAGACTCTTTTTTTAAAAAGTGAATAATGTGAAATCAAACATAAGTATATATATATATATATATATATATATATATATATATATATATATATATATATATATATATATATATATTATATATATATATATATATATATATATATATATATATATATATATATATATATATATATATATATATATATATATATATATATATATATATATATATATATATATATATATATATATATATATATATATATATATATATATATATATATATATATATTTTTTTTTTTTTTACAAATTTCCTATTTTATTTATATATACATATATATATATAAATTTATGTTTTGGGATTTTTTTTATCTTTTTTTTTTGTTTTTTAATAAATGGCTCAAATAATTAATTATTATCATGATCACATTGAACATTTTAATACGGCATATGGAAATGCCTTCGTTAAACACTTACGTTTTTTTTTTTCAATTTCAATTTTTTTTTTTCAGTTCATTTATTTGTACAGGCTCAATCGATTTTACTTTACAGAGCCAAGTTTTCATATTATTATACATCAATTATCTTAAACCTAACGTTAACGGGAATAGGACCGACTACTCGCGGCCGTCTCGAGGTTAATAGGAATAAAAACTGAAAGGATGGGAAGGTGGGCTGGAATTTGAAGTGTGGTTTATATAACACATTTTTTTTTAAATTCGAAATTGTCTAAAAAACTTAAAACTATACAACTTTTGGCTTCTTTTGACTTGAATATTTTTTAGAAAGAAAAAAAAAACACACAAAAACTGATAAAAAAAGAAAACAAAACTTAAAGTAAACATACCGGTTAAACTAACAACAATCTAAGGCTAATGTTAGTCAAAAACACATATATGAGTTTCATAAACTCCAGGTCACGTAGAGCCAAAATATCTCGAACTGGTACATTGGGTTGGCTACCTCGAGCCCAAAGGGAATCATAAGGCTCAGATCTGACTCCACGATATACTTACTCCATTTATACTGCCAGCTGCCGAGCGACTGTTGACGAAAAATAGCAAAAAATTCGTTGAAGGCGATTTGTCGATCATTAATATCGCCTTCCATAGCGCCCACCTTTGCAAGCGAGTCCGCTTTCTCGTTGCCCAGAATTGAACAATGAGAAAGGACCCATTCAAAGGTGATGGTAAAATAACACGAAGATAAAGCACTTAGAAGCTCCTGTATTTTCATGAGAAAATACGAGGAGTGCTTTACCGGCCTCAAAGAGCGAATAGCCTCTAAAGAACTGAGACTATCCGTGAAAATGAAATACTGATCCGGTGTAAGTGAGGCAACAATTTCTAGCGTAAAGTGTATTGCCGCAAATTCAGCGAAATAGACGGAACAAGGACCTTGATTTATAAAACCACCCCCCCCCCCCCCCCACCCCCCCCCAATTTCCCCCCCCCCCCACAAAAACACCCACAAAACAACACAACACACCTTTTGACCCCCCCCCCCCCCCTCCTCCAAAAAAAAAAAAACCACACCCCCCAACCCAGAAAAACAAACACAATTGGGAGTATTAGGCGAAGGGCTGACATCCTGTGTTATGTACAAATGGTACAACTGAAAACAAAAACTACCGTATTCTATATGTATGTATGTATGTAAGGTAGCCACCATCCCTTCTAAGACCTTGTCATGTATGCAGCTCCACTTAAAAGCAAGATCAAATTGAGTTGCCGGGTTGTATTCACAGTAACGCTGTATGAAGGGCCAAAAACGGTGGGGCGGACCCGTAAGCAGAGACACTTACGCGAAACCCGCGGGAACATGAGATTCTCCTTCCAACGATACGATCCAACAAATCGAATAACCCAATTCGCAATACTTATTAAGCTTTCTACGGGATGGCTTGTTAAGAAGGGCGCGTCACTCTCACTGAAACTGTTGGAGTAGAATTCACAGCATCACAATCGAATCGGTAGGATAAAGAAAATGATACTGTTTGTTCCCTCCTAGACGCCGGTTGTCATACCACTCCATTGTCCAATTCCAGCTTGAGTGATACCCTGATGCTCCCTCCTTTCCCAATATATATTCAGTGTCATATAGTAATATTTAAAATCTTGTGAATGAATATTATAATTATAAAAATATAGTGAATGAATATTATAATGACAAATAATATAGTGAATGAATATAAGAATGATAATAACACTTCCATTTGTGGACCTGAAAGTTAGACAATGTAGCTGCGAGAAAAAAAAATTGATATTAAATTATCTCATAAAACTTGGGATACCTATGAATTATCTGAAATTATATAGCAATAGAATAGTAAACCTAAAATTTCGATGTGCTGTTCCGTTTCCTTGCAATAATTTATGTAGTGAGTCTCATCGGAAATAGTGATTTTGATTAAATGAATTTAAATGCAATTATGTCACATCATTTAATATCATAACATAAAATAATAAACTGACGTTATAATATAAAATAATAATACCAGCAGGCCAGTAAACTATAGTAGAATACATATATCCGTAACTAAGCTGAACATCCACTCATCGAAAGACTTCCACTGTTGCAGTTTCTATTGGATTAAGATCTACTAAGATTAGAATTAGTTTTCACAATAATGGTCAGAGAACATAATAGGCGTAGGTACAAGATGTATTTTTCGATAGCTCTTGTTCATCTGGACCCATAAATGATACTTTATTTCTGTGAAATGGGAAATGAATGATTGTAAACTGCTAGGTTTTAAATTAATATATATTTTTGATGAAGAAGGAAAGACCTTTTTTAAGTAGAAATTTTCGTATATGATTTTTTCTTAAAAATAAAAAAAAAAACATCAAAAACCTTTCTATCTTTTCAAATACATAACGTAGGTTAGATGAGCTATAACTGACAAGGATGCATATATGCGAAGCTGAAAATGACTTATAAAAAAGCATACAAAATGTAATGCATGGATGTTACAATATAAAATGATAATAATTTCATTTTTATTTAAATGTCTGCAGATTGTGGTCCTGCTGCAATTGTACCATGAACCTGAAAGCTAAGACAATGTATCATAGCCACGAGAAAAAAAATTGATTTAAAATTATTTTACAAAACATGGGATATCCATGGATGATCTGAAATTGTATAGTATATAAGGAATCATGGGATATAAAGCATATAATGAACCTAAAATTTCGATGTGCTGCTCTGCTAATAAATGTGATATAACCACAAAGGAACTGACTCTTAGCTTCGGGCCTTGATCCCTACTGAGCCCTTGCGGCACGTCAAGCCGGCCAGTTCAGCGCAAGGGACAAAAACTACCGTATTCTATAACCGACAAAACCGTTGTCCGGAACAAAGTTAGAAGATCTTGCGGATGCGCTCCCCACCAGGTCCCGGTAATTGTGCAGAGGAAATTGATCCTTTGCTCGCTTTAGATACTCAATATGGGATCTCCAGGTGCACTTAGAATCGAACCAGACCCCAAGATATTTAAAGGACATAGAATGAGTTATCCGTTTACCCCAAATTTGAAGCTTCGGTTGTGCAGGGTTATGCTTCCTAGAAAAAACTACCAACTCAGTTTTCTCCGTAGAGAATTCGATACCTAGCTCTAGAGCCCAAATAGACAAATTGTCTAAGGTATCCTGTAAGGGTCCTTGCAGATCGACCCCATTGGATCCCGTGACAGAGACCACGCCGTCATCTGCAAGTTGTCTCAACGTACAGTTGTCACTTAGACAACCGTCAATGTCTTTGACATAAACATTATACAAAAGAGGGCTTAAACATGAGCCCTGTGAGAGACCCATGTAGCTAAATCCGGAAGCTGTAGAGGTTCCATGAGAAAAGCTCATATGTTTCTCTGACAGCAAATTGTACAAAAAATTATTCATTAATGGTGAAAAGCCACAAGCGTGCAGTTTATCTGAAAGAACTTCAACAGATACTGAATCAAAAGCTCCCTTGATATCCAAGAATACAGAAGCCATTTGCTCTTTTTTTAGCCAAAGCTAACTGAATATGTGGAAAGCAACGCGAGACAGTCGTTCGTTCCCTTGCCCTTACGGAAACCATATTGAGTATCTGAAAGCAGGTTGTTCGTCTCAACCCATTTTTCCAGACGGAAGACGATCATTTTCTCCAACAACTTTCGAATACAAGATAACATCGCGATGGGTCGATAGGAGTTGTGGTCGGACGTGGGCTTACCAGGTTTTAGAATGGCAATAACTCTCACCCGTCTCCAATCATCCGGTACAATGTTTAGTTCAAGAAGTTGATTAAACAAGTTCAACATGCGCCTCTTAGCGACGTCTGGGAGGTTTTTAAGCAAGTTGAACTTACTCATCCACGAATCTTGCCCATCCACGAATCTTCGCCAGTAACCGCGCTTCTTGGCCTTGATGAGGCTCTTAAGTTCGCGTTCGAGTGCCGTGTATACTTCGAAGTGCTCAGGTGTTCCACGTCTACGAAAAACTTTAAACGCGTCGGACTTTTTACGGTAAACCTCAGTGCATTGCTGATCCCACCATGGAGAAGAAGGTTTCCTGTGAAATGACGTTCCTGGAACAGGTCGAGTTTGAGCTTGAAGCGCGCTGTCTAAGATCAGATTGGATATGAAGTTATATTCTTCCAGCGGAAGAAGCCCTTCTACCGTCGTTACGGCTCCATCTATTGTTGCCCTAAACCTTGTCCAATCGATGTGACGGGTAAGATCATACGTGACGTTGATAGATTCCGACGGAATGAACCCGGTGGCAATCGAAATTTTTATTGGCAAATGATCACTACCGTGGGGATCTTGAATCACATTCCATGTGCAATCCAGCGATAATGAATTCTAACAAAGTGTGAGGTCTAATCTACTGCCAACTGAGGATGAACCAGCCAAACGTGTTACTTCTCCATTGTTAAGTACTGTCATATTGAAATTATCACAGAGGTCATATATCAAGGAAGACCGGTTGTCATCGTACAGTTATCCCCAGCCTGTACCGTGAGAGTTAAAATCTCCCATGACCAACCGCGGAGCAGGAAGAACCGAACAAATATCTGAAAGTTGTTTATTGAGGCTCTAGGAGGAATATACACTGAAACAATTCAATACGTGGAATTGGAGGAAAATTCACTCTATAGCAGTAGTAGCACTTTTTGATCCCCAAAAGTACTCCTCCTCCACGTGAATCCTCACGATCAAGATGAATAATATTGAAATCATGAAAAGGAAGATCGATTTCGGAAGAGAGCCATGTTTCACAAAGAGCGAATGCATCACATACATGTGAGCTAAAAATTTTAATGATTCCAATTTAGGAATCAAACTTCGACAATTCCACTGTAGAACAGTGATCAACTCCCCGACCTTATTTGGAAAATTATCCATCGAAGGAAATGATGGCTGCAAGGAGGGGCCACTTTAATGTTAATTGCTTCAAAAAAGTCTTCACTGTGGGAAGCATTGCCAAAACAATGCTTTTGAGAGGGTCAGAAATTTCGAGGTACTTGAAGATACATTCGGCAATGTCATCAAATGAGAACAGCCCAGTAGAGGAGGGGGCTTCTGTTCTTAAAATAGGGGCGTCAGGGGTTTTGGATGTCCCCGGAAGAGATGGAAAGTCCTGGGAGTAGTTAGTACTACGAAAACCAGGTGGAATTGGATTTTCCTTTTTTCCACCTTTCCTTGAAATGGGCAAACTGGTTTTGGGCTCCGGCTCAGCAACTTTCCGTGGGCGAACGCGTCTTCGTTTTCGTGAAGCACCTTCCGGAAAACTGACTGATGTTCCCTCTTCAACCAAATCAAAGTCAGACTCGTCATCTGACAGAGGAGCAAAGGGATTTGTTTTGGCATTGGGTGATGGTGAGGCTTTTTTCACCATTTCAGCGAAAGATTGCCTGGAACGCTGTCTTAGCGAGCGTTCTAATTTTTCCCCGCGTTGTTTGTACACCGGGCACTACGAGAGAGCATGAGGAGGAGAACCCTTACAGAAAGCGCATTTTGGTGTGCTGTCTGCGCAGGCGCCATCCTCATGTTTCTCCCCGCAGTTAGAGAACCGTGCCTTATTGCCGCAATGGGAGGCCGTATGTCCCATCTGCTGGCATTTCTGGCAGATCATACCCGAGGTACGAACAACCGCACAGGAAGCCTAAGTTTTCCCAACTCGACGTATTGAGGAAGGGCTGAGCCAGAGAAGGTCACCCGAAACGAATCTGATGGTGTAAACTTGTTTTCACCTTTATTGGTCGATACTGTGCCTAGTTGGCGCACATGCAGTATCTTAACTGGAGACAGCAGAGGGGTTTTAAATCGATCAACCCCCCGCTTCAGCAGGATCTCAGGGGTCAGACTCGTTTCGGTGACCACACCTTCGATTTCAATACCCCGAGCTGGGATATACACCCGATACTCGAGTGTAAAAAAATGATAGACAGCAATCTCATTTGCCTGCTTAAGGTTGGACACAACGACCCGTAGTTTTTTCGGTCTTACTTTTATTATCTCGGTCACGGCCGAGAATCGTTTCGTCAGATCATTACTGATCTGATAAACGTTCAGAGGTTTCGTTTTGGTCTGAAAGTAAACAACCCATGGACCAGCTGAATCATCTGGATAGGCCCGTGACCGGGCGACATTTTGAAAAACCTTATTATTTGGCGGCATGGATGAATCATCTTCCGACAAATCATCCATGTCGCACCCGTGGGAGCTTATGACGCTCAACCACTAACGCAATTATCTACAATCAATCACAGATAAACAAACTAAACCTAAGCACACTCTCTTACACACTCTTACACTCTCACACTCTCACACACAATTTCAATGTATTCAGCAGAGAGAGAAACAAAAACTTATCTTATATGTATTACTGATCTGCTGGAACCGGCGACGAATGTACTGCTGCTGCCGAGTGACGATGTGTGGCCGCGTGTACCGGCTAAACGTTGAGCTGATCGATGATGATAATGATGACGATGATGATGATGATACTGGTCGGTGGTGGTTAGCAGATGAACGAATGCACGCTTCACACGATGGACTGCTGGTCTGCGTGCCGTATAGATGCGGAGCAATATGGTTTTTAGATCGTGGCAATATTGCTAATTGCACTTTATGACGTTAAGCAGTGCTAACACACAACGTTTTCTTCTTCAGAAACTGAATTTCACTCGCGACCGAGAAAAAATAAAATACACACTTAGAAATTATGAATTTTACACGAGACGTAATTCATGTTTGTAAAAATTCGGGGAACGTAAAAAAAGATTTCGTGTAAAATTATGTCTCCCGAAACTGACAAATACGCAAATCAACGAAAGATGTGATTGATTGAATTTATTTTCTCATCTATTTGAACTCATTCTTATGTTCTAAAGGACGCTTGCATGTGTCGGTCTCAGGGGACAGAAATTTACATGACATTTTGGTAGTGTGTAGAACTGCAGACTTGAAACGCCTAGTAAAAAACTTCCAAAGCACGGAGAGCGGACCGAACGAACTGCACCGTTCGCTTGTTCACTATACCAGATTGACGGCTATCAAAGTATTTTTTCGAGTAGGAATAATTCATCGGGGGGCTTAGTAATGTATATTAGAAATGCAATTGAGTACAACATTATTGCAAATGTATCTAGTGACGGCTTTCATCACATCTATGTTGAGTTGATGTTAAATGGTTGTTTATATGATGTCCACGGTTTGTATCGTCCACCTTCATATGATTTTAATTTGTTCCATGACCTGCTAGAAGGTTGGTTGATCAGAAGCAATATTAATCGTCCATGTTTGATATTAGGTGATATTTATGTTTCGGTGAACTTGGCCAGCAATAATGTAGTCCTAAAATATAAGCATCTATTGCAATCTTATGGTTTTATATGTTCTAATACATTTGTTAAACGGTCTGTTAGTTCAAATATCCTTGATCATGTCCTTTGTAGAATGGCTGATGTTCATCAAGACGATCTTTGCGATCATACTATTTTTAGTGATTTAAGTGATCATTCCTCAATTTTTACAGAATTTAAACTGAATATTGGATCTAATGAAATGGTTTTATTGAAAAATATAATCAACCATGAGAAACTTGAAACTGAGTTCAAGAGGTACTTGGAAGGCATTGGACCAGTTCGCCATGAAAATGAATGTTTGGAAAACATAATTTTGAAATACAACACTATTCTCAAAGAATGTACTAAAACCGTTACTAAAACAGCTCGAATCAAAAATACACACTGCCCTTGGATGAACTTTAACCTGTGGACACTGATGAAAACTAAGAGCAATTATTTGAAAAGGCATCACAGAGATCCAGATAACATACAATTAGCAGAACTATTCAAACATGTCTCAAAAAATTAGATTCAGCTAAAAAACAAGCCAAAAAAAGTTATTTTGACAACCTTCTAAACAACACGCCACATTCCAAACTGTGGAAGAATATAAAGGCTACTAATAAATCTAAATTCTCATTGACCATGGATGGCATTGCTACTACTGACTCTAAATCTCTTTGTGAAGCGTTCAATGAGCATTTTTGAACAGTTGGTTTAAAATTTGCTGCCAAAATAAATATCACAGGGGATAATCCATTACGTAATATAAATCCTATTGCTGACTAAATTTTTCTACAACCAGCATCTGTAAATGAAGTTATACTAGTGATAAATGATCTGAAACTTAACAAAAGTCCAGGTCGCGATAATATTCCAACTAAAATAATTAAGAATAATGCTGATTGTCTTTCACGAATTCTAACTGAGTCTTTTAATTTGATGATTCAAACAGGTTCGTATCCGGATTGTCTCAAAACTGCTAAAGTGGTACCTATTTTTAAGTCAGGAGATCGAAGCCAAACTGATAACTATAGACCCATATCAACCTTGTCAGTTTTCAACAAAATACTCGAGAAGCTTCTAATCAAACGCCTGATAAATTTTTTAGACAGACATAACACACTATATAGTTTGCAGTATGGTTTTCGGAATGGAAGTAGTACCACTGTAGCTATAGCTGAGCTTGTGGATCAAATATTAGAAGAAACAGATTCAAAAAAAGTAGTGGGTGCCTTGTTTCTTGATCTGAAAAGGGCATTTGACAATCTGAACCATGAGATTTTACTCAGAAAGTTAGAACAATATGGTATCAGGGCATTGCTAATAGCATTATCCGTTGTTATTTAAGCAACAGAAATCAATTTGTCTCATACGACGGGGAAACCAGCTCGAAAAGAGGAATAATACTGGAGTTCCACAGGGAAGTTACATTGGTCCTTTACTTTTTCTTATCTATATCAATGATATAAGTAATATAAGGCTTGCTGGAACACCAAGGTTATTTGCTGACGATACGGCTTTATTTTACCCGCATGTAATAATATCAAATATGAAACGGGATTTACGATTGCTACAAGAATATTTCTCAGTTAATCTCCTCTCATTGAACTTGCAAAAGACCAAGTATATGATTTTTCGATCACCAAGGAAAGTTCTTCCACAAGTCCCCATTTTAGCTATGAATGCTGACATATTTGAGAAAGTTGATTTTTTTTTTTTAAATCATTTATTTGTACAGGCTCAATCGAATCAACTTTACAGAGCCAAGTTTTCATATTTATATACATCAGTTATCTTAAAACTAAAGTTAGAAGGATAGAACCGATTACTCGCGGCCGTCTCGAGGTTAATAGGAATAACAATTTTAAGGATGGGAAGATGGGCGGGAATTTTAAGTATGGTTTTCATAACACATTTATTTTAAATTCTACACTGTCAAAAAACTTATAACTATACAATATTTGGTTTTCTTTTTACTTGAACATTTTTGAGAAAGAAAAAACACTCACAAACACAGATAAAAAAAAACTTATAATAAACATACATGTTAAACTAACTACAGTCTTAGGCTAATGTTAGTCAAAAACACATAAATGAGTTTCATAAACTCCAGATCACGTACAGCCAAGATATCTCGAACCGGTACATTGGGTTGTCTACCTCGAGCCCGAAGGGAATCATAAAGCTCAGATCTGACTCCACGATGCTCAGCACATGACCAAATAATGTGATCTGCGTCCTGGTAACCTTGTCCACATTCACAGAGATTGCTGTCGCTCAGCCCAACACGGTATAAATGAGCGTTCAAAGAATAATGATTGGACATGAGGCGAGACATCACACGAATGAAGTCACGACCCACATCCATCCCCCCAAACCAAGATTTCTTCGACACCTTTGGGATGATAGAATGTTGCCATCGCCCCAAATCTCCTTTACCCCATTTATACTGCCAGCTGACGAGTGACTGTTGACGAAAAATAGTAAAAAATTCATTGAAGGCGATTTGTCGATCATAAATATCGCCTTCCATAGCGCCCACCTTTGCAAGCGAGTCCGCTTTCTCATTGCCCGGAATTGAACAATGAGATGGGACCCATACAAAGGTGATGATGAAATAACGTGAAGATAAAGCACTTAGAAGCTCCTGTATTTTCATGAGAAAATACGAGGAGTGCTTTACCGGCCTCAAAGAGCGAATAGCCTCTATAGAACTGAGACTATCCGTGAAAATGAAATACTGATCCGGTGTTAGTGAGGCAACAATTTCTAGCGTAAAGTGTATTGCCGCTAATTCGGCGACATATACGGAACAAGGAGCTTGAAGTTTACGATTGGCGCTATAAATTTCATTAAATATACCAAAGCCTGCTGACTCCTCTATCAATGATCCATCAGTGAAGAACGATTTAGTGGAATCAACTTGGCCAAACTTTGCAGCAAATATCACAGGAGCGATCATAGGACGATGATGCTCTGGGATTCCATGAAGCTCCTGCTTCATGGATAAATCAAAATGAACCGAACTGCCGAAGTCGACGAAGCAAACACGATTGGAAATATTCGGAGAAGGGCTGACATCCTGTGTTATGTACAAATGGTACAAAGTCATGAAGCGAGTTTGAGGATTCAACTCAAGGAGCTTCCCAAAATTTTCGATTACCTGAGGGTTCATGACTTCACACCTGGTGAGGAGCCGGAGAGACAATTCTGTAAACCGATCCGAGAGTGGCAACATGCCAGCCAGCACTTCAAGACTCATGGTGTGAGTCGAATGCATGCAACCTAACGCGATACGAAGACACCGATACTGAATACGTTCCAGTTTAATGATGTGCGACCGAGCCGCTGACTGAAAACAAAAACTACCGTATTCTATAACCGACAAAATCGTTGTCCGGTACAACGTTAGAAGATCTTGCGGATGTGCTCCCCACCAGGTCCCGGTAATTGTGCAGAGAAAGTTGATCCTTTGCTGGCATTTTCGCTTCAGATACTCAATGTGGGATCTCCAGGTGCACTTTGAATCGAACCAGACCCCAAGATATTTAAATGACATAGAATGAGTTATCGGCTTACCCCAAATTTGAAGCTTCGGTTGTGCTGGGTTATGCTTCCTAGAAAAAACTACCAACTCAGTTTTCTCCGTAGAGAATTCGATACCTAGCTCTAGAGCCCAAGTAGACAAATTGTCTAAGGTATCCTGTAAGGGTCCTTGCAGATCGACCCCATTGGATCCCGTGACAGATACTACGCCGTCATCTGCAAGTTGTCTCAACGTACAGTTGTCAGTTAGACAACCGTCAATGTCTTTGACATAAACATTATACAAAAGGGGGCTTAAACATGATCCCTGGGGGAGACCCATGTAGCTAAATCGGAAAGCTGTAGAGTTTCCATGAGAAAAGCTCATATGTTTCTCTGACAGCAAATTGTACAAAAAATTATTCATTAATGGAGAAAAGCCACAAGCGTGGAGTTTATCTGAAAGAACTTCTACAGATACTGAATCAAAAGCCCCCTTGATATCCAAGAATACAGAAGCCATTTGCTCTTTTTTAGCAAAAGCTAACTGAATATCTGTGGAAAGCAACGCGAGACAGTCGTTCGTTCCCTTGCCCCTACGGAAACCATATTGAGTATCTGAAAGCAGGTTGTTCGTCTCAACCCATTTGTCCAGACGGAAGAGGATCATTTTCTCCAACAACTTTCGAATGCAGGATAACATCGCGATGGGTCGATAGGAGTTGTGGTCGGACGCGGGTTTACCAGGTTTTTGAATGGCAATAACTCTCACCCGTCTCCAATCAGCCGGTACAATATTGTGTTCCAGAAACTGATTAAACAAGTGCAACATGCGCCTCTTTGCGACGTCTGGGAGGTTTTTAAGCAAGTTGAACTTGATTCTGTCAGCCCCTGGAGCCGTATTGCCACACGAAAGGAGTGCGAGAGAGAGTTCTACCATTGAAAAGGGTTGGCTAATCTCATCTATCGAATTCGTGGTTTCGCGGGGAATCAACCGTGCCGGCACAGAATCTGGACAAACTTTTCGCGCGAATTTAAGAATCCATTGGTCTGAGTACTCCTCGCTCTCGTTGTTCGTAGTTCGGTTACGCAATCTTCGCGCCGTGTTCCAAAGAGTACTCATCGACGTCTCGCGCGATAGCCCGTCCACGAATCTTCGCCAGTATCCGCGTTTCTTGGCCTTGATGAGGCTCTTAAGTTCGCGTTCGAGAGCCGTGTATACTTCGAAGTGCTCAGGTGTTCCACGTCTACGGAAAACTTTAAACGCGTCGGACTTTTTACGGTAAACCTCGGTGCATTGCTGATCCCACCATGGAGAAGGAGGTTTCCTGCGAAATGACGTTCCTGGAACTGGTCGAGTTTGAGCTTGAAGCGCGCTGTCCAAGATCAGGTTGGAGAGGAAGCTATATTCCTCTAGCGGTGGAAGCTCTTCTACCGTCGTTACGGCTTCACCTACTGCTGTCCTGAACTTTGTCCAATCAATGTAACGGGTAAGATCATACGTGACGTTAATGGATTCCAACGAATTGAACCTTGTAGCAATCGAAATTTGTATGGGCAAGTGATCACTACCGTGGGGATCTTGAATCACATTCCATGTGCAATCCAACGATAATGAATTCGAACAAAGTGTGAGGTCTAATCTACTGCCAAGTGAGGATGGACCAGCCAAACGTGTTACTTCTCCATTGTTAAGAACTGTCATATTGAAGTTGTCACAGAGGTCATATATCAAGGAAGACCGGTTGTCATCGTACAGTTCTCCCCAGCCTGTACCGTGAGAGTTAAAATCTCCCATGATCAACCGTGGAGCTGGAAGGACCGAACAAATATCTGAAAGTTCTTTTCGGTTTATTGAGGCTCTAGGAGGAATATAAACGGAAGCAATGCAAAGGCTTTTATTTTTAATAACAGCCTGACATGCGACAACTTCAATACCTGGAATTGGAGGAAAATTCACTCTATAGAAGGAGTAGCACTTTTTGATCCCCAAAAGTACTCCTCCTCCACGTGAATCCTCACGATCAAGCCGAATAATGTTGAAATCGTGAATCGGAAGATCGATTTCGGAAGAGAGCCATGTTTCACAAAGAGCAAATGCATCACAACCGGTATTGTGAGCTAAAAATTTGAATGATTCTAATTTAGGAATTAAACTTCGACAATTCCACTGTAGAATAGTGATCAAATCCCCGACCTCATTTGGAAAATTATCCATCGAAGGAGATGATTGCTGCAAGGAGGGGCCACTTGATTGTCAATTTCTTCAAAAAAGTTTTCACTGTGGGAAGCATTGCCATAACAATGCTTTTGAGAGGGTCAGAAATTTCGAGGTACTTGAAGATACCTTCGGCAATGTCATCAAATGAGAACAGCCCAGTAGAGGAAGGGGCTTCTGTTCTTAAAATTGGGGCATCAGGGGTTTTGGATGTCCCCGGAAGAGATGGAAAGTCCTGGGTGTAGTTAGTGCTACGAAAACCAGGTGGAATTGGATTTTCCTTCTTTCCACCTTTCCTTGAAATGGGCAGGCTGATTTGGGGCTTCTGTTCAGCAACTTTCCGTGGGCGGACGCGTCTTCGCTTCCTTGAAGCACCTTCCGGAAAGCTGAATGATGTTCCCTCTTCAGCCAAATCAAAGTCAGACTCGTCATCTGACAGAGGAGCAAAGGGATTTGTATTGGCATCGGGTGATGGTGAGGCTTTTTTCACCATTTCGGCGAAAGATTGCCTGGAACGCTGTTTTAGCGAGCGTTCTAATTTTTCCCCGCGTTGTTTGTACGCCGGGCACGACGAGAGAGCATGAGGAGGTGTTCCCTTACAGAAAGCGCATTTTGGTGTGTTGTCTGCGCAGGCGCCATCCTCATGTTTCTCCCCGCAGTTGGAGCAGCGTGCCTTATTGCCGCAATGGGAGGTCGTATGCCCCATCTGCTGGCATTTTTGGCAGATCATGACCCGAGGTACAAACAACCGCACAGGTAGTCGAAGTTTTCCCAACTCGACGTATTGAGGGAGGGCTGAACCAGAGAAGGTCACACGAAACGAGTCTGACGGTGTGAACTTTTTTCCATCTTTAGTGATCGATACTGTGCCTAATTTTTGCACATCCAGTATCTTCACTGGAGAAAGCAGAGGGTTCTTGAAACGACCAACCGCCTGCTTCAAAAGGAGCTCAGGGGTCAAACTCGCTTCGGTGACCACACCTTCTATCTCAATACCTCGAGCTGGGATGTACACTCTATACTCGAGAGTAAAGAACTGAGAGACAGCAATCTCGTTAGCCTGTTTCAGGTTGGACACAACGACCCGGAGTTTATTGGGTCTTATTTTAATAATTTCAGTCACGGCCGAGAAACGCTTCGTCAGATCGTTAGAAATCTGATAAACATTCAGAGGTTTCGTTTTGGGCTGAAAGTAGACAACCCATGGACCAGCTGAATCATCTGGATAGGCCCGTGACCGGGCGACGTTTTGAGACACCTCATTACTTGGCGGCATGGATGAATCATCTTCCAACAAATCATCCATGTCGCACCCGTGGGAGCTTATGACGCTCAACCACTGAGGCAATTACAAAAACAAACTTTACAATACAATTCAAAACAATAAAGATTAAGCTTAACACAAACGAAAACACAAAATGGAAATACAATCTATTCAGGGGAGAAGAGGAAAAACAAAACACTTATCTTATATGTATTGTTGAGCTGCTACTGCTGCGCTGCTGCGGCTGCTGCTGTCGGGTGACGACCTTGTGTGATGATGATGATGATGATGATGATGATGATAGTCGTCGTGGGGGAGAACGATATTTTTATCACTTTCTGTGTCGATGACGGGTCGTTGGATGGTCCTTCACAAGGCTCGCCTGTAAAGGCCACTTCCTTCGTTCCGAACGTCGCACTGTGGCACTATTGAACTAGCTGTTACACCAGCTGTAGTGCAGAAAAAAAAACACGATCGCGGAGAAAAAAAACCAAAACGTAATTCGATTACGGAGCTACCAAGAGATGAACTTGCTCTCTCGAACGTTCGACAAGGAATGAGTGAGTGGTCCGGATGATGATGATGAGTGTTAGGTACTGTCCAGGTGGTGGAGTCTATTCTAGCATCGGTGACTTTCACCATAGCAGTGAAATAGTCTGTAAAAAAGATTTGAACAGGATAATATTGTTGTTTGTGATCATCAAGCTCCTGTATGAAGGGCCAAAAATGTTTGGGTGGGCCCGTAAGCTGAGGGAATAGGGGGCTATAGGGAAGAAAATATCCTTCCAAAAGCAAGTTCACACTCACAGCACTAGAATCGAGCACTCGATTGACAGAATAAACCCAATAGATGGGGTCGAAGAGCTCGTCCTCGTTCCGCGAAGTGTTAACAATAGGGAGGAGGCAGTCCCATGCTCCCTATCCAAATCGTTTTACTTGGGTGCCCGGATGGCCCCTCCCTTCCCACGTTATATGTTATTTAATATTTAGTATATTTTGTACACAGAAGATAAGGATATCATTATAGACAAAAATGCTAATTTATTCAAATTTCAAACTTGAATGATACAAGCAATGGAATGTCACTGAAATATAAATAAAAATTAAATATCCTTCTTGTCCTGGAAAAGCTGAAAACAGAATAGATCATTCCAAATACCAAAGATAAAATTTCAATAAAAGATATTGTTTTAAAAGACATGTAGTAATATTTTTTTTTTATACTGTTCTAGTAACATTTCAAATATAGCAATTGGAGTGAACGAAGAGTCCGGTTTGATGATTCCTGAAATAAATGGCTTATCTTACCATAATGCCACTAAACACAATATTAAAATATAATCTTACATTGCTTATAAGCACATGCCAGTCTTTTATGAATATAGTAGTTGAAATTCAGAAGTGCAATTTTAAATTAAATGTTATGCTGAAATGCTGAAAAACAAATTGAGCCTTTGATGCTTGTCATGTTGCTCCAGCGTCTTACATGGTTTTAGAATGCACAGATGATTCCAAAGCGTGCTGAAATTTTTAATAAAATGAGAATGGAAAATATATAATATGATTTACAGGTACATGATCTTCAGTCGCACCCCCTCACTTCGCTATAGTCAGATTGACAACATTGCCCAGGCTACGCCAACCAGCGTCTCTATGTTTCAGCTGGCAGTCTTTTGTGATCATATGACTCGTGGAGGCGTGAGGAAGGAACTTGTGAGGACGAGAGGTCGGCCGCATCCTCCTTCGAAGTTGTCAACTCACCATTTGAAGCCCAGGTTCTTTACTTTTTGCCTGATGCCAAAACGTCACGGTATCAGCTTGACACCCTTTTTTTCTTTTCCGGATACGCTTTAACATATGCGTTGTACAGTGCACTGAATAACTCGCTTTTGTTCATTCTGATCCACTTTCCTATATATCTATTCACAAACAACTGTCGAAAGAAGAATTCACACAATTCACTATCAAACTATCTTTATGTTGATGTAGAAGGAGATGTCCGCTCATCACCACGAGGCACCAAAGGGGACAGTAATGTTTGCTAGAATGAAAGATATGAAGAGAAAGTGTTGAAAGTTCCGTCAGTGTACGGTACCAAACATTACTGTCTAGCAAACATTACTGTTCACTCTTGGTGCCTCATGGTTATGAGCGGACATCTTCTTCTAAATCATAATCGTTACTCCACGTACGGAGAATACAGACATAACAATTATAGTATATCTTTATGTCGCTATTTGGAAGGCACTGCTGCTGCTATCCGAATCAGAGTGAAGGAACGAAAACGTATCCCTTTCGGATGTGCAATCAAATTCTGCCAATGGCTAACACCAACAGGCTGGGGAATTGTTAGGCCAATTTTCTTGCTGGTGATCCAAAAGCGATGGGATTTGATGCAAAGCAATAAGTTGTCCGTGTGCAGTCGGAACGGTGTCCACAATTGACTAACGCGGGATCAATTTATGGATCGCAACAATTATTGCTTACTTATTCGTCGACGATTCAGTAGCAGCAACAATCCAATGCCTAAAGTGAAGTAGGAAAATCTTCACTAGATGGTGAACAGTTTTCTCTAAGATAACACTTTATTCTATTGTCACTTGGTTAACACTTTATACAAAACTGATGCGCAATGCGCAAAGCATTAGCGCTTTTATAATGATGCTGACCACGTGATCGGATCTTCTCGATGCTCATCGGCGACGCGTATCTTTGAAGCAAAAACATTCCAGACGCGTCGTGGTCCTCGGCGCCGTCGGCTCTCTGTTTTCGTCGTCGTCTCCTCCTTTCGCTCTTATCGTAACGTCGCTCTCCGAATGATGGCACTCACTAGTGGAACTATCATCATCAAGTGAGCTGAAGAAAATGATCGTTTGACTGGGAAGTATACGTATACAAACACGTGTTGCGGGGAAGCGAAACAACCCGCAGTGTGATTCAGGGGCAAGGGAAAAGGAATGTAAAGACAGATTGATGTCGAACTAATTATGATGGGAAATGGGAACAAGAGAAAATAGGAATGAAAACGAAATAGCCACAAACCAAAACAAAAAGCATACTTCCGCAATCGAACAAAATTTGTTCAATAACGTTCGTATTACTTGGAAGAAACTTTAGGCAATCTAGTAGGCCTTGTATGTTGGAGTGATCAAATCAATTATCTTTTCCTTTTTATACGTTTCGAAGTTAATTTAAAAAGAAAATACAGGTGACGTCACAAAAATTCAAACCCCCCCCCCCTCCTCCAACGTCACATATCGTTACGATTTTTTAACCCAACCCCCCACACCCAACCCCCCCCCCCCCCCTGATTGCGTGACATACTTTATGGGTGACCCCCTAGCATATATAAAGGTTTAACTAGCTTTAAAAAGAGATTTGAGAAGCAAACGAGGTAAATTATCCATAGCACGTGATAAACGATAGATGATCGAATGTGATGCCTCTTACTAATTCAGAGATCTAAGAAAAATATTGACGATCACTTCTCATGTCTTGTGATGTTGAAACATTCTGGAAGCAAATTGGTTTCCCTCTGTTCGGCCATAAACACTGTGACCAGTAATTTGATCAATGGTAGTATATCTTATAGTTTATATAATGCATGCCAAGTTACTTCACTACTTTTGAGAAATGATTAAGTATTGGGCATTAATGACAATGAATCGAGTTTATTTGAAAGTTTCCATAATGTATACCCTTTGAAGACTGAGAGAACTGTTCAAAAACCCGCCCCTTTGTCAGTCAAATTGCAAATTGCTAGAAAAATCAAAGTATGACTTCGATACAGACTGAAATCCCTGTATTTAAAGTTGTTTGGCTTTACAGGCCTACGGGGTTTTGAATGCCACTCGAAGTAAGGTTCTTTGAAGCACATCTACAGTTATTAATTGAGTGCTTACTTTGCCATTCTAAAGCATACAACCGTATTGTGTGCAGTGGTGGTAAATGTTACATATTTACATTTTGACATTTGATATTTCTCATTACGACCAAATTGAACACACGCAAAAGTGAACCGTCGTGGGAGAAAATCTCACTCGACGACGAAACATTTTTGCTGCCATTGACGACGAAACATTCGTTAATTGCTGGCTTATTACTGCATACATATGATGTTTATTATATGGAATCAAATCATAGGAATGGATACTGTGCTATCATATTGTGTTAGTAGGCTATGATAAGGTTGAATGAATATAAATAAGATTATCATGTGTAGCCAAAGACTACGGAAGTACAATA
The DNA here is from genome assembly GCA_024533555.2 of Aedes koreicus. Taxonomy (NCBI): domain Eukaryota; kingdom Metazoa; phylum Arthropoda; class Insecta; order Diptera; family Culicidae; genus Aedes; species Aedes koreicus. Next base: position 856,668 of record JAHHFK020004108.1, on the reverse strand, counting down.
TACAAGGTATCACATCTGGCGACGAGGATAAATCGTATCTGGAATTTCTAGCTACTTCCCTGGATCACGGATCTGAAATCGTGTATTGTGATCAGCAAGAGGTTGCGGTTTTGAAATCGATTGACTGTATTACGGAATACGCTTCACAAGCAAACAAGACCATAAACTGGTAAGCAAAATTAGAACTTGATTAAGAATATACTGCTGATAGCAGGACACACTGCTCATAGCAGGACACACTGCTGATAGCAGGACACTCCGCTGCTAGAAGCAGGGAAAGGCGTAAAAGCGTCTACCGTAAAAAAAAATAGATCTACTGCCATAGGCAGGATACTCCGACCAAAAACCCCCCCCACACAACCCCCCCCCCACACAAAAAAAAAAAAAAAAAAAAAAAAAAAAAAAAAAAAAAAAAAAAAAAAAAAAAAAAAAAAAAAAATAATATTACCACCCAACACACCCCCCTATATTTATAATTTTGTTCTTTTTTTTTTTTTTTTTTTAAAAAGACCGTGCAAATTCGTAGTTGCTACTCCCTTACTGACAGAACTAGTGGAATTGCACAGAGAACCACATAGATGGAGCTTGGGAGTAAGCTTTACATCTTCAATGTACAAGTTCACTAATTCTATTTATAGATCAGTACCGGCGCCGGCCACGTCCTCACGGTCTTTTGGGGAAGGGGGAAGGATGATTTAGTTTGACAATCGTTGTTATTAGAGACCGTGAACACCACTGCATCTCTACAATTGCCAAGGGAAGGATAGTTGTGTTAGTGAGGCAGGTTATTTTTAGATAATGGATGCACTGTGGTAAGTGATGCGATCAATGAAAGAAAGCGCAGTAGACTGCTTTTTATTTTAAATCTAGTGGTGATAGAAAGAGGCAAGTGAAAAATGGCAAGGAAGGGGACGGGCCTGGGATTGAACTCCCGACAATCTGCTCAGTAAGCAGAACGGGTAACCACTGAGCTACCCAGCCGCGTCTCCCTTTATTATCTTTTTCTTAAAAAAAAAGGATAGAAAGGAAAAATGTACATATAAATTTATAACCCCCCCCCCCCCCCAAACCCGGACACAAATGAGATGAAGGAGAAAGAAATGTAAAATAAAAAAAGCGGCGAGCGGGGAAAAAAAGAACACCAAGAACAAAAAAGATCTTCTTGCGAAAGGGGGTTTGGAGCTTTAAGACTTATTCGATTCAATTGACGGAGCAGATGTCGCCGAAGATCTAGAGAAAGGAATTGATCCGTATAAGGTAGCTATAACAAAACTCGATGGCCATTTCGCACCGAAGCAGCACGACTCTTTTGAGCGGACTGAGTTTTGCAAGCTATCACCATAGGTCACCCTCGAAGGAAAACGCGAGCCGTTAGGAAAATTTTTGATGCGCTGTGCAGACCAGGCGAAGAGATGCAATTTCGGGAAGACTGAGGCTGAAAGTCGCGATTTGCGTATTATCGACAAGGTGATTCACCATTCTCCCACTGAATTGAGAGAGAAATTATTGCAACGTGCAAAACCGAGTTTGGCACCGCTAACACGCGTTGTGAACTCGTTTGAATCGATCAAACAACAGGCAAAAGCGATAGAAAACAGAGGACCAGGAGATGCGTCAACGGCTACAGTTTCGGATCAGACTGCACGAATCAACAGGCTAAACAATACTGTCAAACGTTTTGGCAACACGTGTTCCCGTTGCGGTCAGCAGAGTCATTATGGAACCAACCGTGAATGCCCGGCTCGTGGAAGGAAATGCGAGAAATGCCACAAAATAGGACATTATGCAAAAGTGTGTAGATCGGTATCAACATTCAAACGGCGATACGAAGGACCATCCTCAAATCATTCAGAAAAGCGAAGGAAATTTGGCAACGTGCGTGCGATTGTAGCAGAAGAGAATCTTGAGCAAAAGGAATCAGAAAGCTTTATTTTCAATATTGGTGATGGAGACGAATATCTGTGGACAAAAGTCGGAGGAGTACTGATACAGGTCCTGATCGATCCGGGAAGCTCGAAGAATATTATTGATGATACAACTTGGCAATACATGAGGCAGCATGGTGTAAAGTATTGTGTTCCATCTAACGTTCCTAACACCGTCTTTAGAGGATATGGCCCTAACGCTCAACCACTGTAAATCGTTCATGTGTTCGAGGCATCTGTAGAAGTGGAGAGCAAGGTTGAAACAACCGCAATGTTTTATGTCATCAAAGGTGGACAGCAATCATTATTGGGTAAAGAAACAGCTAAATGTCTTGGTGTGCTAAGAATCGGGCTTCCAAATCCAATCAATGCGTTGACGTCTGTGGAGAAACGTACGTTCCCTAAAATGAAGAATGTTCAGATGAGGATTCCTGTAAATCGGAATGTTACGCCGGTCGCTCAACGAATTCGCCGACCTCTGATTGCACTGCTGAGCAAAATTGAAGAAAAATTGGATCAGCTGTTGGCTATGGATATAATCGAACCAGTATCTGGCCCAGCTGAATGGGTATCACCACTAGTTACCATCGTGAAGGATAACGGTGATTTGCGTCTATGTGTGGACATGCGTCGTCCAAATCAAGCGATCCAGAGAGAACATTATATGATGCCCACATTTGAAGATTTCTTGCCACGCTTCAAGTCGGCCCAGTTCTTCAGTCGGTTAGACATTAAGGATGCCTTTCACCAGGTAAATTAAGCATCGTAAAAAAAAGAAACCCTGTTTGAACAATTGTTAAAAGATTTTAATATTGTATATTGTTACTTTACTTTGATTGATTACATGGATTGAACTAGAAGAATCGTCTAGATATATAACAACATTCATATGTCATAAGGGTTTGTTTCGATACAAACGCTTGATGTTTGGCATTTCTTGTGCTCCGGAAATGTTCCAAAAGGTAATGGAGCATATTCTGGCGGAATGTGAAAATGTCGTAAATTACATCGATGATATAATGGTTTCCGGTGAAACAGAAGAGGAACATGACGAAGCATTAAGAAAAGTTCTCAGAGTATTAAAAAGTCGCAATACCTTGCTGAATAAAGACAAATGTATTTTCAAAGTCAGGCAGGTCGAGTTTCTTGGACATTTGATGTCACCAGACGGAATTCGTCCTATTGTCAGAAGCTTCCTGGGCCTAGTTACGTATGTTGGAAAATTCATTCCTGATTTAGCTACAATCACGGAACCACTAAGGCTGTTGATACGCAAAGACAACAAATTCACTTGGGCGCAAGAGCATCAGAAAAGCTTTGAGCATTTGAAAAACCTCATAGCCAATGCATAGACGTTGTCGTTCTTTGATAATTCATTGAGAACCCGAGTAGTTGCGGATGCCTCGCCGGTTGCTTTAGGGGCAGTACTTGTGCAATTTGAAGGGAAGACAGATTTTGATCCTCGTATTATTAGTTTTGCAAGCAAAAGCTTAACTGTGACTGAAAAAATATATTGCCAAACAGAAAAGGAGGCCTTAGCGTTGGTATGGTCTGTGGAGAAATTCTCAGTGTACCTAATTGGTCGAGAATTTGAGTTGGAAACAGACCACAAGCCACTAGAGATTATTTTCTCTCCTACATCTACACCATGCGCTAGAATTGAACGGTGGGTGCTGCGACTCCAATCATTCAAGTTCACAGAAAAATACCGGAAAGGATCAGGAAACATTGCAGATTCATTATCGCGATTGGTCATTGGAAATAATCCGGTGGAATTTGAGACGGACAATCATTTCTTAGTACTTGCTGTTCAAGAATCTGCTGCGATTGATGTGGGTGAAATTGAAGCGGTCAGCAAAATGGACCCTGAACTCAAAGCTGTAAAAGATTGTCTAGAATCAGGTAATTGGAGTGATCCGGTGGTGAAACCATTCGAACCATTTAGGAACGAGCTGGGTATGATTGAGGATACAGTCGTACGAGGAAATAAATTGGTTGTACCTCAAGGATTGCGTTCCAGAATGCTTCAGCTTGCACATGAGGGCCATCCAGGAGAATCAATCATAAAGAAGCGGTTGAGGGATCGAGCGTGGTGGCCATCAATGGACCGTGAAGCTAATGTGATGGATGCTGCAGCAAAATGTGATGGATGCCAATTAATAGGACTACCAAGTAAGCCGCTTCCGATGCGTAGACGAGACCTGCCTTCAAAGCCATGGATCGATGTGGCCATAGTCTTTATGGGACCACTGCCACTGAGAACACTTGTTGGTTATAGTAGATTATCATTGGTCAGTGAACAAGCGAACGGTGCAGTTCGTTCGGTCCGCTCTCTGTTGCTTTGGAAGCTTTTCACGAGTTGTTTCAATTCCTCAGTATTGTTATTTTTCGCGATCGTGAGTGAAATCGAGTCTTGGTTTTGAAGAAGAAAAAGTTGTGTGTTAAGCAGTGCAACAACGTCAATAATTGCAATTATCAATATTGCCACGATCTAAAAGCCATACTGCGTCGCATCTTTACGGCACGCACACCAGCAGTCCATCGTGTGTGGCGTGCATTCGTCCATTCACCAAACTACCACCGACCAGCAACATCATCATCATCGTCATCATTATCATCATCGTTCAGCTCCACGTCTAGCCGGTACACGCGGCCACACATCGTCGCTCGACAGCAGCAGCACATTCGTCGCCCGGCTGCAGCAGATCAGTGATACATTTAAGATAAGTTTTTTTGTGTGTGAGTGTGTGAGAGTGAGTGAGAGTGTGTAAGAGTGTGTGAGAGAGTGTGCTTAGCTTTAGTTTGTTTATCTGTGATTGATTGTATATAATTGCGTGGTTGAGCGTCATAAGCTCCACAAGCGAGCCATGGATGATTTGTCGCAAGATGAATCATCTATGGCACGAAATGATGAGGTAGCTCATAGAGTTACCAGATCACGTGCATATCCAGATAGTTCAGCTGGTCCATGGGTTGTTTACTTCCAGCCCAAAACGAAACCTCTGAACGTTTATCATATCAGTAATGATCTGACGATACGATTCTCGGCCGTGACCGAGATAATTAAAGTCAGGCCAAATAAACTTCGGGTCGTTGTGTCCAACCTCAAGCAAGCTAATGAGATTGCTGTCTCCCAGCTCTTTACACTAGAATATAGAGTGTATATCCCAGCTCGGGGTATTGAAATTGAAGGTGTGGTCACCGAAAGTCTGACCCCTGAGATCCTGCTAAAGCAGGGGGTTGGTCGATTCAAGAACCCTCTGCTGTCTCCAGTTAAGGTACTGGATGTGCGCCAACTAGGCACAGTATCGACCAATAAGGGTGAAAAGAAGTTTACACCGAAAAACTCGTTTCGTGTGACCTTCTCTGGCTCAGCCCTCCCTCAATACGTCGAGTTGGGAAAACTTCGACTACCTGTGCGGTTGTTTGTACCTCGGGTCATGATCTGCCAAAAATGCAAGCAGATGGGACATACGACCTCCCATTGCGGCAATAAGGCACGCTGCTCCAACTGCGGGGAGAAACATGAGGATGGCGCCTGTGCAGACAGCACACCTGTAAGTTTGTCGACCGAATACTTACGAAGAGATTTGCAATTCCCGAGACTCGATCGTTTTACTCTTAACCTTTCAGACTGGCAGGCTAGTATACCTAGTACCTGACGGTGGAAAGGAAGAGCAAAAGATTTGTCTTGTAGAATAAGCCCTTGATCCGTCAAAATGACACGACACCTAGCTGTGTAGTCTACAATCGAAGGGATCGAACGCTTGTTCAAAATGAACTGCTTATGGAGACCTTTTGGAGTAGATCGGTTTCATTAAGACTTCAGACTGACAGGCTAGTGAACCTAGTACCTGGCGGTGGAAGTCGAAGTTAGACGAAATTCTCCAATTCTACCAGTTTCCATCGAATGGAAACTAGTTGCTTGGTCCTCCCAAAGTGAGGTTTCTTCAAGTAATAAGAACGAAGTCGCTCTTAGTTAGTTTAAAAAGTAAGTGTCTGTTTATTTCCAAAAAGTCGTCTTATATAGGGGTTCCTTGATTTAGATTATCGATTACTTCTAATGTTAGAAATAGACAAAATTATTCCAATTCTAGCATATCATATGCCCGCCACCTATCTCTAAATCCAGCCTAATTAAACTTGGTATTTTATTACCCTTTCAATTTGGTGCGTTGGCCCTTGTATTAATTTCGACTGGTCATGTCTTCCGTGCATTAAAGTGCATTCTTTGTTCTTTCCCTAATCATGTACTGTTTATGAACCATTCAGATTCTACTCCTTAGCATATACGCTTCCTATGGAATACAGATTAGGTTCTCAATCGAAAACTGTTTTACGACCTTTCTTACCGAGCCTTATCGCCTCTCTTTTGTACTTGCTTAGCGCAAGACCTTACCACGCACATGCGTAACTTAGCTGCAGTGATTATTACTATTATGTGTTGATTCTCGTCTTTCGGTTCGGTTCTTTTTAGATCCTCACAGGGTGGAATCGTTCTTTGGGTGAATAAACTGTCGCTTTCGCTTTCTGTGGAGTGTGGCGGTCATAAATTCGGATTCTCTGTTTTGCGGTATTTACTCCTGATTCCTATCTTTCTATCGAATAAGCTAATTACGTCGTCGCGTACTTAACACCACCCTTCGTAAAACTACAAGTTTTACAATCAATTGGTAAGCGATCTTGTTTTTATTGTTTTATATCTTTATATACATATATTTTTTTTTGTTTTGTTTTTCTTCTTGAATCCACAAATGATTCGAATTTTGTTTAATTAATGTAAGTTTATCGTTACATATTGTATATTTTGTTATAATATTCGAATCATACAATATAGATATTTATTATCATTACTCAATTAATAAACTTTATTGATTTGTCGCATTGTTATTCCTAGGGTAGATGCAAGCTCCAACTTGAATGTGATGAGTTGAATCTTCGACTTGATGATTGATGTTCTCTTCGTTCATCCTAGGTGTAAAAGCGATGCACTCTTCCATTGCTTCTTTCTCCTCCCACTGCTTCATCACGCTGCGATGTGATAGTAGATTGGTCAGTGAGTCCCAGAAGGATGCTAGTAGCTGCCAACCAAAGCCGTATATATCGTAGAGAATTCTGCCGTGTATCAGCGTGTCTATGATGAATTTGATGATGCGCCCAATCATGTATATGCCGATTGCTGTTGATGTGACGTTGCCTAGCCACGTTGACCATGAGATGAACTTCGACCAGTATTTGTTGAATGCGTTGTCAATTATCTCTTCTGATATTAATGCGTCGAATGTAAATCCTTGTAGATCTGGATGACGACCGGATATAAGCTTGTGTAGTACTGATGATGCTATTTTCTTATCTCCTTGCTCGTATACCATATTTTTCATTTTCTGGAGACTTTCAGCGTCGTACACTCCACTTTGCATGAGATTTGGTAGTGGTGTATATGACCAGCTTGTTATAACGTCAGTTGTCAATGTTCTCGGTGGTGTAGATTCTCACAATCGTTGATCTGTCGTGTACCATCGTCCTCCAATTGTAAACTTGGCTGGTAGAAGTGGTGTACAATCCATCTCTGTGCCTCTAAGTTGTAATATTCGCGTTACTGGTGCCATAAACATGGAACGATTGTTGTATTTCACGGGTATTTCTTGGTAGCAGTCTTCTTTACTTTCATATGTTACAAAGACTGGCTTACATTCGAGCACCTCTGCTGCTACGATTGCTGTGTATCCTGAACGTTTTACGATGTTTGAGACAAATTCGCTAGGATTTACACGCGCAAGAGTAAGTTTGGTTTCCATTAGTGCTTTATCGATTTTTCCGTCATAACTGTCGTGTAAACCTCGTTTAATTTTTGCCCAAGATAATTTTCAACTAGTGTTATCTTGGAATTAAAATATGTGAAAAGATCGAGGTTTCTTCCATGACTCGCCTTGCGCTTAAAGGGTGATCTATACCCATTTGATTCAATTATGAAGATTCTTGGATGATCTGTGACGTATCCATCGAATCCACATATCTGTGTTTTATCTCGCGCTCTTATTGAGAACATGTGTGTATCTGATATCAATGTATACACTGCATTTGATCTCATCTTTGCATCATCGAGATCAAAGGTTTTATTGACTGTTCCTTGATAGATGATTTCAAATTCTGTCTCTTCGCATTGTCGCCGCAGATCAATTTCCCATGTTATATATCCGAATTCCGAGTCCAAGCACCATCCAGTACTGTATGTACACACGATGCAATTCCTCAGTACTACCTGATCGTTTTCGATGTCTGCTGTTGCAATATAGTCGTACAAGCTTATGTCATATTCGTAGTAGACTAACGCTCCTTCCCAAGTATAGGTTGGTGTACTGTAGACTCCTCCATTGCACGAGCTTCCTTTTAGACTTCCAATAATAAGAGTTTCTCCTTTTGTGCTGCTATTTCGACGTAACTCCCGTATCTTGCGACTTTCTGTCAGTGACACTGCTCCTAGTACTTGTGCCAATTTACATTCATCCGGTGTGAATTCCTTAACAATATAAGCATAGCCATTTTCATAATCTGACGTATGTGAAAATGCTCCACAGTGTCTAATAGACCTTTTTTATTATCACCTTGCATTGATGAACATGTATCAATGCTTTAGGGCTTCGTTGCAGGACTTGGATACGTTTTTCCGTTGTGGTGAGGTTTCTTGCTAAAGGAATACACGATGCTACGTCCATTAGCGAGTAACTTGTAATATTGATGTCGTTACTCGCACAATCGTAAGCAATAAGTCCTTTTAATTCGCTTCCACTGACTTGTCCAATGCAAATGAACAGTATCATTACTGTTAGAGTCATTACTATTAATGTCCAATGTTCGAGGCCGTTTGGCGTTTTGATAATTTTCCGTTAATGTCCTTTTCGTCGATTTTTCGGATGTCACTGTAACATCTTTTGTTTTGGCCACTTGTCCATTGTTAGCCCATGTACCTGGTGCAATTCTTCTTCGTTTTCTTCTCAACGGCTTATCTGTTGCTTGTTTATCGTTGTTTTCTTCCGGTGCTGGTTTCATGATGTTTCCGTTGATTTTGTTTTTATCCTCTTCAGTTGGTAACTCGGGTTCCGACGTTAGGATAATGGATGAAAATAGAACTGCTTCCTTTTGTTGTTGATTCGTATCTTGCTTCAGCTCACTTTCATCTGATGTTGGTTGTTCCGTAGGTTCAGCTGGTTTTTCATGATCATTTTGTCTGTATACATCGAGTACAGCCACGCTTGTTGCTGGGCGGTTGTACGTACCATGTGCTGTTTTTATTTTGAGTGACCGGACTTGTTTATCCCTCGATGTGTATACTTCTATGACTCGTCCCTTCAGCCATTCACTTCCTTCATTATCCGTGTTGACAATCACCACGATATCGTCAACTTGTATTGGCTTCGCTTTGGTATTCCATTTAGGACGTTTCGCTATGAGCGGCAAATATTCAGCCTTCCATCTGTTCCAAAAATATCTACCATAATGTATTGCCAATCGCCAATGCTTTTGCTCAAGATCGCAAGTCTTGAACGAGAACGGTAGTGCAAATCTTCCTGCTCTTCCAATTAGTATGTGGAAGGGGGTTAGCACTTCATCTTCTTCATTATCTAACGGTATGTGAGTTAGAGGCCTTGAATTCAAAAAGAACTCAGCTTGAATCAAGGCTCCTCTCAAAACCTCGACAGTCGGTGGTCTATCTTTTCGTGACTCTATCATCTGCTTCAGGTTGTCTTTTATAATTCTTATAAGTCTCTCCCATGCTCCACCAAAGTGTGGAGCCTTCGGAGGGTTAAAGTGCCAGGATAGTTCCAGTTTAATTGCTTGTCCAGCCTCTATTAGCGAGTTGATATTATTTACCAGCTCCCGAAGCTCTCTCTCAGCTCCGATGAAGTTAGTTCCGTTATCGCTGTACAGGTGTGATACCTTTCCTCTGCGATTTTGGAAATTCATAAAGCATAGTAGAAACACATCTTTATCCAATTTGGCTGCCAACTCAATGTGAACAGCTCTCGTGGTCATGCAGGTGGATATCGCACCCCATCGTTTTTCTCTTGTTCGATTAACTGAGACCTCGAATGATCCGAAATAGTCAACGCCCGTGTGCGTGAATGGATATATAAATGTATCCGTTCGACATGATGGTGATGCAGCCATTATCGGAATCCTTGGTTTAGCCCTTGCGTTCATACAATGCTGACATCGAGCCTTTACGTAATTAAATGCGTTATTTAAGTTGATGATCTGGAACTTCTGCTGTAAAGCTGCTAAAACCGCTCGATCTCCCTGATGGTTGAACATTTCATGGTACCATTTGATTATCAAATAAGTAATATGATGCTTGTTTGGTAGAATTATCGGTGTTCTGGCCGTCTTCGGTATATTTTCTGCATATTCCAGCCTGCTTCGAAAACGCATAACGCCTTGTTCGTCCATCATAGGTGTCCATTTTGTGAGTGGTCCTATTGTTGTCAATTCGCCATGCGATTCTAATTCCTCCATTTCATCTGGATAGACATCTCTTTGGGCTTTTCTGAAGAGAATGTTTTCTGCCCTCAGTCGATCATGCATTGTGAACGCTTTGGTGAAATTCAAGCGTTTCAAACCAAATTGAATGATTTTCAGTATCATACACAATCGGAACAACAATTTCCACCAACTTGAAAATTTGTTTTCTTGTATGTATGCCAACGAATCGTGTTTCTTCGTTTGTCTCCGTTACCTTTTGTTGAGGCCAATCAGAATTTGGTAATTTCAAAAACTCTGGGCCTGATATCCAAATAGATTGTCTGCTTATTGCCTTTGTAGCTTCATCTGCAGGGTTTTGTTCTGATGGTACTCACTTTCATTGATCCATTGTAGTAACCCCTGTTCCCGAATGTCAGAACAAACGCCGTTTTTTTAGTCGCCGAATTAGCAGCTACAAACTGAAATTTATTCAATTATTCTAAGTGTACATAGTGGTTATTAAACTAATCTAATCTTACATTTTCAGTATTTCTTCTTTCTTTTCAGGTTCAGACTTCAGCGGAAAGGCGTGGGTGTGTGCAATCTACAGGTAAGTATAATAATTTCAGGTTAGAAACTATCTTTACGTGATTTCAAGTTCATTTCAGATTAAACGTACCTTGCCAGATCGGTTTTCTCCTTACAATGGCACAAACTAGAACGCACTACAAATGCTCGGCGTATACTAATGACTATGAATTAATTAATTAAATATTAATAACAACTACAGTCAAATAGAAATTTTCACTCACGGTATGTCTACAAATTTAATTCTTCTTCAATAAATCACTCCTGTTCACTTCCAACTTTCTTCAATATGCTATTGTACTGTATACTGTAATCATATGCTTTTATTGTTTTTGTCTATCTGTCATTCCGCTCAGCCTTCATTTCCTTTCGCGAGGGAATCGACAGTGGCATCACTCCGTTTACCGTCACCAGTGCTGCCAGGAACATCCCCCGACCCGTGAGCCACTTTCGTTTCCGGAGCAATCCCCTCCAAGTTCTTGTCTCCTCCATCAACGTCCAGAACTGCCAGCTTGACTGCAGGTCTGGTGAAAACTCCTCGTGCTGTCTGTACCGTCGCCCGTCGAACCTGGCCTGATTTATCGGGAAACACCTCCAGGATACGTCCTCTTTCCCAACTGTTCCGTGCCTTCTCGTCAACAATCACGACTAGATTCCCCGGCTCCAACGGCTTCACGTTTTCGAACCACTTTGCCTTTCTAGTCAGCATTGGCAAGTATTCCAAAATCCATCTGCGCCAGAACTCATCCATAATGTTTCCAGCGATTGACCAGCTCTCTCGAAGGATTCTTCCGCTATTTGTCGGATCAGCAGTTGGCTGTTTGATTCCCCTTGAACCGTATAACAAAAAGTGGTTTGGGGTAAGCGCTTCTTGATCGGCGCCTTCTAACGGAACATAGGTCAATGGACGACAGTTGACAATCCCTTCGGCTTCTAACATTATGGTTTCCATTACCTCATCACTAGGATGATGTGGACTATTCGATATTGCTCTCATCGCCACTTTGACGGACTTCACCATTCGCTCCCACGGTCCTCCCATATGCGGAGCTGCCGGAACGTTAAAGTGCCATTGCGTTCGGGCATTGGTAAATGTTACCGCGCATTCTTCGTTAATTTCCTTAATCCGTTGTATCTCTTCCGTCAGCTGACGACTAGCTCCCACGAAATTTGTCCCGTTATCTGAGAACACTTCAAGCGGGGCACCTCGACGATTAACGAACCGCCTGAACGCCATCACGCAAGATTTTGTTGACAAGCTGTGTACAAGCTCTAAATGGACAGCCCGTACTGTGAGGCAGGTGAATAAGCATATCCACCGTTTCACAATACTGCGCCCGACTTTTACCTCGAAGTGGCCCATATAGTCCACACCGACGTACGTAAACGGCCGGATGAATGGTGTCAAACGAACCCTTGGGAGCGGCCCCATGATCGGTGGCACTGGAGTTGCCCTTTTGATCTTGCAGTACTGACAGTTGCGACCGACGCTTCGTACTACTATTCTCATCCTCGGAATATAAAACTGCTGCCTCAATTCGTTGCACACGGTTTCACTGTTGGCATGTAACAGCCGCTGATGGAAACTGAGCACAGTCAGGTACGTGATTCGATGATTTCTTGGCAACACAACTGGGTGCTTCGCTTCGTAGGAAATAGTTGGCGCATTTTTTATTCTTCCACCAACCCGTAGAACTCCTTTTTCGTCCAGGAACGGTGACATTGCCCGAAGTGAGCTTCCTTTTGCAACACTGTGTCCTTCGCCTAACTGATGGATTTCCTCCAAGAACGCTTGTGACTGAGCCTGACGCCAAAGTGTTTCCTGTGCCTTCGCAAACTCACTCTGATCAAGGATTTTGACAGACCTCCCTTCTTTCGGTAAATGCTTCCATACCGCAATGGCTCGATGAACGTATGCCGTAGTACGCAGCAGCCGGTTCCAGGCTGAAAAGCGCTGCACGTCTATTACTTCCTCGACCGTTCGGTGAACAGCAACTACACGAATTTCTTCACTCGCCGCATCTGTGACCCCCACATCTTTTAGCCGCTCCGAAGGCCATTTATTCTCCTGATCCTGTAGAAATGATGCGCCTTGATACCAACGACAACTTGCGTCAAATGATGGCCCAGCGTTCCATTTTGTAGCATCATCTGCCACGTTATCACGAGAAGGTACGTAACGCCACTCATCCACCCTGGTGAGCGACAGAATCTCGCCAACACGAAAGGAGACGAATTGGTGGTAACGACAGCTATCAGATCGAAGCCAAGCAAGAACGGTTGCCGAGTCCGTCCATAAGAAGCGCTTTCGTATGTTGATAGTAAGTGCTGAGCAAATATTATGCAGTAAGCGGGATCCCATCATGGCAGCTTGTAGCTCCAATCGCGGGATGGATAACCCCCGAAGTGGCGCAACTTTCGTTTTCGCGGCTATTAAAGAACACCAACTTCCTCCGTCCACTGTCATCCTCAAGTAGGCCACGCACGCACATGCAGCTACACTTGCGTCCGTGAAAACGTGAACCTGAATGTCACTGGTCTGTTGCGGCGAGACGTTCCGGAAGAAGCAACGGGGAACCTGCACGTCATTGACCTTCCTGTACTGTTCGATCCACCTATTCCACAGTTCAAGTAGTTGCTCCGCGATTGGTTCGTCCCAATTCGTGCCTGTCCGCCAAATCTCCTGCATTAATATTTTACCATGCACTACAAAGTGCGCGACGAATCCCAAAGGGTCGTACAGCTTCATGATGATACGCAGAATCTGACGCTTCGTTGGAATCTCGCGATCGGCACCTAAAACTTCCTCCAGTCCAGTCCGATCGAATGTAAAGTGGTCTTCTATCGGATTCCAAACCACGCCTAGGACGCGTTCGTATGTTCCATCCTTATCCAAATTCAGTGATTTACTAGTCGCTGCATTCTTCTCACCGAGTAGATCTAGTACCTCCTGTTTGTTGGACATAATCTTCCCGAACTCGAATCCAGCGGCGGCATGGATAACCTGTACTTGTTTCACGAGTTCGACGGCTTCTTGCACCGAGTTGACGCTGTCAAGGAAGTCGTCGACATAGTGGTTCTTTGTTATTGCTTCCACAGCCCTGGGATACTGTTGTGCGTAGTCGAGGGCGTTCCAATTCTTCACAAACTGTGCGGTGCATGGAGAACTCGTTGCCCCGAACATTGCAACGTTGATGACATAGACCTGTACATCTTGCTCCGGACTACTCCTCCAAAGAAAACATTGCGACCACCTGTCTGTCTCCCGAATGAGAATCTGCAGGAACATCTCCCGGATATCAGAACAGACAGCGACTGTACCTTGTCTGAAGCGCAGCAGGACGTTCACAAGCGCTTCGAGTAGATCCGGACCTTTGACTAGCAGGTCGTTGAAACAGACTCCACCTGCCTTTGCAGCCGCGTCCCACACCATTCGAATTTTATTAGGTTTCTTGGGGTTAATTACAACCCCCAGTGGCAGATACCAAACTTGTTGAGGGTCCGCACCAGCCATCTCTTCTAGTGACACCTTCGTAATGTACCCCTTTCGCTCGTAACTTTCAATCTGCTCATTTACTCTTCTTCGCAGGTCGGGATCTCTCGTCAGCCGCTTTTCTAATCCCCGGAGTCTACTCATCGCCATTTTGTAGCTCTCGGGAAAATGCATGTTGTTTTTGCGCCACAGCAGCCCGCATTCGATTCTGGACCCTCGACGCACAGTTGTTGCTTCCAAGATGTTGAGCGCACGCTGATTTTCTTCGGATTCGATAGGTTTCGTCACCACTGCTTCTTCAACCGCAAAATACCGCCTCATTGAATCGTATAGGTCCTCATTGCTCATCTCTTGGTGAACGTGGAGGTTCAATTGCTCGACAGATACATGACTCCTTGAATTCCTTCCGTAGACGCACCAGCCGAGTCGAGTCTTCGTCGCCACTGGATCGCTTCTACTGCCTTCACGAATCTTCAAACAGGTGAGCAAATGCACGTGCTCTATACCGATTATCATCGCTGGTTTCGCAGTCGCATAACTCCGGACAGGAAGCCCTTGAAGATGGGGGTATGCTTTCGATAGCTCAGTATAGTTCAGAGTTTGGCTAGGCAGTCCGAGCTCACGCACCGTGCGTACGTTACCTAATTGGAACCTTTCGTGTTTCCCTGCACCGGAAATAGCCACACTGACTCTTTTGGAAGCCTTTTCATGTCTTCCAATCTTTGCGGTCCATCCCAACCAAAGGTTGTCAAGCTCTCCTTCAACTCCTAGTTGAACTGCTATCGCTTCTTCTAGCAAAGTAGCGGACGACCCCTCATCCAGGAAAACGTAGATCTCGACTTGCTTCCCGTTCGCATAGATAGTAACCGGAAGATACCGAAATAGAGTATACGACTCCACGTGATGATAGTTGTGGTGTACTGTCTCGGCTTGCTCCGTAGACTCAGCAGGACAGTTCCGGTTCGGTGGGGTGCTGTGCAGTAGCATATGATGCCGAATACGACAACCGTCCACACCGCACTCCTTTTTAGAATGACATGGCCACTTACGATGCGGTACTAGACACGACCGACACAAATTTTTTTGACGCATTGCTTTCCATCTAGATCCGATATCCAACGATTTGAAACCCGAGCAGCCCTGGATCAGATGACTGTTGCTTCCACAGTACGAGCAGGCTCTTGAAGAAGTTCCTTCTACTGTCGACTCCTTTTCCTTCTTGTGGATACCAGACGACTCGTTGGAGTGCGTAAATAGCTTCTCCCTTTGCTTCGACTTCTCTGCTCGAACTTGTTTTTGGTGATTTTGAGCCGAGTCTACATCGATGATTAGCTCTGATGCCAGATTCACTAGTCCTGCCATGAAACTATTGAACGTCGCCAGGTTGACGTTCGGGGATCCTTGTTTGTAGCTTCCCCACTGCATCTTTATTGAGGTGGGCAACTTATCAACCAACTCTTGCAGCAACATTGGGTTTGATAAATGTGCTTGTTGATCGGCCAAGACAATATGGTCCACAAGGTTCTGAATCGCCAAGCCATACGTGACAATAGTGTTTAAGTTCTCCGGTTTAGGCGGGGGAACATTTCGCACCTTCTTCAGAAGTGAACTAATTAATATTTCCGGCCGCCCGTAGAGCTTATGGAGTATATCCATCACATATGGCACGGATGCCGGTAACAGGAGACGACTTCGAACCGCCTCCAGTGCGGATCCTCCTAGGCTTCGTTGTAATCTCGCCAAATTTTCCGGATCACTGTATCCACAAACTTCGGTCGTATTTTTGAAGGAACTGTAGAAGATGGGCCATTCATGTGGATCTCCGTTGAATTTCGGTAGCTCCCGTGGCATTACCTGTCGGGCCGCTAACTGTGCACTTGTTGGTCCAACTACTAGATTGTTTTGCATTCCACCTAAACCCGATCCTGCCATACCAGTTCTAATCGACGGTAGTCCGCTTGTATGTGCAAACGCAGAATGTACAGGGTTCGAGTTTCCGTGAAGAAGTGTTGAATCAACTGTTGCTCCCAACGGCGAAACATTATACGGCGGATATACTTGAGAGGAACCCCCGCAAGCACTGTATATACCGGGGTCGGGTGTGTAATAGGAGGGGCCGTGTAGTGAGGATGACTTCCGTATGCCGTTGACGTCAGACCGATTGATTTGTTCGAGGCTTGCTGTACTAAGCCAGGTGAGGTGGGTACAAATTGACAACCCGTTGAGAACATAGAGTGAAGAGACACCGCTAGCAAATCCGAACTCTCCACGGGAAGATTTTGCATTTCTGGGGAAACCAACTGTGGAACCGTAGACACTACTGGCCTACCTAGAACGGTTGATTTTACTATTCCCGCTGCTGATATAGGAATCGTCGAAACCATTGGCGCACTACTCGTTACACTTCCTGTCGTCGTGGTAATTCCTTGCCCGGATAGTAGCTGCTCGTAGGATTTCGCCAACTTTGGGACATTTCCAATAGCCTCGGATGAAGGAGTGCGTTCGGATTGCGCCTTCAAAGAAGTTGGAACACAAGAGGAGCTGGTTTGCGGCGACACAACAGGTAGTTGCAACTCGTTAGCAACTATGGATGGTTGGGTTGGTTCACGGACTTTATGAACCGACACGGCAGCTTGATGCACCGATAGTGGCTTTGACTGTCCACCCTCGGTCACCTGAGCTCCTGCCCACCATTTCTCCAACTGATCCTGCTTAGCTTTCACACTTACTCCGCTCCGTTTACTTCTCGAGCTTACACCACTCCGTCTACTAGAGGCATTCCTTTCATCGTCCAACTGTATCAACAGGTTGTACCGTTGCTTAAGGAACTCCTGCTCTTCATCCAACAGCTTCAGTTTGGCTTCTTCTTCCAGCTTTTTCAATTTCAGCTCTTCTTCTGCACGCAATCTTCTCAGCTTTTGTTGTTCTTCCAGATGTTGCAGACTGAGCTGTAATCTCTGCGACACTCGGCTACTGCTCTTGCTCACTGATGATTCATTGAAGGATATTACCGATTTTGACCCGTGGTCGTCTCCGTCCCAGTCAGCGAGACAGGCACTACATTTCCAGCTTTTATTAGCCACCGATTGGTTTACACCCGCGCATTGAAAATGCTCCCACTGTTCGCACACATCACAACAAACCCAAAATTCATCACCCTCCCTTTTATTACATTTCTTGCATGGCTTATCCACCGCTTCTGAGCTGGTGACATTTTTCCCTTTCGGCGGCATATTTTGCAACTTATTCCAGTACTAATTCTAGATACCTGCTTAAACTAACTGCAAGCGTCGTAGCCGGAACCTATCACCGATAATGGGAAACGATATTGATGCCAATACGGATGCTGACTTCGCAGGGGGGATGATGATCTTTAATCGTGGGTCGTTGTATTACGCTCGGTCTCCTTACCTGCTGTGGAACTCTTCGGCAGGAACTTTCGATGGAAACGATCATCCAACTATGGATGAAAATTTTGTAGGATGTTCCCGAATGTCAGAACAAACGCCGTTTTTTTAGTCGCCAAATTAGCAGCTACAAACTGAAATTTATTCAATTATTATTTTCAGTATTTCTTCTTTCTTTTCAGGTTCAGACTTCAGCGGAGAGGCGTGGGTGTGTGCAATCTTGCCAGATCGGTTTTCTCCTTACAATGGCACAAACTAGAACGCACTACAAATGCTCGGCGTATACTAATGAGGTATGTCTACAAATTTAATTCTTCTTCAATAAATCACTCCTGTTCACATCCAACTTTCTTCAATATGCTATTGTACTGTATACTGTAATCATATGCTTTTATTGTTTTTGTCTATCTGTCATTCCGCTCAGCCTTCATTTCCTTTCGCGAGGGAATTGACAGTGGCATCACTCCGTTTACCATCACCAGTGCTGCCAGGAACAGTCCCACTCACTTGTATCCTTGTGTACCTCCTGAAGCAGTATTTTACCGTGAATGGTAACGTTAGATATTAGTCCTAATGGATCAAATACACTCATTACAAACGAGAGTATTTTTCGCTTGGTGGGACTTCTAATTTAGCAGAATACTTCCTTTGGCAGTCTGTCATGATTCACTTGGAATCCAATACTATCTTTCGTGGTATTCCAATAGACTCCCAGTATCTTAGAAGATTCATCATCCTTACTCCTCAAGTAGTTTCACTTTTTCCTTATCAACTCGGTCTTGGGGTAACGTTGCAAGTAATTCCTTGCTATTTGAGCAGAATTTGGTAATGAAGAATCCACCTTCATCATGTGCCTTGATAACTTGATCCACGGTGTTCTTAGCATCCTCAAATGAATTGAAACTGTCCTCGTAATCGTCGACATAGTGTTGATTGATTATCGGTTCCAAAGCGAGAGGATACTTGTTTTTCAGTCGCTTTGCATTGTGGTTCTTCACTGCTTGTGCGCATGATGGTGAACACGTAGATCCAAATGTCATCACTTGCATGACATACATATCGGGATATCGTTCTTGATTGCATTCGCGCTATAAAAACCTCTGCATCATTTGATCCTCTTTTATGAGGTTTACTTGGTGGAACATTTCCTTGATGTCTCCACATATAGCAAATTTTCCTTCACGGAATCTGACCAAAATTCCGAACAACGATGTTGTACTATCTGGTCCGGATAGAAGTGCCATGTTGAATGATTGTCCTTGAACCTTGGCTGCTGCATCAAAAACCAATCGTGGTTTTGGTGGGTTTTTGTTTTTATTTATCACCACAAAGTAGGGCAAATAAAAAACTCGTTTAGCGTCAGCGATCATTTCTACTGGTGTGAGTTTTCTTGCATAACCCTTTTTGACGTAATCGTTGATCGTTTCCATTGCCCACTTTTTCAGCGCAGGGTCTTTATTCAATTTATTTTCCAGGTTGTTTAATCTGTTTAGAGCGTTTTTCATGCTGTTTGGTAATTCATAATCATCTGTTTTATGCAATAATCCAACTTCGTATCTACCGTCTTTATACTTTAATGTTGTTTCTAAGATTTCACTGGCTCTTTTTTCTTCCAGTGATTTTGGTAATTCCTTTATTGGTCTTACACTAAAATCTTCAACTGAGAAATAATTCGTCATCATTTCTCTTAGTTTATCTTCTTCCTGAATTACCAAAGAGTGATTCTTCTCTTGGTTGATGGATAATCGTCCGTATATTAACCATCCTAACTTAGTTCTCATTCCGATAGGTTCTCCAGGTTGACCATATCGGTGCTCATGTCCCATCAATAAATAGCTATGATTCAGTCCCAACAGTATTGTGGGACGAACTGCTGTAAAGCTATTAACGGGAAGTTCTTTCAGATGGGGATACTTTTTGCATAAATCCTCATAATCCATCGACTGGGACGGTAGTTTCAAATTTTTAATTGTCCTGACGTCCTTCAAGGAAAAACTTTTCTTTGTAGAACCTCTCACGCTTAGTTGTACGCTCTGACTTTGACTTTGATCGGCTGTTAAATCTTGCGTCCAAGCCAACTGCAGCGGTATATGTTTTCCGCTCAGGTTTAATTCATGAGCGATGTCTGCTTCCATTAATGACAAGGATGAACCAGGATCTAGGAATGCGTAAGTATTAACGCATTTATCCTTGTTTCTCAAAGTAACTGGCAAAATTTGGTAATGTGTAGTAGAAGGTGTTCCTTTGACATGATGATTGTTGACGCCCTGACGTGTTTCAATTTGGTTGTCCGTAGTCTCAGATGCGAAATGGAGCATCTTATGATGTTTCTTTGTACATCCGTTTATTTCGCAAGGCTTACTTTTGGGACATTTAAACATGTTATGCGTGGTTGAACAGGTGAAGCATAATCGTTCCTTTTGTGCTATTTTTAACCTTTCCGTAGCACTTGGTCATTTGAAACTGAAGCAGTCTGTGATCTTGTGTGGATGCTCCTTCTTACAAACAAGACATGCTCCTTTCGCTTTTTCCTTGATTGGTCTCTGTTCATGATGGTTTATAGTTGTTCTTTGAAGTTGAGGTAAACCTGCCATCATGGCTTGTGATGTTTTTGCAAATGGTCTCAACCATTTATTTAGGTCAACTAAGTTTTGAACTGCTAATTGATTGGTTGTGTTCAAAACGTATTCAGTTCTCTTGACTTGAATATTGTAAGGAAGCATCTTAACAAAATCTTCAACCAGTCTGTGATCCTTTAGATACTTCGGTCGTTCCATCAGATTGACATTGTTGACCAAATTTTCCAATGCGCTTGTCATTTCCAGTAAAACGGTCAGCGATTCCTTTCTGATCTTCAAAAGATCGTTAAGCAATTCCTTGTACACGAGTTCCGGTCTTCCAAAATTTTCTTGTAAGCGTTGAATGATTCCTGGGACGTTTTCCGAGTCCATCATCAACTGCTGGACACTTCTCAATGCTGCTCCGTACAATACCTGTTGTAGTCTGTTGAGATTTTCCAAGTTATTAAACGCACCTTCTTCGGTTGTGTCGTCAAAGGTCTTTTTAAAGTTCGGCCATTCCTTTGCCGTACCTCCAAATTTTGGCAAACGAATTAACGCTTGTCTTTTTAAATAGACAGTCCAATCCGGTTCATTTACTTCCTTTTTTATACTAATCCCAACTAGGGCCTTAGTCACTGCTGCTATTTGCTGCTGTTGTCCATTAAACATTTTTTCCATGAAGGCTTCACTGGAATTGCTCGCAGCTGCTTTTGATAAATGTTTAAGCCGAATTAGTTCCTTGCTTATTCCTTGACATTTTATGCACAGGAACACATCTTCTGGTTTTGGCTTTTGCACCAACTTTGCGCAGGATGGATGGAACCATCTGTCGCACTCGGAACATGCGACCATGTATTCTTCCTTATCATCCTTTTCCTGACACAAACGACAACTGCCGTTTTTATTCTCGACGAATTTATGTGCCATTTTATTTCTGTTTAAATAACTCGTGTGTCAAAACCTTTTTTCCAGGATTTTCTATGGAATCCTGTTTACTGTTGATTTGTATCTGCTAAACCAACACGTAACTCCTTTTTTGCACTCTCACCTTGCAAGGCAGTGCCTGTTGACCTTATTTCTGGTCTTGATTAAATCCTTTCTATCTTGGATTTCGTGTGATTTCCTTGATCACCTGTAGCTGTCTCTTTTTTGACAAACACTTTTGTGCGTCCTCTCTTAGGATCGCACCTCGTCCTTCTCTTAAGGACTTTCTGTGATCCAGACGATCACTATTGCTACCCTTTTTTGGCAAACAATGTTGTGCGTTCTCTCTTGGGATCGCTCTTTGTCCTTCTCTTAAGGACTGTTTGTGATCCAAACGATCACTTATTGCTGCCTTTCTTTTGGCTAGCAATGTTGTGCGTCCTCTCTTGGGATCGCTCTTTGTCCTTCTCTTAAGGACTTTTTGTGATCCAAACGATCACTTATTGCTGCCTTTTTTTGGAAAACAATGTTGTGCGTCCTCTCTTGGGATCGCTCTTTGTCCTTCTCTTAAGGACTTTTTGTGATCCAAACGATCACTTATTGCTGCCTTTCTTTTGGCTAGCAATGTTGTGCGTCCTCTCTAAGGATCGCACCTTGTCCTTCTCCTAAGGACTGTTCTGTGATCCAAACGATCACTTTTGCTGCCTTTCTTTTGGCAAGCAACTTCGTACGTCCTTTGTAAGGATCGTACAGTATCCTTCTCTTAAGAACTATTTATGATTCACTTAATCACTGATTGTTGACTCTCTTTTGGTCAGCAATCTTGTACGTCCTCTCTAATGATCGTACTTTCTCTTCGTGATATGAACAAGTTGATTGACTTACCGACTTATTGAATGGTTTGACGGTGCCATTTTCTGCAACCTGATTTACGCGCTGAATTCTTCACGTCCTTATAATGTCACTTACTGTCTTCAGTTTTATTCCACTGTCCTTCACTTGAAAGTCCTCAGGTTGCGTTGATTTCAATTGGCACTCTAGTGTTTTCAATAGTTTTTAGCACTGTCAACTGTATTAAGTTCATTTAAACTTGCACGAAGAGTCTAACACTCAAATTTCTTCTATTCACTTTAATGTTAATTTGAAACTTCAAACTGAAGCTGTTCTTAAAGGCGACAGCACGCCATGCGAGTTTCGATCGTTAGAAGCTACAATGTCCGCGCGCGAAAATGTGTAGCTTCCTCTCTGGAGCCACCACAAAATGTAAGTTTGTCGACCGAATACTTACGAAGAGATTTGCAATTCCCGAGACTCGATCGTTTTACTCTTAACCTTTCAGACTGGCAGGCTAGTATACCTAGTACCTGACGGTGGAAAGGAAGAGCAAAAGATTTGTCTTGTAGAATAAGCCCTCGATCCGTCAAAATGACACGACACCTAGCTGTGTAGTCTACAATCGAAGGGATCGAACGCTTATTCAAAATGAACTGCTTATGGAGACCTTTTGGAGTAGATCGGTTTCATTAAGACTTCAGACTGACAGGCTAGTGAACCTAGTACCTGGCGGTGGAAGTCGAAGTTAGACGAAATTCTCCAATTCTACCAGTTTCCATCGAATGGAAACTAGTTGCTTGGTCCTCCCAAAGTGCGGTTTCTTCAAGTAATAAGAACGAAGTCGCTCTTAGTTAGTTTAATAAGTAAGTGTCTGTTTATTTCAAAAAAGTCGTCTTATATAGGGGTTCCTTGATTTAGATTATCGATTACTTCTAATGTTAGAAATAGACAAAATTATTCCAATTCTAGCATATCATATGCCCGCCACCTATCTCTAAATCCAGCCTAATTAAACTTGGTATTTTATTACCCTTTCAATTTGGTGCGTGGGCCCTTGTATTAATTTCGACTGGTCATGTCTTCCGTGCATTAAAGTGCATTCTTTGTTCTTTCCCTAATCATGTACTGTTTATGAACTATTCAGATTCTACTCCTTAGCATATACGCTTCCTATGGAATACAGATTAGGTTCTCAATCGAAAACTGTTTTACGACCTTTCTTACCGAGCCTTATCGCCTCTCTTTTGTACTTGCTTAGCGTAAGACCTTACCACGCGCATGCGTAACTTAGCTGCAGTGATTATTACTATTTTGTGTTGATTCTCGTCTTTCGGTTCGGTTCTTTTTAGATCCTCACAGGGTGGAATCGTTCTTTGGGTGAATAAACTGTCGCTTTCGCTTTCTGTGGAGTGTGGCGGTCATAAATTCGGATTCTCTGTTTTGTGGTATTTACTCCTGATTTCTATCTTTCTATCGAATAAGCTAATTACGTTGTCGCGTACTTAACAACACCAAAATGCGCTTTCTGTAAGGGAACTCCTCCTCATGCTCTCTCATCATGCCCGGCGTACAAACAACACGGGGAGAAATTAGAACGCTCGCTAAAACAGCGTTCCAGGCAATCTTTCGCCGAAATGGTGAAAAAAACCTCCCCATCACCAGTCAGTTTTCCGGAAGGCGCCCCACGGAAGCGAAGACGCGTCCGCCCACGGAAAATTACTGAACAGGAGCCCAAAATTAGCTTGCCAATTTCAAGAAAAGATGGAAAAAAGGAAAATCCAATTCCACCTGGTTTTCGTACCACTAACTACACCCAGGACTTTCCATCTCTTCCGGGGACATCCAAAACCGCTGATGCCCCGATTTTAAGAACAGAAGCCCCTTCCTCGACTGTGCTGTTCTCATTTGATAAAATTGTCGAAGGTATCTTCAAGTACCTCGAAATTTCTGACCCTCTTAAGAGCATTGTTATGGCAATGCTTCCCACAGTGAAGACTTGTTTGAAGCAATTGACAATTAAGTGGCCCCTCCTTGCAGGTATCATTTCCTTCGATGGATAATTTTCCAAATGAGGTCGGGGATTTGATCACTGTTCTACAGTGGAATTGTCGAAGTTTGATTCCTAAATTGGAATCATTCAAATTTTTAACTCGCAATACCGGTTGTGATGCATTCGCTCTTTGTGAAACATGGCTGTCTTCCGAAATCGATCTTCCGTTTCATGATTTCAATATTATTCGTCTTGATCGTGAGGATTCACGTGGAGGAGGAGTACTTCTGGGGATCAAAAAGTGCTACTCCTTCTATAGAGTGAATTTTCCTCCTATTCCAGGTATTGAAGTTGTCGCATGTCAGGCTATTATTAAAAATAAAAGCCTTTGCATTGCTTCCGTTTATATTCCTCCTAGAGCCTCAATAAACCAAAAACAACTTTCAGATATTTGTTCGGTTCTTCCTGCTCCGCGGTTGATGATGGGATATTTTAACTCTCACGGTACAGGCTGGGGAGAACTGTACGATGACAACCGGTCTTCCTTGATATATGACCTCTGTGACAACTTCAATATGACAGTACTTAACAATGGAGAAGTAACACGTTTGGCTGGTTCATCCTCAGTTGGCAGTAGATTAGACCTCACACTTTGTTCGAATTCATTATCGTTGGATTGCACATGGAATGTGATTCAAGATCCCCACGGTAGTGATCACTTGCCCATACAAATTTCGATTGCCTCCGGGTTCAATCCGTCGGAATCCATCAACGTCGCGTATGATCTTACCCGTTACATCGATTGGACAAAGTTTAGGACAGCAGTAGAGGAAGCCGTAACGACGGTAGAAGAGCTTCCACCGCAGGAGGAATATAACTTTCTCTCCAACCTGATCTTAGACAGCGCGCTTCAAGCTCAAAATCGACCAGTTCCAAGAACGTCATTTCGCAGGAAACCTCCTTCTCCATGGTGGGATCAGCAATGCACCGAGGTTTACCGTAAAAAGTCCGACGCGTTTAAAGTTTTCCGTAAACGTGGAACACCTGAGCACTTCGAAGTATACACGGCTCTCGATCGCGAACTTAAGAGCCTCATCAAGGCCAAGAAACTCGGTTACTGGCGAAAATTCGTGGACGGGCTATCGCGCGAGACGTCGATGAGTACTCTTTGGAATACGGCGCGAAGATTGCGTAACCGAACTACGTACAATGAGAGCGAGGAGTACTTGGACCAATGGATCCTCAAGTTCGCGCGAAAAGTTTGTCCAGATTCGGTGCCGGCACGGATGATTCCTCGCGAAACCGAAAATTCGATAGATGAGATCAGCCAACCTTTTTCAGTGGTAGAACTCTCTCTTGCACTCCTTTCGTGTGGCAATACGGCTCCAGGGGCTGATAGGATCAAGTTCAACTTGCTTAAGAACATCCCAGACGTCGCTAAGAGGCGCATGTTGAGCTTGTTTAATCAGTTTCTGGAACTCAACATTGTACCGGATGATTGGAGAAGGGTGAGAGTTATAGCCATTCTAAAACCTGGTAAGCCTGCGTCCGACCACAACTCCTATCGACCCATCGCGATGTTATCTTGTATTCGAAAGTTGTTGGAGAAAATGATCGTCGTCCGTCTGGACAAATGAGACGAACGACCTGCTTTCAGATACTCAATATGGTTTTCGTAGGGGTAAGGGGGCGAACGACTGTCTCGCGTTGCTTTCCACAGATATTCAGTTAGCTTTTGCTAAAAAAGAGCAAATGGCTTCTGTATTCTTGGATATCAAGGGGGCTTTTGATTCAGTATCTGTAGAAGTTCTTTCAGATAAACTCCACGCTTGTGGCTTTTCTCCATTAATGAATAATTTTTTGTACAATTTGCTGTCAGAGAAACATATGAGCTTTTCTCATGGAAACTCTACAGCTTTCCGATTTAGCTACATGGGTCTCCCCCAGGGATCATGTTTAAGCCCCCTTTTGTATATTTTTTATGTCAAAGACATTGACGGTTGTGTAAGTGACAACTGTACGTTGAGACAACTTGCAGATGACGGCGTAGTGTCTGTCACGGGACCCAATGGGGTCGATCTGCAAGGACCCTTACAGGATACCTTAGACAATTTGTCTACTTGGGCTCTAGAGCTAGGTATCGAATTCTCTACGGAGAAAACTGAGTTGGTAGTTTTTTCAAGGAAGCATAACCCAGCACAACCGAAGCTTCAAATTTGGGGTACACCGATAACTCATTCCATGTCCTTTAAATATCTTGGGGTCTGGTTCGATTCTAAGTGCACCTGAAGATCCCACATTGAGTATCTGAAGCGAAAATGCCAGCAAAGGATCAACTTTTTCTGCACAATAACTGGAACCTGGTGGGGAGCAGATCCGCAAGATCTTCTAACGTTGTACCGGACAACGATTTTGTCGGTTATAGAATACGGTAGTTTTTGTTTTCAGTCAGCGGCTCGGTCGCATATCATTAAACTGGAACGTATTCAGTATCGGTGTCTTCGTATCGCGTTAGGTTGTATGCACTCGACTCATACGATGAGTCTGGAAGTGCTGGCTGGCATGTTGCCACTCTCGGATCGGTTTTCAGAATTGTCTCTCCGGCTCCTCACCAGGTGTGAAGTTATGAACCCCCAGGTAATCGAAAACTTTGAGAAGCTTCTCGAGTTGAATCCTCAAACTCGCTTCATGACTTTGTACCATTGGTACATAACACAGGATGTCAGCCCTTCGCCGAATATTCCCAATCTTGTTTGCTTCTCCGACTTCGGCAGTTCGGTTCATTTTGATTTATCCATGAAGCAAGAGCTTCGTGGAATTCCAGAGCATCATCGTCCTATGATTGCTCCTGTGATATTTTCTGCAAAGTTTGGCCAAGTTAATTCCACTAAATCGTTCTTCACTGACGAATCATTGATAGAGGAGTCAGCAGGCTTTGGTGTATACAATGAAATTTATAGCGCCAATCGTAAACTTCAAGCTCCTTGTTCCGTATATGTCGCCGAATTAGCGGCAATACACTTTACGCTAGAAATTGTTGCCTCACTAACACCGGATCAGTACTTCATTTTCACGGATAGTCTCAGTTCTATAGAGGCTATTCGCTCTTTGAGGCCGGTAAAGCACTCCTCGTATTTTCTCATGAAAATACAGGAGCTTCTAAGTGCTTTATCTTCGCGTTATTTTATCATCACCTTTGTATGGGTCCCTTCTCATTGTTCAATTCTGGGCAATGAGAAAGCGGACTCGCTTGCAAAGGTGGGCGCTATAGAAGGCGATATTTATGATCGACAAATCGCCTTCAATGAATTTTTTACTATTTTTCGTCAACAGTCACTCGGCAGCTGGCAGTATAAATGGAGTAAAGGAGATTTGGGGCGATGGCAACATTCTATCATCCCAAAGGTGTCGAAGAAATCTTGGTTTAGGGGGATGGATGTGGGACGAGACTTCATTCGTGTCATGTCTCGCCTCATGTCCAATCATTATTCTTTGAACGCTCATTTATACCGGGTTGGGATGAGCGACAGCAATCTCTGTGAGTGTGGACAAGGCTATCAGGACGCAGATCACGTTATTTGGTCTTGTGTTGAGCATCGTGGAGTCAGATCGGAGCTTAATGATTCCCTTCGGGCTCGAGGTAGACAACCCAATGTGCCAATTCGAGATATTTTGGCTTTGCGTGATTTGGAGTACATGAAATTAATTTATGTGTTTTTGACTAACATTAGCCTTAGATTGTAGTTAGTTTAACCTGTATGTTTACTTTAAGTTTTTTTTTCTTTTTTTTTATCTGTGTTTGTGTGTTTTTTTTTCTTTTTCAAAAAATGTTCAAGTTAAAAGAAATCCAAACATTGTATAGTTATAAGTGTTAAGACAATTTAGAATTTAAAATTAATGTGTTATGTAAACCATACTTTAAATTCCCACCCATCTTCCCATCCGTATTTTGTAATTCCTATTAACCTCGAGACGGCCGCGAGTAATCGGTTCTATCCCCCTAACTTTAGTTTTAAGATAAATGATGTATAAAAATATGAAAACTTGGCTCTGTAAAGTTGATTCGATTGAGCCTGTACAAATAAATGATGAATAAAAAAAAAAAAAAAAAAAAACAAAAAAACCCAACCCAAGAAAAAAAAAAACAAAAAAAAAAGGAAAAAAAAAAACACGAGACGGCAAAGACGACAGAATTACCCGATGGGAACCCAAGGACAATTACACTGGACAATGCGAAGCAGTTTATTGGAAAGGATTTTGAAGAATACTGCATAGTACATGGTATTCATCTCAACCATTCAGCTCCATATTGGCCGCAAGAAAATGGGTTGGTAGAAAGACAGAACAGGTCACTTCTGAAGAGGCTACAGATTAGTAATGCATTGAAGAGATATTGGAAGAAGGATTTGAATGATTATCTATTAATGTACTATACGACGCCTCATTCGACTACTGGAAAAACTCCTACAGAATTGTGCTATGGGCGCACAATTAGGTCAAAGATTCCATCGATTGAGGACATTGAAACCATTCCGGAATCATCGGATTATCGTGATCAAGACAGAGTGAATAAACAAAAAGGAAAAGAAAGAGAGGATAAAAGAAGACATGCTCAAGAATCGGACATTCGTAACGGAGATACTGTATTGATGCAAAACCTTTTACCGGGAAATAAACTGGCAACTACATTCGGTAAAACGAAATACAAGGTGGTGGAACGCAGAGGTCACCGAGCTACAATAGAGAACCAGGACTCTGGAGCAACATACGAACGAAACATAGCGCACTTGAAGAAGGTAAATTTCCCAACAGTGGCAATCCAGCTCTGAAGCGATCCGTGCACCGATGATTGAAGATACCGATATGAGAGTTTCTGATGAAGATAAACCGGTGTTCAGGGGTTTTGAAGACATCGAGGACAGGTTCACAGGAGTTCGATAAGGTTTGATAATGAAGACCTATTACAAACTTAATATTAAAAATTAAACATAGAAGTTTAGAAGTAATAAAATAATAAATAAATGAAAGAATACAAAACATCGAATCCGGTGAGATTTGCAAAAATTATATTAAAAAAAAGGAGATGTGCTATCATTTTGTGTTAGTAGGCTATGATAAGGTTGAATGAATATAAATCAGATTATCGTGTGTAGCCAAAGACTACGGAAGTACAATATACAAGGTATCACAGATACTAACAACTCATAATAAAAAAAAAATCAAATAAGTGCGTAAATAAGTGCGTGTTTAATCAAGCTATCAAAAACAGACACATACCATTTCTAAACTGTTTTAAACTCTCGGTAGAAATAGGGAGAAATTTTTCTCTTTCTATTATCTATCGCCCGCGTTCGCTAGAACTGTACACATAAACTGTTGGTGGTGTGCGGGCCTCAAATTTCGCAGCAGGTGACTGTTTTGCAAAAAAATGTACATTTAACACCTCTGATTGTGTGTGTGCAAGCACAAATACGCATATATCAGGAATCGAATCCTTCTCCGGATAGGCAAACCGGCACACTTACCGACTTCGCGGTGAGGCTCCCTGTATTATTCTATTTTGATGATTTTCCATTGATAGTTTTCCACGAGAAATCGCTTTTAGTAAACATGCTCCGGATATATGTATATTAAAATATAAAAACAACCAAAAACAGCTTTCACTACTTGATTGCTCCTGTCATGCAATTTAAGTATGTTTTTATGTTTTTTTCTGTAAAGAATATTTAATTCCCTTTCATTTGCGTATTTAGTTGTGAAAATCAGCTCAGTGCTTCAAAAGTTATGAATTTTTGAAAAAATGCATTTAAAAAATAAGTTAATTTTCTAGACCACCCTAACGCGGAAATAGTCACCCTAATGACGAAATAAAAAACTACGAGTCTAATGTTTTTGGATAAGGGACAAAACTATCAATCATTATGAAATTCTGAGAGATCGTTTATCTTTTTTCGATGGAATTGCTAGCAGCTGTATATACCTTAGCCAGGTTACATTATAAATAATTTCAGCGCCAACATTAGATTAGGGCGAATCTGCTTTTGTAAACAATGGCTTTCGTAGTAATTTTCTCTTGAACAAAAGGTCGCAAATTAAGCACTCTTTAAGGAAGAGGAGCTTTATCTCTATCCGCTGACATATTCAAGTCAAAGCAGACAAAATGTTTGTTTACAAAAGCAGATTCGCCCTAATCAAATGTTGGCGCTGATTTGGCCAAAAAGTTTAATCCGGTGGTTTTAAATTTAATTGTTTGATAATTACCAACTGAATAGAATTAGGAACTAATTAACATTAGAGAGCATCACATTAACACCATACTCACCGTGTGAGATTCTCTAGAATGGCTGACGAAATTATAAACTGGTACTTCAACTTTACGTCCCTCCTTCAGACGTTGAAGTACATCTTTCATTAATTCTATATCGAACGCATCTGGATGGTCAAAATTATATTCATTACGGATAGCTTGTTCATGCTGCTTCTGATTCAATATTTTGTAGAAACAATCCATTGATAATAGCGTGACCCATGGTACATCCAAACTTTCAATTATTTTTTGTGCTACCGTAGTTTTTCCTGATGCACTGCCACCACAAATACCTATAAAATAAAAATGTGTTTTTTTAACGTACGTAAACTAATTCGCCACTTGTCACTACAGGCGAGGTGAGTCTCTATGTCCCGTATGAATGAATCCATAGTAGATTACTAATAATAGAATATCAATAAGAATTACAAAGTAATAGTGTTTCCCTGGAATCCAAATTAGTCAATTTAGGATTCGTTAAATGATGATTTGGCAGAGCAAATTTATGAAATCATACCCTGACTCGGTCCATTGATTGTCACCTTACCTTACAAGCCGCTCAATATAGCGTATTATAAAGCACGTTATTTATTTCTTACCAATTACGAACGGTTCGACTTGTTGACCGGCGCAATTATACCAGGGAGGTCTTCCAGCTGTGTAAATAGTTCGATTATTAGAACGAATGATTGCTTCGTTTGAATTAATTGTGTTTTGATTCACGGAAGTTGTTCGCTGACGGCGAGGTTTTGGTGAACGGATTTGCGAACCAGACGAATTAGACCTATTCGATTTGGCAGGCACTGTCGTTGGAGATGCCGGACAATATTCGTTTAATGCATCCCCTGGTTTCGGGATATCACTATCTATTGTTCCAGCTACTTTGAAAGGATCCTCGATGCACTCCTTTTGTTCAGTAAAGTCGCTAAAATAGAGTATTAAAGTAGTCAAGTATTAATCGTTGAGCTTACAACACAAAGATAAACCGTCTGTTCTGTATCATTAATGTGATGTATTGAACTTGATAGCTATAAGGAAAGAACATTGAAACATGCTCTTTTAAAGACTTTATCAATATCTTAAGAGATATATGATGTATGCCTCTTTGAAACATAGGCGCACCAAAAACAAAACAAAACAAGTTATATAGTCGTCTCACATTGTGTAACAATTATATCTTAAAAGCAAGCACCGACATAATACGCATATAATAGTTTACCTATCCGATGATGCAGAACTTGGTGGGTTTTGGATTTCCGACATCCTTAAGAGAGACTGGATTACAGCTGATTACAGTAGTGTCTAAAATCACAGAATATCGAAAAGACGAAAGTCAAGAGACAATCAAATACAAATATGAAGCAATAGATGTCACATGTAATAATAAAATTATCAAATTTAAATTTAATAATTGTTCTAGCATTTATTATTTATTAAGAAAATTTACCGAAATTTGCCTGAAGCACCAAATCGCAACACCCGTAAATAGGGATGTCGTAATTTATAACAACGCGCTAAGAAAAAAGTACCCAAAATTAAGTAAAAAAAAACTCAACGTTGCGTTCTGACAAGTGAGGTTACCAGTTGGGTGCATTAAAAAATTGAAGTAGATAGAATTCACCCATCTAGTTAGTAATGATAGATATACTCAAATTTAAGTTTTTTATGTTCGATGTTTTATTCCAATTTTAAAAATTTTAATCGGCCCACACCTGCCGTCGTGTCCTGAATAACAACATCGTCATTCGTT
The DNA here is from genome assembly GCA_024533555.2 of Aedes koreicus. NCBI lineage: Eukaryota > Metazoa > Arthropoda > Insecta > Diptera > Culicidae > Aedes > Aedes koreicus. Next base: position 824,429 of record JAHHFK020004108.1, on the reverse strand, counting down.
ATATTGTTGGTTACACACAAACAAGAACTATTGTTTTATTAAGAATCTTAGGGCACCTCCAATCCTGATGGGAAACTGGTATAGATCCAAATATTTAGATCTGAAGGGAACTAAGTTCTTGCATCGCGGCGTTCTATAATGGCTTTTATACCACAGTCTGATTTAAATTTTTACATCTTCCTAGAAATCTGATCCAAATGATGCATGTTTTGGATCACTTTTTTGCCTTGATCTATTTTCTGTATTAGTGCTGGCAACAGTGCTTATAGGAAAAAGGATTCAGTTATAGGCCAGTATCGACTTAAAAAGTAGAGAGGTTACGGAATGTTGTTCAATATTACCATAGACTAACTCTAAGACCAGTAGGTCCCGAACAAATACGATTTTTTTCTTGGCTCAGTCAGTACTAGCACATCGGTCCCAAGCACGGTCCCAAGCTAAATAATACGCCCCTCATAATGAACTCACATGAACACACTCCCAAATATTCTGTCAAAATAACACAGCAAATCAAAACAAAGGCGCAAATATGTATAGTTAGGTGCTGGCTTCAAGGTGTACTTCGGACCAAGGGGTTCTACAACAGTGAACCAATTTCAAATCGCTAGTTGCATATTGATTGTTGATATTACCATGCGGAATTTTGACATTTAATCTGCATGGAACAAAATGTCACCTTCACTTACGGAATAATCGAGCGGAATATTTTTCCGTAAGTAGAAGTGACAGCTTTCATTAGTTTGCGTGGAAACCTTACAAATTCAAATTTTATTTTTCTTTCTTTTCAGGTGCATACTGCTGCAGAAATTTCTTTTCGATTCTTTACTTTTCCGTTTCAGTAAACGGAATTTAACATGGGTTTGGGATAGAAAAAGAAATTTCTTTCGAACACGATACCGACCTTATAACTCAAAATCAAAGATGACTACTTCCATTTCCAGTAAAACAAATGAATATGTACGTAAGGATTCTCCTACGAGTATTCGTTCTCAGCGGTAAAACCAGGGACCTGGCAACCCTATTCTATTTACAAGAGTTTGACAGTATGCAACATATCGCGGGCCTTATTTGAATAAGGCCCATCTGACGTTTGTTACGACGGGTGCGAATGCCAGCATTGTTTACCAACAATGAATCTTTTGACGTTTGGTTGTAAGAGATGTTAGCTACAGGACAATGACGGCCCGCCAGATCCCTGGGTAAAACAGACCCGTTTTGATGAACGTTTTCGACAGCGACAGGCTTCCCTAAAAGGCACCACGAAAATCCGAGCTTCTTATCATCAGGTTACACACTTAGAAATTTTACAGTATTCGGTAATTTTTTACCGAACTTTCAACAGCTGAATGTTCGGTAATCCGATTTACCGGATTTCGGTGAAATTTTACAGTATTCCGGTAAAAAAACTACCGGAACTTGTCAAATTTTACCGAAATCCGTTAAATCGGATTACCGAACGTTCAGCTGTTGAGAGTTCGGTAAAAAATTACCGAATATTGTTAAAATTTCTAAGTGTGTAAACTCAAAATTCGTTTCCGCAACATGACGGATGCGTTTGGTGTTTAACAACATCATAGAACCTGTTAATAATACGTAACCAGGCAATTTTGTGGATTCAGACAGACTTAAATGCTGCAGATGGTTCATCAGCAGTAAAAAAGTATTCTATTACCAAACGCATCAACTGTATCACAGTTTCCAGGATATAGGAAGTGCCTTTACTTCCAGGAGTGGGGCCACTGTTAGCGGAACCGGAAGGATACATAATTTTGACCAATATAGAAATCCAATCCATTCCAGAAATGGAGTCTCCTAACTCGAGATGACAAATAGTTTCAATAGAATAGTATACACTGCAAATAAATCAATAATTTTTTTTATTAAAATTGGCACTTAAATCGGTCAATGTTTGCTTCGAATTGAAATCATGTGAGCCAGTATGATTTTCATTTGCAGAACATAATTTTTAACACCCGTCACTTAATACACAGGTTCGTTTCCAATGAGACTGATATGGTCCGCACATAATTTTCAATGGAGCGAGAAATGTCATTCAAGTGTGTTTTCACTTTGCCCTATTCTATCCATCTTCGCACTTAAAACGAAATAAACAATCAGCTGCTTTATCGTTCTAGAAGAAAAAAACACTGTAAAATGGAGAAGCAAAGTGAAGTTTACCGTGTGGTGGTTTAGGTACTTGGTTTGCCAGCGGAAGTCACTGAATTTGTTGAAGGTGATAAATTACTGTAGATGTTCTTCTTTGCCATGTTAACGGTGTTTATTGTGAATATTTCAGATCTGCTGAGCATTTTTGCCATTCCCGCAGAAGAGCTGCTGAACGCGATAGCTTCAAAAAGTGATGAAGTTTTTATGATGGTACAAATAAAACCTCTTTTATTCACACATTTCGTTTTATTACATGAAAAGTACAAAACATCCAATCCTAAACTTTCTATGAAAAAATAAAATCCATGCACCTTTTCACATGAAACGTATTAAAAAACTCATTTGATTTTTGCTAGGACAAGTTAATGCAATCCATGTACACTATAATTAATATCTATTCAGCTCTTGCATTTAAAGACTATACATTTATTGCACATATGGTTAATTGACCACATTTAATGAAAAATAAGTGCCACACCAATACAGAGCAATAACTTTGCACTTTGCCCAAATCTATAGGTGCTGGCACTTAAATATAAGGTGCATTGTTTTTTGAGTATATAGGTAGCCCGTATAATGGTTCGCAATATTATTCCACGAAATATTGAAATATCAGACGTGAGTAAATTCATATTTTCTTCATAATGCTCTCAGGCATGTTCTGCGTGTGAGTTGAGTTCTCGTACGACAAAAAAAAAAGCCTGTTTGATTAGTTATTGAGCTTAAGGGCACCTCAAATCCTGATGGATACTCTGATCTATTTTTTGGTGAAATGAATTGGATTCAAAAATTTAGATCACTAAATTTTAGATCAAAAAAGAGAGTTTCCCGCTGATCTAAATCGTAAAGATGGATTCAACTAGGGGCGCGACTCTTGCGGATTATCTGAGATTTAGAAAAGAAATGATGTTTAATCAAAATGTCTTGTCCAAACCGGATGAAATTTAAAAAATTCTAAAAAAATCGGATTCAACCAAATCATCAAATCAATTCGCATCTCTGTCCAATCGCCCAGTTTTAAGGTCATCACTATGAAATATAATCGACGATTTCATCCGATATATCGATATAGTCGATGTTTGCAAAGTTTCATCGATTATTGTGCCTTTAACCTATTTAAGTATATTTTGTTTAGAGTGCCCATTGGCAACATTGGCTGTCAGCTAAGAGAAGTAGATAGACACGAAAGAAAATAAGACCGAAAAGTGCAGCGGATGGCAGAGGTGTGGTATCACACGGTATCACATACCATGTCAAACTATCGAGTCAAAGTCTTGTGGCGTGATGCGAACTTCGACAAGGTGTTTTAACATGCTAGCACATACCACACCTCCATCACATCAGTGAGCGCTTGGCTTTACTAATGTTTGTTATATTCTTATAACTCGCAACTGAAGACTGAAAACCGAAATAACCCACTAGCGCCTAACGATTTTACTCTATTTCCCTATGTTTGAATAGTGGCGCATCTAGTGCGCTGTACAGCGCATCTAGTGCGCTGTACAGCGCATCTGATTTTCTCCCCAGCTCCAGTACTCTGAGAAAAATTTCATCGTTGTACCGACAATTAAATCATGGTCAGGATGACTATCGCCTATAATGGTTTCAATAACCATGAAAATGGTAGAATTCACCACGTTCATGGCATTTTTGACTATGATCATGGTAACAAGGACTATTCCGACATTATGGAAAATGTTGCATCAACTATTTTTAATGGTAGTTTTGACCATGATCATAGTCGGTTCAAAATCACTATACTGCAATAGTCATCCTAACCCCCAATAATGGTAAAATTGACTATCAAATTCCTCTCTGTGTAGATGCAACACTTTGCTGCCATATGAAAAAGCAATAAAGTTATTTGCACGAGTGATTTTTTCCGGTTTTGAACTGCAACGAGAATATTCTTCAAATTACAGGAAAAATGTAGGTGATTGTAAACGGAAATGTTTGTTGTTTCAACAGTTTCTGTTTGTTTGTTTCAAACAGCAATTCAGTTTAAATCATACTAAAATTTGTTTGAAACAAACCATAAGCGTTGGAAGAATCAACCAACAATTCTGTTTGTTTTCGTAGCTGCCATAATGAACGTACACGATCAAGTAAAATTGATCAAAATCGTGACTCTAACGCCCTTATCGGATGAAATCCGATCGAATCGGATGAAATCGAGAGTAATCGAAAGTAGCAGAAATTATTTTACCATATTTGGATTATTGAGAGTTATTGTGAAAATAAAAAGAATCATGGATAAATCAAACTTATCTACTATGAATGGATGAGTGTCACACCCCTAGGTCGGCACAATGGCCCGCCAAGCCTTATATATCATCCTCAAAAAAATATATCGCTCATTTCATATCCGTTCCATTGGTCCTTACATACACCCGGTGTGATGATGTTGTATACACAATAGCTGATGACACTTCTCCGATGATGGAACGAGGGGTAACAAAGAATGGATTGGTGCCTCTTTTGAATTTGAATTTCTTGCGTGCAAGTTCATATATTAAATTTTTGGATTTAATTTATATAGTATTTACATCTTATTTTATTTTGTTTAAACTATGGATGTACATATTATGCAACGAAAAACAATAGCAAATAACAAAAATAATAATAGCAAAAGTATAATAAAAATAATAATGACACCAATCGGGGCTTATAAATACAAAACTAATGTTATCTCAAACGCATAATTAAAACGGAGCACAAACATTAATTTAGTATCTAAACATTTACTGACAATATTTCATAAATAACACGAATGAGATTTAAAAAAAATCAAGCTGACAACACTGAAAACGATGATTTTATTGTAACCTAAAAACGGTTGGTTACAAGCTTCCCATAGACGGTGTAAACAAAAAAAAAACACTAACTTTTTTTTGTTTCAGGTTGGCTTCGGATGCGACTACTTCTCCTCTTGTACTAGTTACAGCTCATGAGATGATTTTTCGTAGAAATCAGAGGAGCTTTTTCTCATGGATTGTTTAGCATTAAAGGAGTGCGCCTACCTATCGTAAGTCTATTGAGTGCGACTACTGCTTCATCAGTACTAGTTACAGTTTATGAGATAATTTTTCATGGAAACCAGAGGAGCTCCCTCTCAGGAACTGTATAGCACTGAGGAAGTGAGCCTGTCCACCGCAACCCAAACAAAAATATAAAGTCTCTATGTCAAAATCGAGAGTACCTCCCCTCATCGACCAATTTATTGAATCAATTTTGAAAATATCCGTGTGAAGGCATTCAAACTGCGTCGGAAAAAAAACATGTACTTAATGTTGTTATTGATGTTGACAATGATCAGAAACCCAGAATCAGACACTTACTTTTACCTCTACACGATCGACGGTAAAGAGAATAACAATCTATTCATCTCTCTTCCAATAATAATTGTTTCAAAATTTTGAACTAATATAATCTCCTCTCATTCTGATCTCTTTCATACAAACCATTCACTCACCCCCTTCAATCATTCATTTCTAATCATTCATCTGGACATACTTATAAATAATTTAAACTCTAATTCGACGATCTAGCACAATCTTTTTATTCGGGTACACTATTCTAATTGTGACTATATCACCTCAACGAGTCTCAGAATTTTGAGACACGTGACTATAATCCATTAAGATTTCAGATTTCCATTCTAATTGTTTCCATTTGAATCTCTCACGTTCCGAGAGCAAAAGTTCGGAAACCACTGAAAGAAGTCTGTGCATTTATCGTTTCGATTCATGTGACTGCGTTTGTGCCCACAGCTAACCAAGGTGAATTTAATATCTCAGGTGGTCTATTTTCTTGAGTTGGTGGGGAAGACGGGTGGAGTGGCGGGGTATCAATTGAGATTTAGCAGTGGAGCGAAACAGTAAGGAATACTCAATAGTGTATTACGCACATAATGACAGTTGTTGATTGCATTTTTGCCTAGGAGTGAAGAGTTTTATATTAATGTAAACGGTATGAGCTAAACGTTTTGTTTACATGCATTAGCACGTGCCTTTTTTCCCCGAAATTTGGTAAGCAAACCTTGCAGCCTGACGCTTCATATCCTATGGCATAAAACACAGGCCTGGCAGTGTGAAACTAATCATCTCTTTCACTCGTTTGGTTGAAAATGGAGCTGCGAGTTTGACATCACAGGCATGTTGCATAGGTGTAAAGGAGACAACTTCAGTATGCCAAACCAGTAGTTTACTTGATATGGATCGTATTAGTATGCGTTTAAATATGGCTGAAATTCTCATATACAGTATTGAGACCACCTGAGATATTAAATTCACCTTGCAGCTAACAGCACAGCCATAGACTAACTCTAAGACCAGTAGGTCCCGAACGTCCTGAATGTCAACTCGATGACGTTTCGGTTTCTGATCTGTCAATAGACCACTGCACACAACAGCCATCAGACTGAGAGCTAAAATGTTTTTCGGCATTGTTCACTAGAAACATGAATTTCTCTGCAACTGAGGTCGGCACAATGGCCCGCCAAGCCTTTGTAGCCTGCCATTCTCAGTCCTAAAATCAACAAAGTTTTCCGGATGGCTCGTGACTTTCTCGAGCATGGAAGTGTACCAAGGTGTAGTGGGTGAGTCCTGGACAGCAGCCAAATTCCGTGACAGGGCGTCCGGAACTATATTCTCCTTCCCTTTCCGGTGAACCACTGTCATGGTGCCCACCTACTACATCTAGCCCACTTTCTATTTGGTACTCAGTATGTGCGTAAGTGCTGGGGAATCTGTAATGATGGTAAAATGGTATCCTTCCACGTACCCACGAAAAGCATTTATCGCATGAATAGCTGCGAGAGCTTCTTTTTCCGCTGCATGATAATTTTTCTGGGGATTGGTCAATTTGTGGGAGAAATATGACATCACCCGTTCTCCTACCGACTGCTGTTGCGTTAGAACTGCTGCTACCGTCACATCGCTTGCATTCGTTTGAATTACGAACTCCTTAGAGAAATCCGGAATTCCAAGAATTGGAGACATTAAGAGGCACTCCTTAATCTCACAGAAAGCCCGCTCCGCGTTCTCATTCCAACGGATGACCTTCGATGTGGTTTGTAGCAGGTCAGATAAAGCAGCATTCCACTAAAATTTCCAATGAAACGGCGATAATAATTTGCCATTCATAGGAATCTTCTTAATTTCGTGACGGTATTTGGTCGCTCGTACTCCACGATTGGCCGAGTTTTCTCTGGGTTTGATCGGAGTCCTTCTGAACTAAGAAGATACCCTAGGAAGGAAATTTCATTTACCCCGAACTTGGATTTCTCCAGGTTGATACTGAGGTTGGCCTCCTTAAGACGACGTGCAACTTCAGTGAGAAACTGTACGTGATGTTCGAACGTTTCCGTGACGATTACGATGTCGTCAAGGTACACGGAAACGTTCGGCTCCAGTACATCATGACCCAATACGTTGTCCATTAACCTAGCCAAGGTGGCTGGACTGTTGACAAGGCCGAAGGGCATTCTGGTGTACTGGAACAACCCTTTGCCCTGCACACTGAATGCCGTATACTTTCGTGAGCCAGGTTCTAGAGCAACCTGTAAGAAAGCCTCTGACAAATCTATTGTGGAGAGGTATTTCGCCTTAGGAAGTTGTCCCAATATACGACCAGGGTGGGACAAAGGGTACGCATCACGCACGGTTCTCTCATTGATTTTGCGCGCGTCAAGGCAGAGTCTCACCTTCGTGGGTTTGATAATGGGTACGCAGTTCAACGACCAGTTGGACTTACTGCGCTCAATAATACCCACATCCAACAATCTCTGCAACTCAATTGCCACCAGCTCTTGCGTCTTTGGAGACATAACGTAAGGGAACTGTCTCACCGGCGGTTTGTCTTTCCATTCTTCGTTAATTTCAATTCGATGCTGCGTAAGTGGAGTTATTCTCAACTGACCTGCCCTCGCTGGAAGAAACAAGCGTTTGGCTTCCTCAATTCGTCGGCTATCGTCATCCGTCAAAATTGTTTCAGTGTTTAACGGATTAATAGATGCCACACTTTCTGGATTCGGAAGTTGCTGGCTTTGTAATATCGTTGGTTGGATTTGGAACTTACTCCAGAATTCCATGCCACAGATACAGTCGAGAGTTAAATTTCGAACAACCAAAGTGGGGACTACTTTAATTTCGTCACGGAAACAGAAAAGCAGATGAACTTGGCCAAGAACTAGGAGCTCATTACCGCTTGCTGATTTCAGAGTGATGCTCTGGAAAGGTCGATGCAGCTTTTTTGGCTTCATTCGAGTGAGCATATTTTCGCTGATGATCGTAAAATTACTTCCACTGTCTAGCAGTGCTTTTAAAGAAAGCCCATACACTTTAATGGCAACATATGAGCGGTTGTCATTCGGAAAGGGGTACGTTATTTGGCAAATTTCGGATGTTTGTAGATAGCAATCTTCAGTAGCCAATTCCCAAAAGACTGCTGGATTGGTCTTACGGAACGTTACGCTTCTTTGTTTGGCGGACGGCGGTTTTCGTTCGCTCGTGAACCGTTTTTTAAACAGTAGGGACAGAAGCCTGCCGGAAATCCATTTAAACCACAATTATCGCAAAAAAGGCGACGAGGTTGACGGCACATTACTACATGATGGCCAGGGGTACCACAATTGAAACAGGTGTTAGAATTGGGCGGCTTATGTTCACTAACAATCTGCTCGAGCGTCACTTGTGACCGTGAAGAACTACGTGACGAACTCGGTACTGGTGATTTTGGCTTCGTAGTACCAGAACTAGTTGGTACCGAAGATGGTTTTGTAAAAAAATTGTGAGGAGTTGGAAACTGAACTGGGAGGCTTTTTTTGTTGCTGAGATGGCATATTTCGATTGTTTTTCGATTGATTATTTGACTGTTCCTTAAATGACCATGGTGAATTTCTCGAAGGCTGCGCCAACGGTTGGAACGTTTTCTGGTTATTTCGACTACTGTGGTTTTCTATCGCGTTAACGGTCTTCTCAGTACCGAACACTTTATTGTACGCTGAAAAGTTCAACGCATCCAACTTTTGCCCCGCAGCCACGAGTGTATCTAAATCTTGAATCGGAATAAACGTCATCTGTCTCTTATAGTCGACTCGCATATTTTGTTGCAGGATTGTCACCTTCTCGTGATCGGGAATCTGTACGCATATGGTTCTGAATAACTTCTCCAGAGTAATATTCGTGAAACGATTCCAGTCTCTGTTGACGGCGTTGGTATATCTTCATTTTAATCAACGCGTCAAGATCTGGATGCATGTGGGTATGGCGTAACTCGAACACCAAATGATCCCAGTTTATCAGGCGGCCGGATGATCGCTGGGTCATGTACCACTTCAGGGCTGATACCGTGAAGAGATGCACAGCGGACACGAACAATTCGTGATCAGAAACGTGTTAAGCTACGGAAAGCGCCTGAACTTATTCAAGGAATTCATTAAGATGGAGTCCCTGGTCGTCTCCACTATATTTTGCTATATTCCATTTGATACTGGTAAAGAATTGCGTGGTTGATATGATGCTGGGAATTGTGTTGAAGGAAACGGAGTTTGAGTTGGGCCTGTAGCATTTTGGGTGGCATGAAAATTTGAAGGTCTATTGTGGGGGGGGGGGGGGGGGTGTAAATGTAGGAAAATGATTCTGAGCTGGTGGAGCATGGATTTGATTGTGTTGGTAATGCAATCCATTTGGCTCGTCTGAGTCAAATGTACGAACATTATGGCTATTTTTTTCAATATGCGAGGGATTCCGGGAAGAAAACCTGATAAAATTATCTGGAAAAGGACTTTTGAAAGGAAGCTGAACATCAACTGGATCGGTTTGAACGGAAATATCAGCTTTCTCATTGCGTTTTTTCAACTCATTTTCAAGACCTACGATTCGGGCTTCAAGAATACGGATCCAGTCAAATTCTTTCTGACTGAATCACACCTCGTCGTTTTGCGGAGCATCATCATCAGGACCGTTTTCCTGAGTTTGCGTATGGAAACTAGTTGAAACTGTTCCATCTGTTAGTGTACCAAATATCAGTTCCCAAGTAACACCAGAAACATCTTCTTTGACAAGAATATAAGAAGTTTGTTGTAAAAAAGTCGTGAGGATGAAATACCAAACATGTCTGGTCTTGAAAAAGTTTTGAGGAAGTTTTTCTAACATATTCGGTTCAAACGTGGTACCAGAACAGCGAACACATTTTTGTTCTATTTTTGTTCGATCAACTTAAATCTTACTTCTTGAAAACATCGGTGACTGTTTGTCATCTTACCACTACGAATTATCTTTACACAGTTTTGAGTATCCATACTTTTGACTGATTTGAGTCAAACGTACTTCATTTGGATTGTTTGGAAATAGCAACAATCAATATGCAACTAGCGATTTGAAATTGGTTCACTGTTGTAGAACCCCTTGGTCCGAAGTACACCTTGAAGCCTGCACCTAACTATACATATTTGCGCCTTTGTTTTGATTTGCTGTGTTATTTTGACAGAATATTTGAGAGTGTGTTTGTGTGAGTTCATTATTAGGGGCGCATTATTAAGCTTGGGACCGAGCTTGGGACCGATGTGCTAGTACTGACTGAGCCAAGAAAAAAATCGTATTTGTTCGGGACCTACTGGTCTTAGAGTTAGTCTATGGAAATAGCGTGTATGCTAGATGTTTGTAAATATGTTGATAGGTTGCATTCAAGATGAATTTTAAACATGTTTTTAACATCCTCATGCAATAGTGAAATTATTCAGAATAGATTGTGAAACCAATACAGTGACGGCTGAAAATATGTTTATTTGAAATACTGGAATAAAAAAAAACACTACCTAAATGTAAGATTGTGATGCCACTCACTGATTCAAATAGAAGCCAAATTGGGCATAGGGGTTTATTCAAATGTAACATAAAGCAACAGTCCGGGAGATTGTTTAGTATTTTTTATAAATTGTTGCGCTTAATTTGTGGGGGAGTCTTTTGAAATGTAGCTACGCACAACATGATGGAAAAATTGTGTTTATATTTTCATTCATACTGTCATTACTTGGTTCAATTTCACAACAAAAAACGCAGAAAAGAAAAAAACGAACATTTGAAAATCAAATGAGTTACTAATGTTTTTACCCGTACAGTAGACTTGTACCAACAATCAATATGCAACTAGCGATTTGAAATTGGTTCACTGTTGTAGAACCCCTTGGTCCGAAGTTCACCTTGAAGCCAGCACCTAACTATACATATTTGCGCCTTTGTTTTGATTTGCTGTGTTATTTTGACAGTATATTTGAGAGTGTGTTCGTGTGAGTTCATTATGAGGGGCGTATTATTAAGCTTGGGACCGAGCTTGGGACCGATGTGCTAGTACTGACTGAGCCAAGAAAAAATCGTATTTGTTCGGGACCTACTGGTCTTAGAGTTAGTCTATGCTTGTACTGTAGGACTGTAGGCATGCATAATCGCCATGTTGGTTTTTGTGAATTCCATAGAGAAATCTCACTAAAATTCAATAATTTATTCGGGGTACCTTCTACGTTTTTTAATCCAATCGATGGCGCATGAAATTAGGGAAGGTAAAACGGAAAGTTGCACTGCTAACCTTGAGCCGCATGTACAATTTTGATACAACTTCCATGCGTAAAGCACTTTTAATTTCCTATTTGAAAAATTTATAAACAATCATCTTTAACGCGTGAAATACCATTAGCTACGATATCGTTTCGCCATTAAAAATCTTATTTATATTTTTTTTTACTTTGTTCATACCGTGCTTGCTTTGACAAAACATATCATTGTGTTATAAGCATGCTGTTAGAAGCATCCATAGAACATATTATTTGTCTTATGGATGTTCTACAAAACATCTGGTATGACCTAAAATATGTTAAAAAATGCCACATTTATTGCGCTTTTTCGGTTATATGTGTGTATGAAATTAAGTTATTGACGTTAGAAAAAAAACATGAGCTTGGTCTAAAACGTTTATTATTAACATGAATATGACAAGTGGTGTTACTTGGGTTCTAACTCACTGACAATCTCCACAAGTATGTTTTGCATGCAACCATGAAGATTGGGCGATCCTCTAGATGCCGTTAATAATGTAGAAATCCGAGCTACGTAATGTAAGAGACGATGGCGAAGAACCCGCTTATTTTCTTCCTCCTGTTCAACTACAAGTTTACTTCTTATACCTGTACACCGCTTAGAATACACTTCCAAGTCGGATGTGGGATCGCTTGGAACGTGAATGTTATATTCGTTGTTCCCTTCACTCTCCGATTTTAAACAATCTCTTAAACATTTTCGTTTGCGAGCGAGATTCATATCTCTAGTGATTATGACGCGTCGAGTGGTTAACTCATCATCGAGTTCGGCCTACATGAGGTAATTAACCCTCATTGAGTAGTACCATTTAGCTACAATTATACTTGTTTGATCGTAAGTAAGGTTTGAGTTTGTCATTTTGAAACAAATTTGTGTTAAATATAAAAAAAACCAAATTAACCACAGTTATACAAAATTTTGAAATTCAATCCCAATTTGACCAACAATACTTTGATTAATTCTTCAAATGGTAAATTAAGCAGACAAAAATAAATAAAATGGCAAAAATAATTCAATTAAACTAATTCGAAAACAGACACAACTAAATTGGAAGAAAAACTTAACATAATATCATGCACACGGCTAATAGGTAATGTAAAATAAGGTTATTGCAATGCTGATTCTAAGTAACTGATCACTGTCAACTCAGTAGCTCCAGAATTTATGTGAAGAAGTATCATCATCCGCAAATGCCTCTACCTCAATTCTCGCAATCTTTTCGCCTTATTGGTTTCAGATTCAGGATACTCTGATGACAACGCGATGATTCAAATTAATTTCTAATTAATTGAAATTTCTCCGGGAGATCACCGGAAAAAGAGATTTGCTTTTGGTCCAAAAAGTAAATCACTTTTTCTTTTACGTTGGGCGCAGATTGATAACTATAGGGAAACACGTTGTGAACCCCTATAGATGTGGGCACCACTGCCTTGAAACAATGTTCACTAAACGTGTCCCTGGGTCGTTTTACGACGATGATCTTCGGAAAAACTTCAACCTCTTAGGAGGACTATCAACCCACTTACCATGCGTTTTCAGTGACGGATGAATAACCTAAAATTGAATGTAAATCAAACAAATAATTTTACAAAGCTTGATTTGTGAGGACCATTCATTTTTAAGTAACATATTTTAATTTTCTAGGTGTAGATTTGATGTGTGTGTGTGTGTGTGTGTGTGTGTGTGTGTGTGTGTGTGTGTGTGTGTGTGTGTGTGTGTGTGTGTGTGTGTGTGTGTGTGTGTGTGTGTGTGTGTGTGTGTGTGTGTGTGTGTGTGTGTGTGTGTGTGTGATGCTCGTTGGTCGTCATTGGTGACACCGGGCGGGATAGAACACGTCGGGATGGTCAGCGGGAACAAACAGGAACGGACACAGCCAGCGAGGGGTACCATACGAGATGTTGCTTTCGTCGGTTGCTGAATTACACTACGGACAGGGTGTCCGGCAATTTAGCGATTAGGCCGGTGTAACGGATGGCCTGAAGATTCGCTAGGTGGAACCGGGGAACGACACAAAAGACCGATTCCACGAACAAGTGGGAAATTTTTCCAGTTTTTATTTTTTGTATTTTTTGATTTGCATGAAACCTTGCATACAAGTTTTTGGGGAAGAAAAACGCCGTTTTGCATACTTGGTTCGCCATTTTGAATCTAGCCTTACTTATGAGAAGGGCCTATGAAAAATGCACATGATATCTTCAAAAAATTGTATCTCGGAAACGGTTTGTCCGATTGGTTTGGTGTCTTCGGCGAAGTTTTAGACAATTGTTGGTGCTATATGGAGAAAATATGCACGGTAAAAAAAGTTTGGTTTTTGTGTTTTGAACTAAAATATAGATTTTCCCTTAAAAGTTACATGTCAATAATTTTTTAATTATTTTTATGTTATAGCTGACTGAAAATGCTATCTAGTGCACAGTGGGTTGTTCTGGAGAAAAATAGGTTACAATGAAAAAAAAATTTTTTTAAAAAAAAATTACAATTGTCAAAAAAGCTATTAAGAAAAGTCAAAAAAGTTTGTCACCCTAATTTAATGAAAGTACATTATATTTGCAAGCAAAAAGTACTTCAGTAACATTTTTCTAAGATGCACCGTTTAGAAGATATTACTGATTTAATATTGATTTTTTTGATAACTTAATAAGTTTTGGCCCTTTTCGGATATACTCCGTGTTTTTCCAGTTCCAAAAGTATTTTTTTCGGAAAGATTGGAAAATTTTGAGTTAAAATGACACTAACAGCTTAAAGATTCGAGTGAAATTCTCTGCCTTAAAAGTATTTTGAAAAACAAGTTACAAAATCCCACTATCAGGAACAATGATTTCTTCAAGTGATTTTTGGTGCGTTGTGCTGAAAACGTGCTAACAAGTATTAGATACAGGTAATTAGATACCAGTTAGCTGTACTACGTACAGTTGGTGATTGTAAACATGGTCTTTGTTGGAACTAGTCCACCATGGCCACGCTGGCCATAACGAGGCTAGCTCCGTCGATGACCGTTTCTTAATAATAAATAAAAAGAACGCAGTCTTAGTCACCTTTCATCAAACTAGACGGCTGCCGACTGATACCTCAATCAACAACCGCCGCACTCTTTATTCATTCCAGGTATATACAATTTACAATCTTCTTCAATAACAATATACCTACGCCAGCAAATCTACCTCGCTCCAACTCTCCAAACTCGTACCTGAAGGTTCGACGATACCTGAGCGTTCAACTCTACCTATCTTCCAACAGTCTTTACCCAGCATTCTATGGTTTCTACCCGTGAGCTGTATAATAATGTCTGACTCGGTTCTGAATTCATCCAGTATCTACCAAACAGTAAATGCAGAAAGGTTGCTAGTAGCATAGTGATTATAGTAATTTCAGCTCATAATCCTGTGTTTTTGAACGAGATCCAGTGTTGTTTGATAAGTAATTGTAAAGGAAAGTGTAACACGTTTTGGTGCAAAGGTAAGTTTTAAATACACATTTTAATTATATGTTTTGTGATATTTTCGTACAAAACTAACAATTGGAAAATATTTTCTATGTTACAGATTACAAAATGAGTAAAATAAGATGTATTCGCCCATTCAAAGACATTCAGTGTTCGAAAGAGCTGCGATATCTAACGGATGGTATCATCCAAAAACTAAAATCAATTGGATTTTCCAAGGTATCCACACTGAACACCAAGGATTTTCGTATTTGTTCGTTTTGCCGTCTACATATTGATTCAAGAGCTCACCTCACCCAAAACGAAGAACAAAGCGTAGCCGGCGGCTCAAGGATGCCAACTGTTCAGACCATACCTGATGTACCTGATTCGCAAAGCTATGAAAGTTTGGTCACGATACCATCAGCGTCAACGCTAAGCACAATTCAATCAAATGAAGACTTCACGATGCCTGTAGACGTCGAAATATTCAACCGAGGAATAGCAGCTATTCGTGTTTCGCCTATAGATTTAGGTAAGGTTAAAAATGTTCACTATCCTGAAAAAAAGTGCGCTGAAATCGTCGAAGGTGTACGAAGAAATCTTTTTAAATTAGACGCTAAAACAGAAAAAGCAAACGAGTTTGATGAAGTCATAGAAAATATGAAAATTAAATTTTTAAATTCAGCCACAAGGCAAGAAAAACTATCAATTTTATCATTGTTACCAAAATCATGGTCAGTACAAAAAATTGTAGACGAATTTAAAACCAGTAGAAATATGGCATCAGATGCAAGAAAGGAAAGAGATAATGTATTTGATTCATCTCAAGGTTCAAGCTCTGGAAAAGCTTTGAGTAATGAAACAAAAGAACTGGTTTTGAATTTTTTTGAGGACGATGATATAAGCCGTGCAATGCCAGGCCAAAGAGATTTTGTTAGCGTAAAGACAGGAAATAAGAGATAAGCTGTTCAGAAAAGATTGTTAATGATGACATTGAGAGGAGCTTTTAATCGCTTTAATGAAATTTACGTCAATGTAAAAATAGGGTTTTCATCATTTGCAAGCCTCCGGCCAAGGCAATGTAAACTATTGACTATCACAGGAACACATAATGTTTGCGTTTGCACTACGCATGAAAATGTCAATTTAATTCTACATAGCTAAAAAAAATACAATGTCTTGAATGATCTAAAAACATTAACGAATAGATTACTTTGCGAAAATAAGACAACTCATTGCCATCTACGAAGATGTAAAAACTGCCCAGATACCTCAGTTTTAGAAGACAGTTTATTGAAACAACTGGAAGAAAACTTTGTTGAAAAGCTTTCATTCGAACAATGGGTTATCACTGACAGATGTGATTTAGAAACTATTGTAAAGCAAACCGATGAGTTTGTTTCATTTTTCAGCTCAAAATTAGAAAGTTTGATTCCGCATGATTTTGTAAAAACCGAACAATCCAATTTTTTGAAAACTACAAAACAAAACTTGCAAGATGGTGAATTTTTAGCTATTTGTGACTTTTCTGAAAATTACAGCTTCATTTTGCAGGATGAAGTTCAATCACACCATTGGAACGTGCAACAGGCCACAATCCTTTCGTAATATATTATACTGAAAATATTCAAATTAAACATTTTAGCTTCATTATAATTTCTGAAGAACTAAGACATGAGTCAGTCGCTGTTAATTTGTTTATTGATAAAATGATAAACTTTTTACAAATTGATCAAAATAAAAACATAAAAAAAAATATTTTATGTCAGATGGTGCTGCTTCACAGTATAAAAACCGAAAAAACTTTTCTAGCCTTTGTAAATTTAAGTCAAAGTATGGTATTGACGCTGAATGGCATTTCTTCGCAACATCGCACGGAAAAGGTCCATGCGATGCTATTGGAGGTACGATAAAACGCATGGCTACCAGAGCAAGTTTAGCCAAAGAACGCGAACACCCGATAAAGACTGCAAGAGAGTTGTTAAATTGGGCAAACAAACGAAAAGAAGAAGAACTTAAGAAGTTGTCATTTTGTTATTCTACTACAGAAGAATACGAAAATATGTCTTTGCAGCTAAATAATCAATATAATAATGCAAAAACAATTCAAGGAAGAATTATGGAGAGTGTGAGCTGTTTAGTGGAATACCTGTAACTAGAAAATAAGAAGAATGATTAGTAATTTCCATTTAATTCCAACTACCTTTATTGCTTATCTTGACAGATACGCGTATTTCGTCTACAATGTGCAGACTTCTTCAGTGTCGTGTACTAATACTAATACGAGTATTAGTACACGACACTGAAGAAGTCTGCACATTGTAGACGAAATACGCGTATCTGTCAAGATAAGCAATAAAGGTAGTTGGAATTAAATGGAAATTACTAATCATTCTTCTTATTTTCTAGTTAATTCAAGGAACTCAAAAATTCCACTCATTTCTTCCTCTATCAGAAAATACAATAAAGGCAAAGCTTTATTCAAACTGTCCTGACAATGATGCCAAAATATTCGATATTGTTAAGAAAGTTGTGTAAACAATAATTTTATAAAAATACAGGAATAAAAATAAACTGATGATATCCAACATATAATGTTATTTTTTATTGCGCACAATCACCATCCCTGAAAAATAAGCTTAATTCGCTCTTTTGAATCTTGCTAATTGAGGATCTTGCATTTGCAGTTCTCAAAAAGGTGTATCTCGAAATCGAGTTGTCTCATCGGTTTGATGTCTGTGGCGATGTTCGGCAATAGAGAGAAAATATGCACAGTATAAACACATCCAGTTTAAATGGATTAAACTGTTAGGCGATATGCAAGAGTTGAATGCACATTTTCAACACAATACACCAAAAATAACTGGAAGAAATCATTGTTCCTGATAGTGGGATTTTGTAACTTGTTTTTCAAAATACTTTTAAGGCAGAGAATTTCACTCGAATCTTTAAGTTGTTAGTGTAATTTTTACTTAAAATTTTCCAATCTTTCCGAAAAAAATACTTTTAAAACTGAAAAAACACGGAGTACATCCGAAAAGGGCCAAAACTTATTAAATTATCAAAAAAATCAATATTAAATCAGTAATATCTTCTAAACGGTGCATCTTAGAAAAATGTTACTGAAGTACTTTTTGCTTGCAAATATAATGTACTTTCATTAAATTAGGGTGACAAACTTTTTTGACTTTTCTTAATAGCTTTTTTGACAATTGTAATTTTTTTTTAAAAATTTTTTTTCATTGTAACCTATTTTTCTCCAGAACAACCTACTGTGCACTAGATAGCATTTTCAGTCAGCTATAACATAAAAATAATTAAAAAATTATTGACATGTAACTTTTAAGGGAAAATCTATATTTTAGTTCAAAACACAAAAACCAAACTTTTTTTTACCGTGCATATTTTTTTCCATATAGCACCAACAATTGTCTAAAACTTCGCCGAAGACACCAAACCAATCGGACAAACCGTTTCCGAGATACAATTTTTTGAAGATATAATGTGCATTTTTCATAGGCCCTTCTCATAAGTAAGGCTAGATTCAAAATGGCGAACCAAGTATGCAAAATGGCGTTTTTCCTCCCCAAAAACTTGTATGCAAGGTTTCATGCAAATCAAAAAATATGAAAATTACTCGTTGCTGAAATGATATGGAACCGCTCAAAAGCACTTTGTTCTGGTGTCACTGACCGAGTGGGCACACAATAGTTTGGAGCGAGGTTTGGAGTCGATGAGCACATGTGGTTTACTTTTCGTTTCTTGGCATTTGAGGCACAGACTAATGCTTTGTCTTTGTACACTCGCACAGCAATACAATAGGTTGTCACCGATTAACCGTGTCACTGTCGCACAAAATGCCCACTCAAATTACAAAAGGCACTTGCCTTCACTTTTTCTTAGCGTGGTCACAAATAGCGAAGTGACGAACGCTACCGCGGTCTACGGTCTTCCCGGTCGAATCGCCAAATTACAAGAGGTCGGCACAATGGCCCGCCAAGCCTTATATATCATCCTCAAAACAATATATCGCTCATTTCATATCCGTTCCATTGGTCCTTACATCCACCCGGTGTGATGATGTTGTATACACAATAGCTGATGACACTTCTCCGATGATGGAACGAGGGGTAACAAAGAATGGATTGGTGCCTCTTTTGAATTTGAATTTCTTGCGTGCAAGTTCATACATTAAATTTTTGGATTTAATTTATATAGTATTTACATCTTATTTTATTTTGTTTAAACTATGGATGTACATATTATGCAACGAAAAACAATAGCAAATAACAAAAATAATAATAGCAAAAGTATAATAATAATAATAATGACATGAATCGGGGCTTCTAAATCCAAAACTAATGTTATCCCGCATAACGAAAAACAATTTGCTATATAGTCAAAACTATATTTCGAATGTAAGATATATTATCACATTTTATGTTATTGTTATCGAATAGTTGCATCTCATTTTCACCATACAACCTCTACATTAACACATATTGTTAATGTATGCCATATTGTCATTGAAAGATTTTTTATTGTCTGCACTCGGCCTGGATTATATACCAACTTTTTGGCATACAGTACAGCGAATATTTTGTTCGTGAAAAAAGCCGTTTTTTGTATGGTAACCTAACTTAACCGCCTATTCAGCATATTGTTATTTGGCCTTTTACCATCTGACATATTGTTAAAACTATATAGGAGATTGTTAGTTTATAGTTGTCAGCTATAAGGGTAAATGTCGTAACAATAACTAAAACGGTCGTCAACAATAAGAAAAATGATCCAGGAATGGTTTGTGATTATGCGGGATCTCAAACGCATAATTAAAACGGAGCACAAACATTAATTTAGTATCTAAACATTTACTGACAATATTTCATAAATAACACGAATGAGATTTAAACAAAATCAAGCTGACAACACTGAAAGCTGTTGTAACCTAAAAACGAAAGGGTGAGTTATGTCAGTGACATAACTGCAAAGTTGACGTAGGACTGCTTGTTGATGTGAAGAAATTGATGTCATCGAATTGATAAATTCTACTATATTTCATTCAGTCTAAAGAACCATGAGACCCTACCCAAGTAACCACAAGCATTATATTATTGCACTTTTTCAACCCAAAATCAACATCGGTAATGCGGGATCGCATCAATTCACCAGTTGTCAAGTAATGAAGCGTTAGATTAGCTTAAGAATGTAGTGATGCATTACCAATGCAATAATGCTACTTTAGCAATGTCTTATGGCATTACAAAAGATATAGCATTGATTCGATCTTAGTGGGGCCCTTTTCAGCATTAATCCAACTTCAATGATGCACTAGACGTAATACATATGCCCTATATATGCATTCTATTACAGCCTCGTGGTTACTTGGGTATGCTATTGGTGTGAGGCGTTACTAGTGGTTCTCCACGAAAATTTATAGAAACTGCAGTTCGACTCGAATTGACTGTTAATCAGCGGCAACATTAGATTGAGGCGAATCTGCTTTTGTAAACAATGGCTTTCTTAGTCATTTGCTCTTGAACAAAAGGTCACAAATACAAATTAAGCACTCTTTAAGGAAGATCAGCTTTATTTATATCCACTGATATATTCTATTTTAAGGAATTGTATTCAACTTCCGATAAATTTGCAGACAAAGTGTATGTTTACAAAAGCAGATTCGCCCTAATCAAATGTTGGCGCTGAAATGTCCAACGTGCTTGTAAGTGTGAAATGGATCCTGTGTTTACGGAGGGAACATGGTTCGCGATTTAAATGTTCTTATCAGTTTTCTTGGGCTGCAGGACAGCCTGAGTGTTTGGCGGCACGTGATACTACGATAAAAATAGGCATTTACACCGTCTTCAACTCGAGATTGTACAGACTGAAGATTGAACATTCACCCAAAAGTTGAAAAGGTGGCAAAAAATGCAATTGCAGTTTTTTCAATCATATCTTGAGAAATCCGCATGATTCAGAAATGGCAATTTTTCGCATTTTGATCAACAAAGCATTTTATGGTACAAATGAAGCCATGCAAGTGTGTGCAAGCGACTGGCAAGCAAAAGTAGCTCGAAACAAATTTATCGCTGTAGGATCCTTATTCAATCATCACCAACATATCAATATACAATATGGATGAGTCGATATCACAAAATGCAACAACGCTATTGGCCACTGTTGTATTGCCGCTGTCAAGTGTTCTATTTTTGTTCTCACTGATCATCGACAAATCGTTTTATGAAATAAACAATGCCATGCATGGCATGAAAATTTGAAGGTCTATTGTGGTAGGGTACTGAGTAATTTTGATGATGGGGTGTAAATGTAGGAAAATGATTCTGAGCTGGTGGAGCATGGATTTGATTGTGTTGGTAATGCAATCCATTTGGCTCGTCTGAGTCAAATGTACGAACATTATGGCTATTTTTTTCAATATGCGAGGGATTCCGGGAAGAAAACCTGATAAAATTATCTAGAAAAGGACTGTTGAAAGGAAGCTGAACATCGGCTGAATCGGTTTGAACGGAAATATCAGCTTTCTCATTGCGTTTTTCCAACTCATTTTCAAGACCTACGATTCGGGCTTCAAAAATACGGATCCAGTCAAATTCTTTCTGACTAAATCGCACCTCGTCGTTTTGCGGAGCTTCATCATCAGGACCGTTTTCCTGAGTTTGCGTATGGAAATTAGTTGAAACTGTTCCATCTGTTAGTGTACCAAATATCAGTTCTAACACACTGACAATGTCCACAAGTAAGTTTTGCATGCAACCATGAAGATTGGGCGATCCTCTAGATGCCGTTAATAATGTAGAAATCCGAGCTACGTAATGTAAGAGACGATGGCGAAGAACCCGCTTATTTGCTTCCTCCTGTTCAACTACAAGTTGACTTCTTATACCTGTACATCGCTTAGAATACACTTCCAAGTCGGATGTGGGATCGCTTGGAACGTGAATGTTATATTCGTTGTTCCCTTCACTCTCCGATTTTAAACAATCTCTTAAACATTTTTGTTTGCGAGCGAGATTCATATCTCTAGTGATTATGACGCGTCGAGTGGTTAACTCATCATCGAGTTCGGCCTACATGAGGTAATTAACCCTCATTGAGTAGTACCATTTAGCTACAATTATACTTGCTTGATCGTAAGTAAGGTTTGAGTTTGTCATTTTGAAACAAATTTGTGTTAAATATAAAAAAAAAACAAATTAACCACAGTTATACAAAATTTTGAAATTCAATCCCAATTTAACCAACAATACTTTGATTAATTCTTCAAATGGTAAATTAAGCAAACAAAAATAAATAAATTGGCAAAAATAACTCAATTAAACTAATTCGAAAATAGACACAACTAAATTGGAAAAAAAAACTTAACATAATATCATGCACACGGCTAATAGGTAATGTAAAATAAGGTTATTGCAATGCTGATTCTAAGTAACTGATTACTGTCAACTTTCAGCTCCAGAATTTTTGTGAAGGAGTATCATCATCCTCAAATGCCTTTACCTCAATTCTCGCAATCTTTTCGCCTTATTGGTTTCAGATTCAGGATACTCTGATGACAACGCGATGATTTAAATTAATTTCTAATTAATTGAAATTTCTCCGGGAGATCACCGGAAAAAGAGATTTGCTTGTGGTCCAAAAAGTAAATCACTTTTTCTTTTACGTTGGGCGCCAATTGATAACTATAGGGAAACACGTTGTGAACCCCTGTAGATGTGGGCACCACTGCCTTGAAACAGTGTCCACTAAACGTGTCCCTGGGTCGTTTTACGACGATGATCTTCGGAAAAACTTCAACCTCTTGGGAGGACTATCAACCCACTTACCATGCGTTTTCAGTGACCGATGAATAACCTTAAATTTGTACATTCAATCAAACAAATAATTTTACAAAACTTGATTTGTGAGGACCATTCGTTTTCAAGTAACATATTTTAATTTTCTAAGTGTAGATTTGATGTGTGTGTGTGTGTGTGTGTGTGTGTGTGTGTGTGTGTGTGTGTGTGTGTGTGTGTGTGTGTGTGTGTGTGTGTGTGTGTGTGTGGATGGTCGTTGGTGGGCGGGATAGAACACGTTGGGATGGTCAGCGGGAACAAACAGGAACGGACACAGCCAGCGAGGGGTACCATACGAGATGTTGCTTTCGTCGGTTAGTAAATTTCACTACGGACAGGGTGTCCGGCAATTTAGCGATTAGGCCGGTGTAACGGATGGCCTGAAGATTCGCTAGGTGGAACCGGGGAACGACACAAAAGCACTTTGTTCTGGTCTCGCTGACCGAGTGAACACACAATAGTTTGGAGTCGATGAGCACATGTGGTTTACTTTTCGTTTCTTGGCATTTGAGGCACAGATTAATGCTTTGTCTTAGTACACTCGCACAGCACGACAATAGTTTGTCACCGATTAACCGTGTCACTGTCGCACAAAATGCCCACTCAAATTACAAAAGGCACTTGCCTTCACTTTTTCTTAGCGTGGTCACAAATAGCGAAGTGACGAACGCTACCGCGGTCTACGGTCTTCCCGGTCGAATCGTCAAATTACAAGAGGTCGGCACAATGGCCCGCCAAGCCTTATATATCATCCTCAAAACAATATATCGCTCATTTCACATCCGTTCCATTGGTCCTTACATCCACCCGGTGTGATGATGTTGTATACACATTAGCTGATGACACTTCTCCGATGATGGAACGAGGGGTAACAAAGAATGGATTGGTGCCTCTTTTGAATTTGAATTTCTTGCGTGCAAGTTCAGATATTTAATTTTTGGATTTAATTTATATAGTATTTACATCTTATTTTATTTTGTTTAAACTATGGATGTACATATTATGCAACAAAAAACATTTGCAAATAACAAAAATTGCAATTGCAGTTTTGCAATCATATCTTGAGAAATCCGCATGATTCAGAAATGGCAATTTTACCCATTTTGATCCACAAAGCGTTTTATGGTACAAATGAAGCCATGTAAGTGTGAGCAAGCGACTGGCAAGCATAAGTAGCTCGAAACAAATTTATCGCTGTAGGATCCTTATTCAATCATCACCAACATATCAATATACAATATGGATGAGTCGATATCACAAAATGCAGCAACGCTATTGGCCACTGTTGTATTGCCGCTGTCAAGTGTTCTATTTTTGTTCTCGCTGATCATCGACAAAGCGTTTTACGAAATAAACAATGCCATGCAAGTTTGTTAGCGACAGATTGCACATAGCTTGGTGGAAAATATGTCCATTTGCTTCATTTCTGTAGCCTGAATTCCTCGCCAAGTGAACTAACTGTTGGGTTTCTATTCCATTGCTCTTAATTGTCAATGTGGCTGAATGGTTGCCATCACGAGCCGCCGCGCTGAAAGTTCCGGTTTGTATCTTGATCTCGTTGTCGGTACATTTTATTTTTATGAGCCATCTGACTTTCGGACACCCCACACAACCCCCCCCCCCCCCCCCCCCCCCCCCTCTCCCCATAATTTCCCCATCAACCACAGCAAACAAACAAACAAATCAACAATACAATAAATAATTTTACTTTTTATTGTTCGAGCAAACAACAACCAACATACTATTAATAAATAAATTATTCTCACAGACACCAAGTTTTTTTTAGCACGGCGGAGGCGTGTCAATTTTTTTTCCTCGGCCCCCCGGCGCCCAGAGTTTTGCCCACTATAAAAACAAAAAAAAAAATAAATTTACCACCTCCTCCCCCCCAAATTGTACAACCCGAACATTACCCAAAGAGCGAATTACAACGAACAACTTAACCTAACACCCAGTGGATTAGATTGGACATTTTCGTTTTGCAAAAACTATAAGGGACAGCCCAATGGGGTTGTACGCAAAGTTGACGTAGCACTACGCAGCAATCGAATTCCCATACACGTCAAAGCCATCCGCTAATTGATTTAAGTCAGTTCTGAAAAGGGCCAAGAAAATTCTATTGTACACTCTTTAGAAAGCATTTGGTGACTCTTAATTATGATACGGCCCCGGTTGTATTTTCTACGATGGTTGAGAGGGCCACTATCTCTAATGCGTAGAAGATAGTTATGGATCTGTTGGTTCATTGGTTGTTCAACGCGCTTTGCTATTTATTCCGGGACGCGGCGTTTAAAGCAATGCCATGTTCAGCCGGGCGTGGTAATGGAAATTTCAAACAGCACAAGAGAAAATGTTCACCAAATAAACTCTTTAATTGGAAAATTGATTTGGTTGTCCTGAAAAGGACGGATTTAGTTGACGGGGGAGAAAAAGTTCGCGATTGAACTTGGGCTTTCTTTCTTGGTTCATCTCGTGGGATGATTGATTCTTGTCTCGTTGTCACGGGCGGCTTTATCCCGCCAACTCGTAGGCTTCAGCAGCCATGTTTCTCACAGCGAGGTTGACGGGAGCATCGGCAACAACAGCCAACTGCAACAACGTCTCTCTGGGCAACGACTGCTCGCCGCCGCCAACTGCGATCCTAAGACCACTGCACAGCTTAACGACTGTCGTAAGACTGAATCAAAATGTTCTGCTAAAAGCTATGAGGTATAGGGGTCGGATGCTAGTGCACGAAAGAAGGCGGTACCAACGAAGGCAATGTGATACAAATTGCACCAAAGGGGACGAAATTCAGTTATTGCGCCACAATAATTAGTTTTAATTACGGCACGCTACACGGATGATTTTCTTAACAGAAATATGCCTTAATTATTTGCTATCACCAGCAACTAATCCGCTATGCACAACTAGGAACTACAACGAACTCAACCACATGGTCGGTCTGAAGTGTCGCAGTTCGGTTCGAATTATCCGTTCTAGAATTTCGTTCGTTGGTTGTTCAACGTTCTTTGT
The DNA here is from genome assembly GCA_024533555.2 of Aedes koreicus. Taxonomy (NCBI): domain Eukaryota; kingdom Metazoa; phylum Arthropoda; class Insecta; order Diptera; family Culicidae; genus Aedes; species Aedes koreicus. The sequence goes on along the minus strand of JAHHFK020004108.1, from coordinate 798,378 downwards.
CATTTACTCCGGGATGCGGCGTTTAATCAATGCTATGTTCAGCCGGGGCGCGGTGATTGAAATTAATTTGAAATAGCACTAGACAAAATTTTAACCAAATAAACTCTTTAATTGGAAAATTGATTTGGTCGTCCTGAAAAGGACGGATTTAGTTGATGGGGGAGAAACATGGTTCGCGATTGAACTTGGGCTTTCTTCTTGGTATTCTTGGTTCAGCTACTCGTCGTTGCGGGTGGCCATCTTCAGGTGACGTGGGATAGTTGATTCTTGTCTCGTTGTCAGGAGCGGCTTTATCCCGCCAAATCGTAGGCTTCAGCAGCCATGTTTCTCGCAGCGAGGTTGACGGGAGCATCGGCAACAACAACCAACTGCACCAACGCCTCTCCGAGCAACGACTGCTCGTCAGTACACCCTCCATGGTGCTTGCTGCCGCCAACTGCGATCCTTCAGCCACCAGCCACTGCGCAGCTCCACGACTGTCGTAAGACTGAATCAAAATGTACTGCTAAGAGCTATGAGGTAAAGGGGTCGGATGCTAGTGCACGAAAGAAGGCGGTACCAACGAAGGCAATGTGATACAAATTGCACCAAAGGGGACGAAATTCAGTTATTGCGCCACAATAATTAGTTTTAATTACTGCACGCTACACGGATGATTTTCTTAACCGAAACATTTCTAATTTGCTTGCCACCGCCAGCAACTAATCCGCTATGCACAACTAGGAACTACAACGAACTCAACCACATGGTCGGTCTGAAGTGTCGCAGTTCGGTTCGAATTATCCGTTCTAGAATTTCGTTCGTTGGTTGTTCAACGTTCTTTGTCATTTACTCCGGGAAGCGGCGTTTAATTAATGCTATTTGCAGCCGGGGCGCGGTGATTGAAATTAATTTGAAACAGCACAAGAGAAAATTTTAACCAAATAAACTCTTTAATTGGAAAATTGATTTGGTCGTCCTGAAAAGGACGGATTTAGTTGATGGGGGAGAAACATGGTTCGCGATTGAACTTGGGCTTTCTTCTTGGTATTCTTGGTTCAGCTACTCGTCGTTGCGGGTGGCCATCTTCAGGTGACGTGGGATAGTTGATTCTTGTCTCGTTGTCACGGGCGGCTTTTTCCCGCCAAATCGTAGGCTTCAGCAGCCATGTTTCTCGCAGCGAGGTTGACGGGAGCATCGGCAACAACAGCCAACTGCACCAACCCTCTCTGGGCAACGACTGCTCGCCAGTGCTGCTGCCGGCTACGATCCAACTGCAGAACCTACTCTGCACAGCTCCACGACCACCGAAAAACTAATTCAAAATGCGAAGGTGTACCCGTTATATAACATTCATGGCTGCCTAGGAGACGTTCGTTACTTAAATATGAAATCTGTGCTAGAAAAGTACTGTGTATTTGGTAAATTTACTCTGAAAAAATCGACATTATAAGACATTACCTTATATTTGCGTTAATTTCAATAGTTGAATGTTATAAATCAATAGATTTAAATATTGGAATCGAAGCGTAGACAATGTCCCGATCGATTGGTGAAAACATTTTGTAAATCGATCGTGAAATGACTTAGTTATTAACGTTCAAAACCTATATATTTTTCGTGACGCTCCAAATTTTCGCAATTCGAACGTGTACCCCAGTATTGAAAACACAGACGTAGTCCTACGTCAAAACAGAGAGACGTAAGTCCTACATCAAAACGGTTGGTTACAAGTACATAATCAAATAATCTTTCAAATCATTTTTCCAGTCCCTGCCGAGCCAGTGACTAATCTGTAACCTCTTCAAGAGTGATCTATTCTGACGCTCCACTAGGCCATTCTCCTGTGGCCAGTACGGTGCAAAATGGTTGAGAACGATTCCGTGTATTTTGCTGTATTCTTCCAATTCTTTACCAATGAACTGCTTTGCATTGTCAAGTGTAATAGTTCTGGGATACCCTAAACGGGTAAAAAATTTACTCAAGCGTTCAACAGTTTCATGGGCGGTTATGCGAGACATGATTTCAATTTCTTTGTACCTACTGAAGTAGTCTATAATAACCAAAATGTACTCGCCAGAAGGAAGAGGACCCATAAAGTCAATAGCGATATCAACCCACAGCTTTGTTGGCAATTGTCTGCGGTGCATTGGGACAGGTCGGCTGGGAAGTCCAACTAGTTGACATCCTTCACATATTGCACAGAATTCCCTTGTGTCTCGATCCATTCATATCGTTTTTTCATAACAGATTCACCCGGATGCCCTTCATGAGCAAGTAGTAACATACGTTGTCGTAGTCGTTTAGGAACAACAAGTTTATTTCCCCTAATCATGGTGTCTCCAACTCATTTCGAAATGGTTCAAACGGTTTTGCTAGTATGCTACCCCAGCCACAGACCGCAGATATTCTCTAACAGCTGTTATCTCTGGATCATCGCGGGCTGCGTCTTCAATTTCATCAACATCAATCGCCACAGACTCCTGGATTGCTAGTACCATAAATTTGTTATCCTTCTCGAAGTCTTTAGCCTCATCAAATTGAACTATAAGGAATGAACGGGATAAGGAATCAGCAATATTTCCGCTTCCTTTACGATACTTAACCTTGAACGTAAAGGATTGTAGTCTCAAGACCCAACGTTCAATGCGAGCGCATGGTGTGGAAGACGGAGAAAAAATAACTTCGAGAGGTTTATGGTATGTTTTTAATTCGAACTCACTACCAATCAAGTATACCGAAAAAATTTCTGCTGACCATACTAAAGCAAGCGCCTCTTTTTCCGTATGGCAATAGCGCTTTTCAGTACTAATTAGACTTTTGCTGGCATAGCATATTATACGAGGATCATTGTCGGTATCGTCTGCAAATTGAACCAAGACAGCATCCAACGCAACGGGAGAGGCGTCTGCTACGACCCTAGTGCGCAAGGCATTGTCAAAGAAAGCGAGAGTATTGGAATTTGATGTCATTTGTTTCAGTTGCTCGAAGCGGCGGTGGTGATCCTTCGTCCAGTTGAACTTATTGCCACTACATATAAGTTCCCCTAAAGGCGCAATAATTGTTACTAAATCTGGGATAAACTTCCCAACGTTCGTGTCGAGACCCAAAAAACTTCTAACTTCGTCCGGAGAACGAGGTTCGTAGTGCTTGCACCTTTGACTCTGTTGGTTGTATTCCGTTAGCAGAAATAAAAAACTCTATTTGTCGGGCTTTAAAGATACATTTATCTTTGTTCAGCATAATATTATGATCTTTCAAAACTGAAAGAACTTTTTTCAAAGCCGCATTATGTTCGCCTTCAGTTCAGTTTCAGTTTCGTAGAAAGCGTTTAGCTTTCACAACAAAAACGTTCAAACTGTGAAATCAAAATTTTCCTGCTTGGTACATTTAAAAGTTGAAACTTAAAATGAATTGTAGAACTGTCAAATCGAAACCGAGGCATCGTTGAAAATAAAAGCAAATTATTTTTATTTCAAAATGAACTTTCAACCAGAAGGTGTCATACAATTCAAATTAAAGTAAGCTGTTAAGATTGAAATAGAATATAGTTTTAACATAAATTGTTTTTTTTTTTCAGGTGAATCATTATAAATTTTAATAAGACAGCTATTTGTTTGAAAATCATTTGATTTAAAATAAAAGTCGGATATAATTAATAAAACATTATTCTTTCGTTTTGTAAACAATTTTTTCTTGTTACTGGTTCATGTAGTAAAGAACGGATTTCTATCTTACTATACTATGTTGGAGTCGTTTTCCGCTCGCCGTCTGGATATAACAGCATTCCCAAACACACATATAAAAAAAAATTAAGAAACTTATACTGCACCACGGTTTTCACAATTTGCATGAAAAAATCAGACATGAAAGTAGTCACTGACGCCGGTGATTTCCAGTTCGCGCATCGAAGGCGTCTTCACTTCTGTTTCGGCCGGAGGAGTGTCGGACCCGGTGTCCTCCATCGTTGAAATGACGGTTGCCTCGTGCACACCTGGCGTCACATAGGAATCGGACTTTGAGAGCGAATTGTTGGACGATGGACCGGTCGTCGACGGGGTTTGCTCGGACGGATTCGTAGTTCGCATCCGATACGCTGCCCATTAAAGATTCGTAATTAGAAGAAAGTCGACTGTTGCTATTGTTCGTTGGGGTCTTATGCTGCTTCATGTAACTTATTAGGTTGTCCGGCGAGCTAGTGCAATACAATATAATAACAATACAATATAATACAATATATAATACACCACCGAGGCTCACCTGAAAATCCTCGACAAATCCCTTCACTAAGAAACAGAACAATATCCGTGAGCAGCTAAAATGTTTTCTCGGACGGATGAAAAGAACAGGATAACTTTTACAGGTAAACCCGATTCTTTGTGACGTAAGACTACGTCTTTGTTTTCAATACCGGGTGTCATTTCAAAATTTTGAAAAATGAGAGCGTTACGCTAGAGTGAAAGCTTTTTGAACGATAATAACTCTCGTTCAACTGAACACACTGACATCATTCATACACCATTTGATCAGAAAAACCTAATAAAGTTTGTAATATATCGAGATGCTGCATCCAGTTTAATCTGTATTTTAGATTTATAATAATTATTATTATTTTTCACAATTAAACTAATTTATTTCAGTATTGCTGGTATAAGGCCAGTATCGACTTAAAAAGTAAAGAGGTTACGGAATTTGGTTCAATATTACCAAGCGGAATTTTGACAATTGATCTGCATGAAACAAAACGTCACTTTCACTTCCGGATTATCGAGCGGAATATTTTTCCGAAAGTAAAATTGACAGCGCCCATTAGTTTGCGTGGGAACCTTACAAATTCCAATTTTATTTTTCGTTCTTTTCAGGTGGATACTGCTGCAGAAATTTCTTTCCGATTCTTTACTTTTCCGTTTCAGTAAACGGAATTTAACATGGGATTGAGATAGAAAAAAAAATTTCTTTTGAACTCGATACCGACCTATACCTGGTGAAATGCGTCTTTAATATCCAGACGGCTGAAGAAAGTGGATGACTTGAATCGTGGCAGAAAACTCTCGGAAGTGGGCATCACGTGAAGTTGTCTCATGATGGCTTGATTAGCACGACGCATGTCGACGCACAGGCGAAGTTCTCCATCATCTTTGACAATGATTACCAAAGATGAGACCCATGGTGTTGCCCCTACTTCTGGTTCGATGAAGTCAGCCATTAAAAGTTGATCCAATTTTTCTTCGATTCGACTGAGGAATTGGATTGGAGGCCGTCATACACGTTGAGCTACAGGATGCACGTCGAGGTTCACTGGGATTCTCAGCTGCACGTTATTCATCTTTGGGAAAGGTCTTCCTCCTACCTGGCATCACCTAGGAATCGGACTTCGAGAGCAAATCGTTGGACGATGGACCGGTCGTCGACGGGGTTTGCTCGGACGGATTCGTAGTTCGCATCCGATTCGCTGCCCGTGAGAGATTCGTAATTAGAAGAAAGTCGACTGTTGCTATTGTTCGTTGGAGTCTTATGCTTCATGTAACTTATTAAGTAGTCCGGCGAGCTGGTGCAATACAATATAATAACAATACAATATCATACAATATATAATACACCACCGCGTCTCACCTCAAAATCCTCGACAAATCCCTTCACTAAGAAACAGAACAATATCCGTGAGCAGCTAAAATGTTTTCCCGGACGGATGAAAAGAACAGGATAACTTTGACAGGTAAACCCGATTCTTTTTAACGTAGGACTACGTTTCTCTTTTCTATACCGGGTGTCATTTCAAAATTTTGAAAAATGAGAGCGTTACGCTAGAGTGAAAGCTTTTTGAACGATAATAACTCTCGTTCAACTGAACACACTGACATCATTCATACACCATTTGATCAGAAAAACCTACAAAATGTTTGCATTGAAATTACAATTTAGTGCTATTAGTATAAGTACCCGCATAACCACAAACCATTCCTGGACCATTTCCCTTATTGTTGACGACAGTTTCCGTTATTGCTACGACTTGTACCCTTATAGTTGACAACTATAAACTAACAATCTCCTATATAGTTTTAACAATATCTCAGATGGTAAAAGTCCAAATAACAATATGCTGAATAGGCGGTTAAGTTAGGTTACCATAAAAAAATGGCAATTTTCACGAACAAAATTTTTGCTGTACTCTATGCCAAAAAGTTGGTGTATAATCCAGACCGAGTGCACACAATAAAAAACCTTTCAATGACAATATGGCATACATTAACAATATGTGTTAATGTACAGGTGTATGGTGAAAGCGACATTAAACAATTTGATAACAATAACATAAAATGTGATAATATATCTTAAATTCGAAATATAGTTTTGACTATATAGCAGATTGTTTTTCGTTATGCGGGTAGTTCAATTTCTAACTTAAAAATGACATACTTTTGCTCCCATACAAATCTCCGTATGATCAGGTTGAAAATATGTGTTTCCCTTTCTGGGTCCTCAAAAACCGGTAACAAAAGGTTCAATTTCTCTTCTTCGTTTTATTTCATTTAGTTTCATTCCATGACGAATACAGAAATAGCCACACCCCTCAGCTTCAAAACTAATTGCTTTGTTGCCGGTGTCTGATTTTATAACTGAGGCTCGTCCCCTCTTTTGAATTTTGCTTCGTACTGTATTTCCGTGCCTCTCTTCATTCAGTGCTATGCTATCAATGCTAGTATATAGCACGCGAGATGAACCGAAATGATTTCAGTTTTTGACACGAGCTCTCAGCTGGTGGTTCGTACAGGGCTTTGACCACCCGACACAGTTCCCCCGGTTATGGTATGAGAGACAGAGTCATGCAAGACTGGCTAATCGGACAGTTACCGGTTTTCATGTCTACCCAATACAATGATAACATTTCGGGCCACTGAAAACTCGTCCCTTATGAAATCATTTCGGTGTGTCTCGCGTGCTATATACTAGCGTTGAATAGCATGGCCCAGAAAGATGAGGATCACGAGCAGGACGGATCAAAATTCATAAAAAGGGACGGGTCCAAAGCAAAATTATAGAACTATTTTATTAACATTTTAACCAACCATTGTGTAATGATACGTATAAATTAGATGATCCATTATTTCTATAAACCACCGCGGTTCTACGTGAACCTTGCGGTTATATCCCTGATATAATACACCACTAATTTTTTTTCTTGCTTTTTGTGTTGGTGGATTTGACAGTTTTACAATTTTCATGGTAAAAGAAATCACTTTTAAATTTACACAATGAACCGAAACATAACACTTTCAAATCAAATGAAGAACTTTCATTGTAGATAATTTTACTTTCGATTTAATGAAAAATAAACACTTTTCAGAAGTAAAGCGCAAAACTTTTGATAAAACAAGATTTATTTTTTGTGTGCAGATATTACTATATCATCAATATAATTAATGACAGTATCACAGCCGGCAAGAATCTGTTCCATGAATTTTTGAAATATTTCGGGGGCACATGAAATACCAAACATTAGCTTTTTATATCTGTACAATCTTTTATGACAAATAAAGTTTGTAATATATCGAGATGCTGCATCCAGTTTAATCTGTATTTTAGATTTATAATAATTATTATTATTTTTCACAATTAAACTAATTTATTTCAGTATTGCTGGTATAAGGCCAGTATCGACTTAAAAAGTAAAGAGGTTACGGAATTTGGTTCAATATTACCAAGCGGAATTTTGACAATTGATCTGCATGAAACAAAACGTCACTTTCACTTCCGGATTATCGAGCGGAATATTTTTCCGAAAGTAAAATTGACAGCGCCCATTAGTTTGCGTGGGAACCTTACAAATTCCAATTTTATTTTTCGTTCTTTTCAGGTGGATACTGCTGCAGAAATTTCTTTCCGATTCTTTACTTTTCCGTTTCAGTAAACGGAATTTAACATGGGATTGAGATAGAAAAAAAATTTTCTTTTGAACTCGATACCGACCTATACCTGGTGAAATGCGTCTTTAATATCCAGACGGCTGAAGAAAGTGGATGACTTGAATCGTGGCAGAAAACTCTCGGAAGTGGGCATCACGTGAAGTTGTCTCATGATGGCTTGATTAGCACGACGCATGTCGACGCACAGGCGAAGTTCTCCATCATCTTTGACAATGATTACCAAAGATGAGACCCATGGTGTTGCCCCTACTTCTGGTTCGATGAAGTCAGCCATTAAAAGTTGATCCAATTTTTCTTCGATTCGACTGAGGAATTGGATTGGAGGCCGTCATACACGTTGAACTACAGGATGCACTTCGAGGTTCACTGGGATTCTCAGCTGCACGTTATTCATCTTTGGGAAAGGTCTTCCTCCTACGGATGTGATTTTATTGACAGCCGGATCCAAGGCAGAAAGTCCAATCTTCAGCACACCTAAGAGAACTGCTGTATCTTCCCCAAGCAAGGGTTGAGAACTTCTTTTGAAAACATAAAATACGGCGGTTTCTTACTAACGATTTCCTCCATTCCCAACAGCTATCATTGATGCGAACACATGAGACACAACGAATGGCTTTGCATCTCAACCGTAACCTCGCAGAACTGTATTTGGAACTTTTCTTGGCTTCCAGCTTAGGACTCCTTGCGCTAGCATGCTTTGCCAAGTCGTATCATCGATAATATTTTTACTGCTGCCAGAATCTCTCAACAATTGAATAAGCACATTAGCAACCTCGACCCAAATAAATTCATCACCATCACCGATGTTGCAAATGAAACTCTGTAACTCAGCCGGATCTTGTGGCTCCGTTGACATGATCGCTCGCACGTTAGCCAGTTTCGTCTTTTTGCCCGTACCGTAGGAATGTTGTTCATCATATTTACGTTTTATTGCCGAACGACGCACGCATGAAAGTGACCAAACTTGTTACACTTCTGACATTGTTTATTACGCGCTGGGCACTGTCGATCATTCCCGTAATGCGACTTCTGTCCACATCGCTAGCAAGAACCGTTCGCTGTTTTTCAACTTCCGGTTACGTGGTTCACATTGTCTCTCAAGCCGAGTCCAATAGAAGTAGCTGATGAACTGTTACTATTCTCAGCGATTACTATTCTCAGGCTCTCGCAATCCTTCAGACGTTTTTTTTCGGTGTTATCTAGCAGAACTCATTCCTTTCGAATGACTGATGTTCCAACCTTCCATTCTCAGTAAGCGGTGACTTCGATGGTGTATTGGTAGTGTGGTAGAGGGCTCTATTTAATATTCGCAGGTAACCAACTCTATTCATGATTTCTAATAGCATGTTGACACTAACACTAACACACCTTCTCGAGCACTGCTTGTCGCTACCCCTGTTGCTGTGCGGGTTCTCTTAGTCATCTCGTGTCTACCTAGCTGGAAGCTTCCGGATACTTTGCGTGTGATTTAGATACATTTATTTGATGTTACCACAGCTAGCAAGGGGCAAGACAACTCCTCATCGCGAGCAATTTCAGAGTTGCTGTTGAGTCACATCGAGTAACCCTCGTTGCTCAGGAAGCGAGCACTGTCATTTGTTTTCTCTCTGTTTTTGCATAGCAGCTGTCAAACCAACCGACGCTCGTATATGAGCTCTCGAGTGTGCACAATTGAACACTAGTAATATTCAATTTTTTTAATTTTCTCTACTTAACTCTGTTTTTGAAAACAACCTACATTCACTCAAACCAACAATCAATATGCAACTAGCGATTTGAAATTGGTTCACTGTTGTAGAACCCCTAGGTCCGAAGAATACCTTGCAGTCTACACCTTGCAATAATTCTTGCGCTTTTGGGTACCTTCCGCTACTAGTATCTTGGTTGTTGTTTTGATTCACAATGTTATTTTGACACAACATTTGAGAATGTGTTGGGGTGAACTACGTTGTTAGGGACGAATCATTGAGCTTGGGACTGAGCTTGGGACCGATGTGCTAGTGCTGACTGAGCCAAGAAAAATATCGTATTTGTTCGGGACCTACTGGTCTTAGAGTTAGTCTATGCTCAAACTATGTATCTGATATGCTCGTACAATTTGATATAGTATTTACTATTATTCGTGTAAGGCCTTTTCTAGAAGAAGTCATTTTTATGTCTCCAATTAGGTCATACTTTTAATAAACCCATCAGTCTAGACCTGCTATTTGATAATGCAACATCATTCCGCCAGACCGCCAGACTATTAACTGGTGCTTTTACACTGAAATAATTTATAACCATAAATTCACATGTTACACATGTTGTTCTTCACTATATGTGATCCATTTGTCATACATATGTTTTACACATTAATGTATAATGTATGTTTCTGGTACATTTCGAAAAGCTTACCATATAAATATAACGTGTATGTCATGCTTAATCGCTGAATGAGACTCACTGACATCAATGTTATTACGTCTAGATATTCAAATGTTTTTGTGTTGAAATTTTATGTAAATAAACGCTGGTAAATATGTAGGTATTTTTTTCTTTATTTCCTTAATATTCATTTCAAATGCTTTAATGCTGCTCACTAGTACTACAGTGCCAGTGATTTTTCATACATAGTGTTATTTATATTTACAATAACTAATTTTATTTCATGAATACATAACCGTTTTACATATCACTGTCTTCGTTTGTATAATCATATTTTTTTCTGAAGTACATCTTGTTTTCAATATTATGTATCATCAGTGGAGGGCTATCAAATACGGATAGTTGGTTAATTTTGAACAATTGGGTGCAAACCTGTGCTTCATATGCTAGTTTATGTTCATGAAACTCGCCACATTGCCATAGTTGCCCGACAATGTATGGGATTGTGTCGATTTTAAGAATCCGGAGGTCTGTCTAGATGCGGTAATCAGAGGTGCTGGTTCGGATGCTGCTGAAAAGTCGTTAACTATCGGTGGCACTGCGTTTTCAACTGCTGCATCACCGGAATAAATGAGATTTTCCTGAAATTGACAAGTTTATTTGAAAATATTCTTAGCATGCATTCATCCATCTTTGAATTACCTGTTGGTTACTACAACGTAGTAATTGATTGCTGCAACCCTCACCCGGATTAACGATGTTTTCATGGATAGAGGATCCGTACCGAAATCCGATGTGATTCCGAGCTGCCTAAGAAATGCAGACACCGGCGACGTGTCCGCAAACTGTATTCCGTATTCTGAAATCAAAAACATATTATTAGAACCACAAGGAACAAAAAAAAAAAACACTACACAACACTTACGATTGAAAAGATTAATGAAATCGGTAGACAAACCTAATTCTTCACTAGATTTCACATTCTCGGCATCGTGTTGTTGGCGTGCCATCTTGAAAGCTAGGATTTTGCAGATTAGTACACAATACTGAAATGTCAAACACGTTCGAACGATGTGACGCTACACATAGTTCAAATATGCTGTAATTTCACGGGAATGTCTAGTGGAATTCTTTTAGATATTTGATGCGTTGGGATGTTCAGAAAATTAATGTGAATGACATTAAGATATACAAGTAAAGCATTTGGAAGCCATGTAAATGTTCCTGAATTATTATATTACATCAGCAAATGAATTCGTCGTGTTAAAAAATATAATTTGAGCGTGTGGATTATTTTCAGTGTACCAAGTTGGACGCCTTGTACGTTCCCTCCACCGTAACCGCACGGGTTGGTACTCAGCTCGTACGAATTGGCCGCTGAGTCGGGAAAACCAATTGGAGTGTTTTCCGTGTGTGACTTAAAACCCGAAGCCTAAAAATAGAACGATTTTGTTAGCTCTTCAGAACAGTCGTTTCATATGATTAATTAGGCATCATTCAAACAACAACGTCTGGATGTTCAGCACTACGAAATATTGCAAAACAAGGATGGTCCAACTTCCCGAAAACCAAGTATAAATTTGAATTCATGTTTTTTGGTCTTCTTCTTCTTCCCCATTCTGGTTACCACCGCACGTCAGTGATGGCTAGGGGAATGGCACGGCTTTGCTGCCACATTGCCAGCGGTTTTGTTTTAAGTCGGAAAGACTGTCAGATTAACTTTGCGTTTTGCTAATGTCACAGTGACTATCGAGCAGTGATGTGTGTCACCGCCTCGGTCGTTGTCACCGTAATTTGTTTTGGTCGTTTCGTGTAGTCGGTTTTAGCTGTCTGTCTAAATGGGGCTTTCAATTTCGCGCAGAAAACTTACTACATTTTGTAGAAGCTGTATCATAGATCAACTCTAAGACCAGTAGGTCCCGAACAAATACGGTTTTTTTCTTTGGCTCAGTCAGTACTAGCACATCGGTCCCAAGCTCGGTCCCAAGCTTAATAATACGCTCCTCATAATGAACCTACACGAACACACTCTCAAATATTCTGTCATAATAACATAGCAAATCAAAACAAAGGCGCAAATATGTATAGTTAGGTGCTGGCTTCAAGGTGTACTTCGGACCAAGGGGTTCTACAACAGTGAACCAATTTCAAATCGCTAGTTGCATATTGATTGTTGGCTGTATGTCGTTTTTTCCGTAAATTTGATAGATATTGCTGTCTTGGTCTAGATTGTGTTTTTGCCTTTGTCAGTGGGAATTTCACACAGAAGAAAATAACATGATCAGAGTTATCTACTGCATCATAAATTTCGCAGATGCAGTCTTCCTTAATTTTCATCTTGTAAAGCCCAGTAGTTAGAGTAGTCATGTCCAGAATGAGAGTAATCGATTTAGTGTGTGGACCTCGATGTTGTTAAGTGGTAGCTTATGGTGCCAGGGTCTCCTAGGGATTGTGTGGCTGATTTGGAAAAAATTTCTGTTCTTTCCAAGCTCCGCCGTATAATTAAGGTACCATTGCTGTGCTTGCTCGTCGCTGATAGAACTAAAATAGTTCGCTACATCATGGATTAACAGTTTGTTGTTACAGATGTTTTCATTGCTGACACCGGCTTTAGCCAGCTGGTCTGCCATCTCATTACCGCTGACGCCAGTGTGCCCGGGTATCCATTGCACTGCCGTTACAGATGTCGCAGCATTATCCAAAATCTGGTCTATCACTTTGTCTCGCTCCCGTTTATCGATGTTGCTTCTGATGAGTTCACATCCGGATTTCGAGTCCGTCATAATTACAGCACCCGATATTGTATTTTTCTTTATATATTGCAGCGCCACATATATTGCTTCTATTTCTGTGGACATAATGCACACAGAGTGCTGCAAGTGTAAGCACATCCTTATGTTCCTGGACTCAAGATAAATTCCAATACCGCATGCATTGCCGTCACTGGACGCGTCGGTGTAGATGATTTGCCGATCCCTGTACTTCCCGTGAATCAACGATAGAGTGAGTTGCTTCAGTATTCTCAAGTCTGTGGTCCTTTCCGGCCAGAGTTCCTCGTTCAAGGTTGTACACACTTGTACTTCCTTGTCTTGAGATTCGCTTTGAACTAAATACGACATGTCCTTCAAAACATCTTCATGCTGATGATAGATCCTTTCTGTCAGGGAAAGCCTGGCTTCATCGTCCGTGTTCGGCTGTCGTAGTTGTTCTCATACTGGAGTTCTACCGTGTCAAATGTTTTGCTGCTGCCACTTGTCGACCGACCACCATCAGTCTTCTGAAGTGTAATGGAGGTTGTCCTGAGATAGCCTGCAGAGTGTTCAGAGGAGTTGTTTTCGTACAGCCTGTTATTTTCCTCAGGCACGCGTTATTAATCTTTTCTATTTTACTCAGATTGGAGGCGCAGGCAGATCCGTAGATGCTTGCCCCATATTCAATGAAACCTCTGAAGAGAGCATTATAAACCATACCGAGAGTCGTTGAGGATGACTTCCCATACTTCAATCCACTGATTACCTTCACCATGTTAACCCTGTCTGCCAGTCTGTGTAATAGTCCACGGATGTGAGGACCATATCTCAAACCCTTGTCCAGCTCTAAACCTAGGTACGTATGCATTCTTACAGTCTCGATCTTATTATTTTCAATACTGACGTTGAGATCCCTGTTGCTGTTATTGAAGAACTCAGCCTTAGTCTTTTGGACATTTATATTGAAATTTAGCCTTCTTGCCTTATCCGCGAAACATTCGATGAAATGTTGTCCTCGTGCTTCTACTTCTTCAATACTTCGTCCTTCGATGATTACCGCAAAATCGTCCGCGTATTGCACCAATACGACGCCCTCTATCTTTATACTGTGCAGTATCATTGTGTATATGTTGAACATAGTAGGTGAGAGGACATACCCCTGCGGTAGTCCTTGGCTGACGTGTCGTAATAGATTTTCGTTGCCAACTCGTAGAAAAAGGATATCATCCAACTAGAAAATTCTGGCGGAATTCCCATCGATAGCAACGTCTGTTCCAGGACCTCTATCTTTACTGAATTAAAGGCATTATAAAGAACGATAAATATTACTGCTGCGACTTGTTTTGCTCGTTTAATCTGCAGAATCCTGTTTGTGACAAATTCTAAGCAGCTCACTGTGGCCTTACGGTTTTGAAATCCGAACGATAGTTTAGGAAGCAGTGCTTCTTTTTCCAGATGATGTTGCAGTTTGCCTAGTGTAGCTGCGTTGAGTAACTTTAGTCCACAATTTACGAACGATATTGGTCTGGTTCCTTCTACGGTCTCAGGATTTCTGCCGGGTTTAGGGATGGCAACGATTTTGATGGTCCTCATTTCCTCGCGTATCGAACTCGTTCTCCACATGCAGTTCATATCGCCGATGATACTATTTCTAACTTCTGGATTTAGGACTTTCAGCGAGTTATATGTGATACCGTCTGGTCCTGGTGCAGAATTCGTTTTCTCTGCTAAAAATGTTTGCCAGAAAACTTGGCGTGACAACATCGTATGTCGGTACATAACAAGTTGTGAGGTCAAGAAAATTCTCCTGGGGGAAGTGCTTGTCGAGAAATTGCTGAGCCAGCACTGGATCATCGTGTATTAGAACATTTTCTACTTTTTTCTTCCTGTTGTTCAGGCATCTTAGTTTGTCCCATACCACTTTCGACGGTGTGTGTGGATCAAAGCTGCTCACAAATTCCTCGAAACGTAGTTTTGACGCTTCTTTTTTCCGTTTATTGAAGACAGCTTCTGTCCTCTTTAGTTCTATCAACTCCCCCATACCCACAGTTCTGTTAAACGCGACCCTGGCCTCACGCTTAGCTTGCCAAGCTTTTTCGACCTCATCGGTCCACCAAAATTTTGGATCGTATTTGTTCTTCTGCCTAGCATTTCTGTATATTTTCCTAGAAGCACTTTGCAAATCCTAAAAGTTTACTACCGTAGTTGAATCGATCTTCTTGAAGGCATCCTGTACCTTGACCTGATTTACGAATGATCTTTGCTTACTGGGTACTGCTAGATTATAGTTGCTTTCTATTGCCAAATGCCTACTTCCTATGCCATAATCCAGAACCTTTCATGGATACGCTATGGAATAGCTGTGGAGTAACTAATACTAAGTCAATGGTAGATGGTATTTTTCCTAGTTCAATCGGAACGAAGGTCGGCTGTCTATCATTCAGTAGGATGATGTTTTCATCATTTATTACCTCAAATAATGCTGTTCCTTTATTATCTGAGTGCTTAGTATCCCAAGAGATGTGGTGGAAGTTAAAATCACCTCCCACTATCACTTTAGAGAATGGCATTAACTTACGGAAAATTGAACTGAGGTTCTCCTTCAGATCTTGAAGAAATATATTTGGGGCTACATATATTGACACTATCACCAAATCAAAGTTGACTATCTTCCTTGCTACTACTTGATTTTTTTCAAAACTCGGGACACCTATGCCGCACGTTCTCAGCTTGTTGTCGATGATCAATCCAGCACCGCCATATCCATCATCCCTGGAGTCCAGATATGTTAGGTACCCTGGCACTTTATATTTCAGATTCTCGTACTCTTTCTTGGTCCAGCTTTCAGGATACAAACGCTACATCATATTTCTCTTTAATGAGTGTTCTTGACAACTCATCTCTATTCTTCTCATTACTCTGTATGTTTAATTGTAAAAATTTTAGACTACTCTTTGACATGTTTACTTACTGTTTATCGTTTACATTCATAGATCAATTAGATTTACCAGATCGTTGGGTGGATCTGTCTCGCGATCGTGATCTATTCTTCCGTTGAACACTCGTTAACTGCTGGCTGGTGCTCCCGGCTTCCTCGAAGATCGTTTCATTGCCATCCCCATCTTTAATCATTTGCTTAACGATTTGTTGTTGTAGATTTTGTTTGCGCTGTTGCTCGAACGTTTGGGCCCATCGTTCGAAATCATCGACTCGGAATTTGTTGTATAGAGCCACATCGTTGCGCTGCTCGTCGTTTTCCTCCTTCTTCTTCTTCTTATCAGCGAATACTTGCACCTGTTCCGCAATGATGACCTCCTCAATCTGTCGTTTGGCCTCCTGCGGTTTGTACTGGTTTACGTTAACTGGTTTGTACGATCCACTAGTCATTTTAGCGTAACTTTCCGGGATTGTCGGGAACTCATCGATGTTTTCCAGGATGTCATAGCGGTTCTGCGTATATATTGGATTTTGCTCTTTTGCTTCGAGATACGTGAGCGTTGTTTTTGCCATGATATTCTTGATGATTTTCTGGCGAATCCTTTCAGGGCAGTTTTGGTCGGAAGTTTTGTGTTCATTGTTGCTTCTGCAGTAAAAACATTACGCTGGGTTTTGGCAGTTTCCTGTGTTCATTCCATCGTGCTGAAGTGAACAGTTCTCACATCTCTTTTTCGAGCGGCAGTTGTCCGTTTTGTGGTTGTACCGTAGGCAATTGAGAATTGAGGCACAATACTGGTTTGTTCACGAATGGTCTGACAGTATTGATACAGCAGAAAAGCCGTACTTCAGTCGGCAGCTTGCTGGCACGAAAAACAATGCTGATTCTGTGCGTTGGAATTTTTATTCCTGCTTCATAGCGGTGTAGTCTGTTGATCGCCAGGATGTCGACGGGTACTCCGGCCACAACTCCGGCCACAACTACTGAAACAAAACCGCGTGGAATATAAGCCTTGTAGTTGTTTTTCTTCAGTAGAGGATCCGATTGTAGCATGTTTGCCATTTGGTAATCCTTTAGGAAAACGAGAATTTTGTTACGTCCTAATGCCCGCATGTTGTAGATGTTGTTCTTATAATCCATTTGTTTGCTGACTAATCTTCCCAACGATAGCTTGTTAATCCTCAGTTCTCCTTTGTTATCATCGGCGAGTTGAACGATTACCCTGAAAGGAGATACATCCTGTTGATTGTACTCGTACACCGAGTAGACTTTCGAAAGTTGTCCTGTATTTTTTCTTTTGTCGGGTGGGTCCGCCATGATGAGAGGTTAGATTTTCGCTACTATTCTTTCACTCTTTTCAAGGTTTTTTGACCTTAGCTTTTATGCCTTCCGGAAACCACTCCCAAAAGTTTCACACTCGAATCAAATATTCAATTACAATAAGTTCGCTTTTCTAAAGAAAAAATATTTCCGATAAAAAAATTAACAAAATGGCGTCCAATATACGTTTCACTTTTCACTCGAGAAGAAATACGTCCGTCACAGCCGAGATCTACCGATGTTTTTGGTCGACTAAAGTAAACATGAGAAAAATAAATTTACTTGGCAAAACATAATTACTTCCTCCAATAGAATCAACTCCCTATAAGCTGGTCATCAAACATCGAGTGGCATCATTACCGGCTCGTTCCATCGCTGATAATCGCGCGCCGTGAGGTTTTTCCAGCGCTGGATGAAATTTTGAAGAGAAGTGCCGAAAAACTCGCGAAACTTCGTAGCAAAACCGCGAATGAGATCGACGACTCGCATGCACCGTAGTTCGATTTTGCGTTATCAATCCAGGTTGAAAAAAGAAGAAGACACCGAGTGGTGATAAATCTGACAGCTCCCATGTTAAAGTATAGGTCGAAACTTTTAAAATGCTTCTACAATATTCAAATGAAATTCTAATTGAAAGCGGTTTGTTGTATGATTTAAAAAAAATTCCAAAACTACTCAATAAAGACATTTTCAGCAAAATAAAAATAAAATTAAAATAATGCCCATATTGTGCAGTTTTTGGATTTTTCTTACATCATACAATAAACCGCTTTTAATTAAAATTTCATTTGAATTTTTTAGAAGCATTTTAAAATTTTCGTCCTATACTTTAACATGGGAGCTGTCAGATTTATCACCACTCGGTGTCTTCTTCTTTTTTTTCAAGTTGGATTCCTCTATAAGAGCATCCATATCGGGCGCAACTATCTGGGCGACTAAAATACTCGCACATCGAGCTGTCATTTTAGTTTAGTCACTCAATCTCACACCGGTCGCTACTATATTTTGTTACCGTGTTCTGTATCGGTCGCTGCTAAACTAGTGCTCCATCATCAGTTTGACAGATTCGGTGATCGTCATAAACATAGTCAATTGCGATGGCTCTTTCTTCGTGATTTCTCTTGAAGAGACGTTCGGTTGGCATGAAAAGAACCATTCGTTACAGTGGTCTCTCCGGGAATCACTGGGGTATGGTACAAAAATATAAATGTCCTTTCCTATAAGTTTCGCCAAATCACTCCAGAGGTTGCCGGATGGGCCGTTGTGGTAAATTATTTTTTCCATGCCTACCGAAGGACTCTCCAGGTGAAATAAAAAAAGAAAGAGCTGTCGCACGACGTGGTTTGGTGCAAAAACACAAATGTCCCCTCCTACAGGTTCCCCCGGGGTACCTCAGAGGTTCCGAGAGAGGCCAATGTGGTTAATGGTTCTTTTCAGGCCTACCAAAAGTCTCATGAAGAAAAAAACATGTAGAAAAAACCGTCGCACCGCGTGGTTTGGCGTAAAACAGCTCCTACATGTTTCCCCGGGACACCCCAGAGGATGCCAGAGCAGCCATTGTGGCTAATGGTTCTCTTTCATGCCAACCAAAAGTCTATCCAGGAGAAAGCATGAACAAGCCATCGCACGACCCTATTGATAAAATTCTTATTATTAAACCAAATTGACTTAAAGTTGATAAAGCAATAATTTTCTTTAAATCAAATTCAAAAATTGCCCCTAATCCTGATTGCATAAAGAAAAATAAACAACAAACCAATCGGAGATTTTCGACAATTGGCAGTCGAATAGCAACCCTCTCTCGCGCCTCTATCGCATTGCTGAATTTGAACGCCTGATGCTTTCCGATAGTCGTGGCACAATTTTGCTAGCGCTTTTAGTTGCGCCCGATACGGTTTGAAGAGATGGTGATGGCCATCAAATATAGTTTAGTCGCGCACCGGTACGGGTGTTCTAAGGTTTAGATGAGTCCTTGTGAGCTCCTTTTTCTTCTCGTGAGAGCAAGAAAGAAGAAAGAGATTTGAAAAAGACCTATTTTGATTAATTTGCTTCAATCAAAAATTATTCTGATTGATAAACAAATAAGTATCGGTACAGTATGGAGTATGGAAATTCTTTTCATTTCGGAAGGACTATGGGGTAATGTAACCGTTGGTTCCAATTTTTACTTGCTGGCTTCGTCACAAGGTGAACTTCCTACTTCGCTTAATACGCCTTTTTAAAAAACAACAAAACAAACAAATCCACTAACACAATCATGAACCTGTGGCTGGCACTCAGTAGCTTGATGAGTGTCAGCGCCTGTCCCACTCTCAGCCGATGCATTTGAGTGGTCGCTTGTTGGGCGGTGTGAATGGTGCTCCAAGGGGGAAAAGAGAATGCACTACTTCTTCATAGGTGGAGTCAAGTGTCCGGCACGCCGCTTGCAATCGAGACACCGAGCCAACCGGAGTACTGCCGACCAGTGTTTCCCAACTGCCATCGTATGGTGGCCCGAAATCAGCTTTTATCCCCATATGTAAAGCCCGTTGCCCTCATGATTGGCCATCGAAGCAAACACCTGCATGTGCTTCCCGCCATCGAAGCAACCATCTGCAGATGCATCCCGCCATCGAAGCAACCACCTGCATGTGCTTCCCGCCATCGAAGCACTCACTTGCATGTCTCAAGTAACCACGAGGCTATAATAGCATGCATATATAGGGCATATGCATTACGTCTAGTGCATCATTTAAGTTGGATTAATGCTGAAAAGGGCCCCACTAAGATCGAACTAATGCTGTATCTTTTGTTATGCTATAAGATATTGCTAAAGTAGCATTATTGCATTGGTAATGCATCACTACATTCTTAAGCTAATCTAACGCTTCATTACTTGACAACTGTTGAATTGATGTGATCCCGCATTAATGATGTCGAATAAATGCGATCCCGCATTAAGGATGTTGATTTTGGGTTGAATAAATGCAATAATATAATGGTTGTGGTTACTTGTGGTGCTTCCCGCCATCGAAGCAACCACCTGCATGTGCTTCCCGCCATTGAAGTAACCATCTGCATGTGACACCAGCCACCGAATCTACTGCCAGCACCGCCAGGATCGCGATTCGCTAGAGCCCAAATACGCCCAGACACGCAAGAACCCCTGCATGACGTCATGAATTAATTACACACAAAGAATAATGATTATTAAAATTAAAAAAACTATTGCCAAAATTGAAAAGTTGCATTGGTTCTTTTTCGTAGAAAGCGATTTGCTTTAAAAAAAAAACCTTCAAACCGTCAATTCAAAATTTTCCTGCTCTATACATTTAAAAGTTGAAATTTTCAGAACAAATTGTAGAACTGTCAAATCGAAACCGTGACATCGTTGAAAAGGAAAGGAAATTATTTTTATTTCAAAATGAACTTTTATCCATAAAGTGTCGTGGAATTGAAATAAAAATCTAGGCTTTTTTTCATTAGGGCGAATCTACAATTGAGAGACTCTCTCTGTTTACTTTCTCTTTCAGCAATAGCTAAATCATTTTCACATTTTTCGTTTGGCTGTTTGCCCAATATGCTAGCCAGCACTCTTATCTTGCGATCTGTGTAAAAAAAACAATCCATAGTTTTATAATGGCGCTGTAATTAATGAAAGAGAACGATGCAAGAGAGAGTCTCTCAATTGTAGATTCGCCCTAATGAATAAAAACCCTAGAAATGTGCTTTTTGGATTGAAATAAAAAAAAAATTTCAAAATAAAAGGTTTTATTTTCAGATTAATTGTAGAACTGTCAGATCGAATGGCATTGTTTAAAATGGGAGTAAATTATGTTTATTGCAAAATGAACTTTTAACCATCGTTTTACATCTCGAGAGATCCATGAAAAAATTCTAAGAAATTCACCTATGCAACATCTGGCATCTTCTGCCGTTCGTCGTTATTTGTCGCAGCGCTGCAAATAAAAAATTAATTATGATTAATTCAACTAAAATATTAACATTCGTATAGTAACGTACCCATCCTTCAGATAGAGAATGTTACTATTATCCGCCCCAAGGAAAGCATCATCATCGAAAATCTTTACCGCCATCATCCAGTTGGGTTGATATTCACGAGCAATTTCTTTGAAACTTTCTCTATATGTTTGTACTGCAATAATCTGACCGAGCGAAAAACTCCAAACGACGACGACGACGACGACGACGACGACGAGGACGACAACTTGCTTTGTATTGGTGGATTTGACAGTTTTACAATTTTCATGGTAAAAGAACACACTTTTAAATTTACACACTGAGCCGAAAAAATATACTTTCGATGATTTTACTTTTAATTCAATGAAAAGTAATCACTTTTCAGAAGTAAAGTGCCAAACTTTTAATAAAACAATATTCCTTTTTTGTGTGTAAGATAATTGTAATGAAAACTTTCCTCTGTAGCTAATTGTTCAGAGAACATAGCCCTGATAATTAGCATTTCCACTTCTTTATCGGTTTTCCGCTCTTTTGGGTTCGAAAAGGAACCAATAAAATAAATTTAGAATGCAACCATTAAAATTAAAAATTTCAACGCTTGTTCTTATTATTAATATGTTTAAAATAAACATAACATGATTTTTATTTCAAACATCGATGCAACTTGATTTTAAACATTGAATATATTTGAAATAAAGCAAGTATATTTTTGCGGCCAGAATAAATTAAGTTCATGTTAGGATCTACCTGGAATGTGTTTGTTATGACCTGGGGGTGCGACACATCTAAATCCAGATTCAAGATGATCGAAAAATCTCACGCTAGCGAATCAATCTTTGAAAAATCTTGTTTCAGCTTGTGAATCTTAATCCATCTACTTGCATCGTGCTGCATCTTTTTGCAGTAAATCTTTTAAATCTTCATCAAAATCTCTAAAATCTTCTTTCTATCAACTAAGTGTGCGCACATCGCACAAAAGCATAACAAAAAATATCATGCATCTGAGATAGAGTCGCACCCCCTGGTTATGATGGTATTTTTTTCTGCGTGTACCACAAACATGGTATAAATACTCCAAAGCAAAAATATTGCGACATGGTAGAAATGACTGTTAATATGGCTATTTGAATATCGTTGCATAATCAGCTGAAAATTTTGGGTGCATTGTGTTCAACTTAACCCTCAATATAGTAATTTCGACCGCAACTTTTTTTTGCGTGTAGGTCTACTCTGAGAAAAAATTGATGGTCATTACGATGGGGGTGCGACTCTATCTCAGATGCAGCATATTTTTTGTTAGGCTTTTGTGCGATGTGCGCACGCTTAGTAGATAGAAAGCAGATTTTAAAGATTTTGATGAAGATTTTAAAGATTTACTGCAAAAAGATGCAGCACGATGCAAGTAGATGGATTAAGATTCACAAGCTGAAACAAGATTTTTCAAAGATTGATTCGCTAGTGTGAGATTTTTCGATCATCTTGAATCTGGATTAAGATGTATCGCACCCCCAGGGTTATTGCAATTTTACCATTATTGGGGGTTAGGATGACTATGGCAGTATAGTGATTTCCAACAGACTATAATCATGGTCAAAACAACCATCAAAAATAGTTAATGCAACATTTACTGTAATGTCGAAATAGTCCTTGTTACCATGACCATAGTCAAGAATAGAATGATCGTGGTGAATTCGACCATTTTCATGGTTATTGCAACCATTTTATGCAATAGTCATCTTAAGGCCAGTATCGACATGAAAAGTAGAGAGGTTACGGAATTTTGTTCAATATTACCAACAATCAATATGCAACTAGCGATTTGAAATTGGTTCACTGTTGTAGAACCCCTTGGTCCGAAGTACACCTTGAAGCCTGCACCTAACTATACATATTTGCGCCTTTGTTTTGATTTGCTGTGTTATTTTGACAGAATATTTGAGAGTGTGTTTGTGTGAGTTCATTATTAGGGGCGCATTATTAAGCTTGGGACCGAGCTTGGGACCGATGTGCTAGTACTGACTGAGCCAAGAAAAAAATCGTATTTGTTCGGGACCTACTGGTCTTAGAGTTAGTCTATGATATTACCAAGCGGAATTTTGATAATTGATCTGCATGAAACGAAATGTCACATTCACTTATGGAACAATCGAGCGGAATGTGTTTCCAATATCAAAAGTGACAGTTCCCATTAGTTTGCGTGGAAACCTTACAAATTCCAATTTTATTTTTCGTTCTTTTCAATTTCTTTTCGATTCTTTACTTTTCCTTTTCAGTAAACGGAATTTAAAGGCCAGTATCGACTTAAAAAGTAGAGAGGTTACGGAATTTTGTTCAATATTACCAAGCGAAATTTTGACAATTGATATGCATGGAACGAAATGTCACCTTCACTTACGGAATAATCGAGCGGAATATTATTCCGAAAGTAAAAGTGACAGCTCCCATTAGTTTGCGTGGAAACCTTACAAATTCCAATTTTGTTTTTCGTTCTTTTCAGGTGGATACTGCTGCAGAAATTTCATTTCGATTCTTTACTTTTCCGTTTCAGTAAACGGAATTTAACATGGGTTTGGGATAGAAAAAGAAATTTCTTTCGAACACAATACCGACCTTTTCAGGTGGATACTGCTGCAGAAATTTCATTTCGATTCTTTACTTTTCCGTTTCAGTAAACGGAATTTAACATGGGTTTGGGATAGAAAAATAAATTTCTTTCGAACACGATACCGACCTTAACATGGGATTGAGATAGAAAAAGAAATTTCTTTCGAACTCGATACCGATCTTTAACCTGTGCTTTAACCATGTGATTTGATGTACCGACAAACCATGGAATTTTTCTCAGTGCAGTTGTTGTTTTGAGTTATTCCTACTCATATTTGTGTTGTTTTAAGGAGCGTGTATGTGTATGTATATTTATATATATATACATCTTGGGTAAGTACCAGATTGTTATGATGACGAACTCAGTTCGTTTTGATGTGCGTGTGGAAGGTTGAATTTTCATGCTAGCGATTAAATATCGTAATTAGTTAGTAACTGTTATGTTTTTAGCTCAAATAATCGTCATTTTATGTTTCTATTATAAGTAACGAATAAAGTGATGAAGTGAGGCTTTCGTATAAATCGAAGTTTTAGAGTGCGTATTTCTTACAGTAAAAACAAGGTATGTGAGACAAGTCAAATGCGTCAGCTATACCATGGAAGTCTTCTCATTTATTTTGGTTGGGGTTGGCATTATTTATTTATGTACTGTTTCCTATTTAAAATTCTCTTGAGGATAAGACATCCTTTCTGTAGTTCACCAATTCTTCTAATATCCGTCAATCGCATAAATTTAAGATGGGATATAATTATAAAATGCACTAGTGGCTGGTATAGATACTTCAATGTAAAGCTGGGTTTGTTAAGAGGTAGGAGAAATAAAATAACTTCCTTGACCTGAGCAAAAGGTTTTGTAACTAACAGGCTGCCGTTTAAACAAACTACAATTACAATTACAAATTCAAACTTTAAATATAAGTAATTTTCCAAACAAAAATCCAGAAGTAATGAACCAATTGTGCGATCTGGCACTTACACTTGCTACTAATTTGTAACTTTTTAAATGTCCGTTTCCTTGAACCTCCTTGTCTTCTGGCGTAAGCTGTAAAGTAGCAAAAATGAACATTCAGCTGCTTTCTAATAATCCAGTTAAGTTTCTGGAATAGATTGCGACAACAAGACCATGATTGGTTTTGATCCCAAATCCAGGGTTGTTACGACAATAAGGTTTCTGGGAATTCTGGAAAACATTGTTTGAACCTCGGTTTGACCCCAACAACAGAGTGGCAATTCATCCGGGAATTGAAAAGAATTGGAAATTTGATCAGTATGATATGATGTATGATGTATGATATGTACTACCACCCATTGTAGCACGGAAACTAAGTCCGACAGCAATGGGCTCTCCTCTCTGTTAGACTTGATCAAGCTTTAATAACCACTGATTATCCTAATCATGCCATTGTATGAAGGGCCAAAAAGGAGTTGGGTGGATCGATATGCAACATCACTTATACGTATCCACAGGGATATAAAGAATCTCCTTCCAACAACAAGACTGAATAATTGGTCAAAAGAGCAAGCTATCTAACATGAGGCTGCCCCAATGGGCGGGGAGAAGAGCCCGCCCTCTTTTCACAAACTGTTAGCAATGGGGAGTTGGCATTCCCACTCTCCCCATCCAGATTGCTTCAATCGGGTGCCCTGATGGTCCCTCCTATTCCCATGAAATATTTATATAATGGTGTATATATTTATGTAAATGAAAAATACTACAAGCATTTGTATCTATAATATATGATCTTCATTCGGTTGATCCTGAAATGCAAGAAATGTTGTAAAATGTTAAAGTGTAGAGTTCTGTGGTTCGGCGCTTAAGCACGTTTCGTTCGTTTTCAGCGATAGCAGCAATTCACCAAAATCTTGATTTGATGTATCCTGAATAAGTTTGTTAAATTTATTGAAATTTTACAAGACTAACATTTATTAATTCAATTTATTGTTGGATGGAAATTATACGATGTTGTAAAGAAATACTACATAATGTACATATAACAATTAAATGCCGCTATTTGCCGCTTCCGTTGCGATCTTAGATGATTGAAACTCTAAAATAGCGAAAATTCCAACGCGATATAATGAAATAAAGTTGATCACCTGGCAGCCTAGCAAAATAGCAAAGAAAATTTAAGCAAACAATAATGCGAGATAAATTTCATATGAGTATTATTACTGCCCAAAAACGGAAACTCAATAAATCCAAAACGAGAATTTTTTTTTTAAATAAACGGCAGGAAATTCCTCGATAACTCTTTTTTCCTACTGGGATCATAAATGATTCCTTTTGTCTGTAAAATAGAAAATGTAGGATCATAAACAATGTTAGTTTTCGAATTAATTATTTTGGACGAAGAATTTTTTTTGTAGAATTTGTCGTACATAATCCTCTCTCTAAAAAATATAAAAACCATCCCATCCCTTCAAACACATAACGCGAGTTAGATGGGCCAAAACTTACAACGATGCAAATGGAAAGCTGAAAATAGCATAAAAAAATATTGTGAAGGGATGTTATAATATAAAATGATAATAACAATCATATTTGTAATGTCTGCATGTCTGCTGATCCTGCTGCAATTGTAAACGGACTTGCATTATCATAGCCACGGGGGAATACTTGGGAATGCCATGGATTATCTGAAATTATATACGGTATAAAGAATACTTCCATTTTTCGTGGTAGGGTAAGATTTTAGCATGCTACTTTACCGAAGGCACGCTGCCTACATAGCTTTGGTGCGGCTGCCACCTAATGTATAGTTGACGCGATTCAGCGTTTCTTACTCAACCGCTGGATGCCAGGACAGACGCTGTTTGAGCCGCACCTCCTTGGTGGACAGACGCTCAGCACGCACCTCCTCAATCTAGCTGAAGTCAGAAGGACAACAGTGCCCAGGCTGCACTACCAGCTAAGTACGCAACCCTTAGCTGGCGGTCTTTGTCATCTCCTGACCCGTGGAAGCATGAGGTAGGAACTTGTGAGGACCATAGCTATGTTGCGGGAACGCACGCACGCTCCATCCCAGTTGTCTACTCACCATTTTGCAGCCTTATAGTCCAATTTGCTATTCTATATAAAAAAAAATTACAGCGTTAATTGACACGGATTGAATAACAAGCAAATTATATGACAAATATCTAATGTCAAACGCTGTTCTCGCACCAAACATTATATAACCTATTTCGTTAGTAATGCTGCAAATGAGTGTTTTGTAGTTTCAAAGTATTATTGAAATGATGCTCATCGTTGAAATCAATAAAATATGAAGTAGATCAAGCTTGGATAAAATAACAAAAAATATAAATTGGCGTTACCGTGATACGCCCGAAAGGCCTAGCTACAATAGTGAGCGCGGCGCAACTGTCTTCTTTCACAGTGCTCTCGTAAACTAATAGCTCTTCAAAATAGGATCCTGATCAAGGCAATGAAGAATCTTCAACCTTCTTCAGTTTTTTCATGAACCACTCTCGTAGATTTTATCAACGTTGTTTAACTTTATCTCCTTCAACAGAAAAACAGAATGCAGGTATTGCAAACTTATGGGCATGGCGAATACCTGAAATCCAACATCCAAAATGCTCGCAATTGAATTCTAGGCCCTATCTTTAAAAATGGTTTGCCGGTAGGATCGACATATTTTTTATCGCGGGCTAAAATCGGAAGTTTACAATCCAGGTCCAACCAGTTATCACAAGCAATCAGCGAACTTTTTTTAAAATATTACAAATCACACTCCGGCTCTATGGTAACCGACCCAAAACTGTACTTATTATAATGTTCGAGTTGCCGCGCTTAAGGCCCAGCTAATAGTGAGCGCCGCGCAACGGCACGGCAGCCCAAAAGGATAAACACTACGTTCCTTCGTTTGTTGTGCTACAATGGGCCCAAGCGGCAAGAGCGGCAGTGTACTAAAATGCCGCTTATATTCAGATAGCGAGCGCTGCGCAACGGTACGGCAGTGCGCATAGCGCGACAATGAACTAAAATGTTCTAAATAATTTGCCTCTGCTGCGTGCCGCTTTCTTGTTCACAATGCGTTGTGATATTTCATAATCTACGAATATGGAGAAAGCATGCCAGCTCTTAATTTTATTCGAAATTTGGCGTGATATAACATATATTCGAAATAAGATAGGCGGCAAAAGAGACAGGCGGTTAATGTCAGCGAATCAACAAATACAGAAAGGAGGATTTTGGGAAACAGCGTTGAGTTTTATGAAAATAAAAGATTATTTCATCCGGTCGCCAGAAGTTTTTCCGAAACTGCAGCACACGTTGGATAAAGTGAACCACCGATATGTAAAATGTTCTATTAAGAAGCCAATAAACACGGAATTTCAGCTTTTTATTATACTAATGTTAGTATTCTCGTATGCCTATAGTTATTCAGTTGGATGAATTAAATTTTTAATATTTTTCGAACGGTTTTCATTTACCACCTATTGGTTTATGATATTGTCAATGGGGGAATTTCGGTCAAACTTTTAAAAACAATTAAATTTGTTCGTGATTGTTTCGTTATAAATTTCTCGAAATCCTAGTTTTTGATCAAATCTTGAATACTTTTTCATTAAGTCGTTAGTTGATCAGAAAGTCGTTAAATTTGTTTTCTCGGTCAATTCCGATTTCGATTAATCTAATACCAAACTATCAGTAGATTTAATTCGTTTTATTCTTATTTACAGATATTTATTATGTAATTTAACGTTATTAAGTAATATCGTAGTCATCATCCATACTGTTTTCACAAGAATCAGTGAACATTTTAAAATATTACTCGTGAAAGAGCCGCCTCGATTGTAACCGATCCGAACTGTTCGTAGTATAATGTTCGAGTTGCCGCGCAAACGCTGCCGCCCTTATGGGTCAAACACAATGAGAACGGAGAACGGCAAAACGGAAACGGAAAATTTTCCAATGCATGGAATGTAACGTATGCGCCCACAATGACAGCGCAACGGTAAAAACGCTATAGTACTAAAATGCGTTTTTTTTTCCAAAAATTTGGAAACAAAACGGAACGACAAAGCGGCAAAGCTGAATTGAAACATTGAGCGTATGTAAATACAGAGATGCTACCTCCGTTGATTTGTCAGTAAATATTTTATATCCCGCATAATCACAAACCATTCCTGGACCATTTCCCTTATTGTTGACGACCGTTTCCGTTATTGTTACTACATTTGCTTTTATATTTGACAACTATAAACTAACAATCTCCTATATAGTTTTAACAATATTTCAGAAGGTAAAAGGCCAAATAACAATATGCTGAATAGGCGGTTAAGTTCAGTTACCATAAAAAAATGGCAATTTTCACGAATAAATTTTTAGCTGTAGTCTATGCCAAAAAGTTGGTATATATTCCAGATCGAGTGCAGGCAATAAAAAAAACCTCTCAATGACAATATGGCATACATTAACAATATGTGTTAATGTAGAGGTTATATGGTGAAAACAAGATTAAACTATTTGATAACAATAACATAAAATGTGATTATATATCTTACATTTGAAATGTAGTTTTGACTGTATAGCAAATTGTTTTTCGTTATGCGGGATTGTATTTGTTTTTAATTTAACCTGGCATTTTATATTGTATATGTTTTGAATTTCACCTGGCATCCCTGTGTAAAAAATTCACAGTATTGGAAAGCATCGGAGGGCTGTTTAATAACACAAAAATCTGTTTAATAACACAAGTCAATCGTGTAAACAAACGTTCTGAGTGAAGAAGAAATTGGTCCCATTAAATTATCATCCCAGTATGAAGGCCGCAGGGGAGATTTTAGTTTCCGGGTTAATCGAGTTGAATTACGCGGAGCAGAAAAAGGAAGACAGTACGTGGAACGGGAGCAAAACCTTGCGATTATAGTGCCGGATTTCGAGGTTTCCCTACCGGAGGTGTTGCAGGGTTTTATTCTGATTTTGGAGTGGGTGTAGAGAGACGAAGTGGGTTATACCGTTATACTTTGAGGAATAATTATGCTTATTTTTTACTTTTAGACAATGAACGAAATGAGCTTTCGCAATAAGGTAATGCTGTTCGAGGGTTGACGCAAGCGATATCTTTACATTTGGTTGGCGAACGATGAAAAGGAACCATCAGTTAAGTTCCTGGTTGAAGAAATCATAATAGGGGAGCTGAAGTGAACTGGAAGTTGTCTTCGTGTATCTCAACCCAGTTGTCAAGTTTACCAAGCAACCACATCTGGTAGTAATTAAAGAGCTCATGATTCAGCTTTTTGGTGTCCCAAATCACCATACAAAAAAAAAACAACCATTCATTTACACGATCGGTTTCATCCTGCCAAATATCGACAGCTGATTTGGAAAGCCACCAAAGATAAATATCTGCACAAGCATAAGCAGAAACTGAATTTAATGCATCGAAAAAGACCCACGATTTTGTCAAATCTACCACGTAGTTGTTTTTCTTTTTGTTAATCTTGAATCGCTTTTTAAACGGGTCTAGCGAACTCCTTTCGCCCTTCATTGACATGCCTGAATTACGGCGATGTTTCTTTCCGTTGATCGAATCTTTCTCGGAGAAGCGGAGATGGTCATACGATCACACATCGTTGGTTCAGAGCTTGACATATCCAAGACAAGCAAGCTCCCACTGCAGTTGCCCCAGCTCCTCCACGGCTTGCATAATACGCAGTAAATTGCAGACTTCTTCCATTGAATCAACTGAAAATTACACTAACTGATCAACAGTAGCAAACAAAAACAAACGCATGTGAGGCGATCACATTGTGGGTTACAGAACGGCAAAACGCAACGGCAGAACGGCAACGGTAATTTTAGTACATTGCGAATTGGTCGTTGTTACCGTTTTGCCGTTCTACCGTTCTCATTGTGTTTGACCCATTATTCAACAATCTGAATATTTGCGGCATTTTAGTACAATGCCGCTCTTGCCGCTTGTGCCCATTGTAGCACAACGAACGAGGGAACATGTGTTTAATATTTTAGGCTGCCGTGCCGTTGCGCGCCGCTCACTATTGGAGCTAGGCCTTAAGTGGCAGTGTTTGCGCGGTAACTCGAACATCATAATAAGTACAGTTTTGGATCGGTTACAATCGAGGAGGTTCTTTCACGAGTGATATTTTAAAATGTTCACCGATTATTGTGAAACCTGTATGGATGATGATTGCGATATTACTGAATAAGGTTAAATAACATAATAAAGATCCGTAAATCAGATTACTGAGTGTACCGAATCAAATATACTGAGAGTTTGGTATTAGATCAACGAGCTGGAATATCGAAACTGACCGAGAAAACAAACTTGACAACTTTTGATGAAAAAGTATTGAAGATTTGGTCAAAAACTGGGATTTAGAGAAATTTATAACTAAATAATCACAAAAAAAAATTGGATTGTTTTTTCATTGTTTGACCGAAATTCCCCCATCGATGGTATCGTTAGCCAGTAGGTGGTAGATGAAAATCGCTCGAATAATATTAAAATTAAGTTTTATGTAACTAAATGAAAAGCCGACACTCCGTGTTTATTGACTTCTTAATAGAACATTTTACGTATCGGTGGTTCACTTTATCCAAAAGCTTCTGAAAAACTTCTGGCGTCATTCGAATAGATCGGATGAAATAATCTTTTGTTTTCATAAAACTCAACGCTGTTTCATATAATCCTCCTTTTTTATTTGTTTTTTTTTTTCATTTCTTAAAGAAAGTCATTTGGAGGAACCGATGAGAAATCCAAAGCAAATCTCGAATATGTATAATCTTTAATAGAGGAAACAGAAGTGAAGCGGACAGACGAACATTTTGAATAAATGTTCAATATTTCCATAGTTTTTTTATGAACAAAGTACTGGAACCTATGCTTTGACTATCGCCAGAATGATAAGCATTTTTATTTTAAAATTTTATACAATCTATAAGAAAAAAAACATTGCCACGGAATTAGGAACTCTTGTGCCTGGTATATGGAACTTCATGCTTAGAGTGCGCGGAATTTGCCAAATTCATGTATTGAACTATTTATACATTTTTTTATGTTTCAGTTTTATAAAGCAACGTAAATCATATTTTTTCTTTATAATGTATACCATACATAATCAAATGACGATCGAAGAAATACAAATCCTTGTGAATTCATTTTTTAAACGGATTTCAACTTACATCGCCACTAACCTCACGGTAATAGGGCATGTCACGGTATTAAAAGTTTTGTTGGACATAGACCCTTCAAGCTAAACCCCAATTTCGATAATATTTCTTGTTTTTTTTTTCTATTTATTCAGTATTATAGCAGAATCTACAGGTCATAAACGTTAAATTCGTAGAAATGACAAGTTTAACACTCTGTAAACCTGAAATAAACAATAAAATGGTCCATCAGACATTAATTCAGTGCAATGCATTGGCCCCTTTACATCGTTTATCGAAATAGAAAATATGAAAATGGAGTTGGGCCATTTTGTAATTATTGAAAATGACTTTAAAGGTAATTTTGGCGTGTTTAAGAATCAATTAGGTGAAAGTTAAGTGTAACAACATAAAATCTGGATGTGTTTATATTTGAGACTTGGGCATTTTCACATTTTTGGATGGAATTATAATTTTTCACATAAATTATTATAATTGATCCCTAATTTGTATTTGTTCTTATTTGTAATTATTATAATTGATCCCCAATGTGTAATTCAATTGCTGATCGATAAGCTGAACAATTCGAAACGTTTAGTGGCGAACACAATCAACAGGGCTGATAGCTGGTCTTAGTGACTTTGTCACTATTTTCAAGGCGGTCAATGAAAAGCTCCCATTTTCATCAAAAAGTCAAAAATTTTTAAACATTCCCGGCATAAAAATCTATCTACAAAACATTCATACCTCCTTGTAGTATAGAAGGTATGGTCTCTGTTGCACACGTCTTTTGTGCCTTCCTTGCAGTTTCTGTGAATCCCCTTGATTTTCCCTAAACCCAGAATATTAATGCACTGTAAATTCCGTTTAACTTCTCTTTATTTCCGCCCTACTTACTACGCTCACCACGGGCACCGAATTACGATCACTCTGTCTCGTCCTCCCACACGCTCTCCCTTTTCCCGGTCCACCCCTCTCTTAATCATTCTTTCGCTCTCTCAGGGTTTCCAGTTTACTAATAAGGGTACGACCCTACAACCATCCCCTTCTTTTAAACTGTTAATTTGGAATCCGTAAAAAGGGTCGGTTCACCTCTTGAGAAGCCTGGAGAAGGCCGTTCTTCCGGCGTTAATTCATGCGTTGCTTCTGAAATCTTCGATGTAACTGCATTAGACGATCCAGGATCATCCAGGAAACTAAAGAATCGATTGAGGAGTCTATCTTTTTCAGACGAGCCACTTTTTTTATATATTCCTTTCCAGCCACACAAGATCGTCTAATCGTATCAGCTCCAGTTTTCTTCATAACTTCAAGTTGATCTGATTAAAAATATCGGTGTCCAGCTTATAATAGCTTTGCGATATCTCTCGATCCCCTAATTTGATACTACTTTCTTTAACTTTCCTTTTAACGTAGGACTACGTTTCTCTTTTCTAAACCGGGTATCATTTCAAAATTTTGAAAAATGAGAGCGTTACGCAAAAGTGAAAGGTTTTTGAACGCTAATAATTCTCGTTCAACTTAACACACTGACTTCATTTATACATCATTTGATCAGAAAAACTTACAAATTATTTGCATTGAAATAACAATTAAGTGCTATTAGTAAAAGCAGTTCAATTTTTTCACTTTAAAATGACCTACTTTTGCTCCCATACAAAGCTCCATAAGAACAGGTCTGTTTTCCCTATCCGGGTCCTCAAAAACGGGTTACAAATTGCCATCTTCTTTTTATTTAATTAAGTTTCATTCCATGATGAATACAGAACTAACCACACCCCTCAGCTGCAAAATTATTCTGCTTTGTTGCCGGTGTCTGATTTTATAACTGAAGCCAGTCCCCTTTTATAAATTTTGCTCCTTACTGTGTTTTCGTGCCTCTCTTCATTCAAGGCTATGCTATATCAACGCTAGTATATAGCATGCGAGATGAACCGAAATGATTTCATTTTTCGACACGAGCTCTCAGCTGATGGTTCGGACAGGGCTTTGTCCACCCGCCACATTCCGCCCGGTTGTGATATAGGAGACAGAGTCTTGCAAGACCGGCTAATCGGACAGTTACCGCTTTCCATGTCTACCCAATGCAATAATAAACTTTCGATCCACTGAAAACTTGCCATTCGTCCATTATGAAATCATTTCGGTTGGTCTCGCGTGCTAAATATCGTGTTGAATATCGTGGACCAAAAAGATCAGGATCACGAATGTGCAGTATGGAGCAAAATTCATAAGAAGGGACGGGTCCAAAACAAAATTATAGAACTATTTTAACCAACCATATGTGTAATGATACGTATAAATTAGATGATAAACCAACGCGGTCCTATGTGAACCTTGCGGTTATATCACTGATATAACCCACCACTATTTTTTTTGTGTCTGAATACACACTTCCCTTCTTTTCCATGGTGGTGCCGCGATCTATAATCTATTCAACTTCAAGACGACTTCACTCCAGACTCCAATCACTCGCAGCGATTGAATGCATTTCGCTGAACTATCACAACTAGGCAAGGATCTGCGAAGAACAGCGGCCGCATTGATCCACGGCTGATCAGGATGTTGCTTACGATTTATAGATCCTGCAAAATTTGGAGCAGTGACTAAGGCACTCCCTTTAATTGTCTGACAAACTTTTCGACTTGCTAATCAATCCGTGGCCACCAAACAATAAGTGAAACTTCATAATCCGCGTATGCGGATGTCCCTCGTGTACCACCATCAATACATACTCTCGGAAGGTTTTTGGAACTATTGCTCTATTCACTCGCATTACCCATAACACGTTGCATGATTTCGGGTGCTGTGACAAATCCAAACGATGATTGTTGTGAGTCCTCCGCTAATTCCACCTGGTGGAATGCTTCTCGTATGATCTTATTCCAAACTTTGCCTCTGTCAATTCGAGCAATTCACTTGGGGAATAGGGGAAAAGTCTGGCGCCCCACAACCTCATTGACACTTCTTAGATCCAAACAAATGTGCGGTGCCCGAAGCTTTTCCCACAACCCCCAAACGTGAGACCAACGTAAATGCTTTTGTCGGTGAGTCTATAAAATTGGCCAATTTTCAGAACACCCACCCGTTTTACAGTTGAATCTCCCAACAGGTCCTTCTATCCTCCTTTCACCTCAAAAGAAATCATGAATCATAAACAGGAATCCGCCCGTTATTTCGGCTACGATCGATCTAGCCATAGTTAACGGCTGGTCACTGCCGTACCCTTTCAACGTTTTAGGATATCCCTTGACTGATTTCATGATGCAAACTTTCTTCTCTTTCTTGGCTATCTAGGTAAGTCTTGATATGGTTGACATCGACACCTGTTTGTTTCATACGTTGAACACCTTTCTAGACTTCAATGCGATTGATACCCCTTCTTGTCTTCCGTTTTCGACACATACCTTCAATAGTGGTCCAGCTGCTTACAACGCCAAGTACACCCTTTTACCATAGACTAACTCTAAGACCAGTAGGTCCCGAACAAATACGATTTTTTTCTTGGCTCAGTCAGTACTAGCCCAAGTATCGGGCCCAAGCTTAATAATACGCCCCTAATAATGAACTCACACGAACACACTCTCAAATATTCTGTCAAAATAACACAGCAAATCAAAACAAAGGCGCAAATATGTATAGTTAGGTGCTGGCTTCAAGGTATACTTAAAGTACACTTTATACCATAAAGTGCAATTAGCATTATTGCCACGATCTAAAAACCATATTGCTCCGCATCTATACGGCACGCACACCAGCCGTCCATCGTGTGAAGCGTGCATTCGTTCATCTGCTAACCACCACCGACCAGTATCATCATCATCTTCGTCATCATTATCATCAGCTCCACGTCTAGTCGGTACACGGGGTTATACATCGTCGCTCGGCAGCAGCAGCACATTCGTTGACCGGCTGCAGCAGATCAGTAATACATATAAGGTAAGTTTTTGTTTCTCCTGAATACATTGTAATTTTATTGTGTGTGTGAGTGTGCGAGAGTGTGTAAGAGAGTGTGCTTAGGCTTAATTTGTTTATCTGTGATTGATTGTAGATAATTGCGTTAGTGGTTGAGCGTCATAAGCTCCCACGGGTGCGACATGGATGATTTGTCGGAAGATGATTCGTCCATGCCGCCAAATAATGAGGTTTCTCAAAATGTCGCCCGGCCACGGGCCTATCCAGATGATTCAGCTGGTCCATGGGTTGTTTATTTTAAGCCCAAAACGAAACCTCTGACCGTTTATCAGATCAGTAATGATCTGACGAAACGATTCTCGGCCGTGACCGAGATAATAAAAGTAAGACCGAATAAACTTCGGGTCGTTGTGTCCAACCTTAAGCAGGCAAATGAGATTGCTGTCTCTCGGTTTTTTACACTCGGGTATCGGGTGTATATCCCAGCTCGGGGTATTGAAATCGAAGGTGTGGTCACCGAAACGAGTGTGAACCCTGAAATCCTGGTGAAGCGGGGGGTTGGTCGATTTAAGAACCCTCTGCTGTCTCCAGTTAAAATACTGGATGTGCGCCAACTTGGCACAGTATCGACCAATAAGGGTGAAAAAAAGTTTACACCATCAGATTCGTTTCGGGTGACCTTTTCTGGCTCAGCCCTTCCTCAATACGTCGAGTTGGGAAAACTTCGGCTACCTGTGCGGTTGTTCGTACCTTGGGTCATGATCTGCCAGAAATGCTAGCAGATGGGACATACGACCTCCCATTGCGGCAATAAGGCACGCTGCTCCAACTGCGGGGAGAAACATGAGGATGGCGCCTGCGCAGACAGCACACCAAAATGCGCTTTCTGTAAGGGAACACCTCCTGATGCTCTCTCGTCGTGGCCGGCGTACAAACAACGCGGGGGAAAATTAGAACGCTCGCTAAGACAGCATTCCAGGCAATCTTTCGCTGAAATGGTGAAAAAAGCCTCACCATCACCCAATGCCCATACAAATCCCTTTGCTCCTCTGTCAGATGACGAGTCTGACTTTGATTTTGTTGAAGAGGGAACATCAGTCAGTTTTCCGGAAGGTGCTTCACGAAAACGAAGACGCGTTCGCCCACGGAAAGTTGCTGAGCCGGAGCCCAAAACCAGTTTGCCCATTTCAAGCAAAGGTGGAAAGAAGGAAAATCCAATTCCACCTGGTTTTCTTAGCACTAACTACTCCCAGGACTTTCCATCTCTTCCGGGGACATCTAAAACCCCTGACGCCCCGATTTTAAGAACAGAAGCCCCCTCCTCAAGTGGGCTGTTCTCATTTGATGACATTGCCGAAGGTATCTTCAAGTACCTCGAAATTTCCGACCCTCTCAAAAGCATTGTTTTGGCAATGCTTCCCACAGTGAAGACTTTTTTGAAGCAATTGACAATCAAGTGGCCCCTCCTTGCAGCTATCATCTCCTTCGATGGATAATTTTCCAAATGAGGTCGAGGATTTGATCACTGTTCTACAGTGGTATTGTCGTAGTTTGATTCCTAAATTGGAATCATTCAAATTTTTAGCTCACAATACCGGTGCATGCATTCGCTCTTTGTGAAACATGGCTCTCTTCCGAAATCGATCTTCCTTTTCATGATTTCAATATTATTCGTCTTGATCGTGAGGATTCACGTGGAGGAGGAGTACTTTTGGGGATCAAAAAGTGCTACTCCTTCTATAGAGTGAATTTTTCTCCAATTCCAGGTATTGAAGTTGTCGCATGTCAGGCTGCTATTAAAAATAAAAGCCTTTGCATTGCTTCCGTTTATATTACTCCTAGAGCCTCAATAAACCAAAAACAACTTTCAGATATTTGTTCGGTTCTTCCTGCTCCGCGGTTGGTCATGGGAGATTTTAACTCTCACGGTACAGGCTGGGGAGAACTGTACGATGACAACCGGTCTTCCTTGATATATGACCTCTGTGACAACTTCAATATGACAGTTCTTAACAATGGAGAAGGACACGTTTGGCTGGTACATCCTCAGTTGGCAGTAGATTAGACCTCACACTTTGTTCGAATTCATTGTCGTTGGATTGCACATGGAATGTGATTCAAGATCCCCACGGTAGTGATCACTTGCCCATAAAAAAATCGGGTGCCACCGGGTTCAATCCGTCGAAATCTGTCAACGTCACGTATGATCTTACCCGTCACATCGATTGGACAAGGTTTAGGGCAGCAATAGATGAAGCCGTAACGACGGAAGAAGGGCTTCCTCCGCTGGAAGAATATAACTTCCTCTCCAATCTGATCTTAGACAGCGCGCTTCAAGCTCAAACTCGGCCTGTTCCAGGAACGTCATTTCACAGGAAACCTCCTTCTCCATGGTGGGATCAGCAATGCACCGAGGTTTACCGTAAAAAGTCCGACGCGTTTAAAGTTTTTCGTAGACGTGGAACACCTGAGCACTTCGAAGTATACACGGCACCCGATCGCGAACTTAAGAGCCTCATCAAGGCCAAGAAGCGCGGTTACTGGCGAAGATTCGTGGACGGGCTATCGCGCGAAACGTCGATGAGTACTCTCTGGAACACGGCGCGAAGATTGCGTAACAGAATTACGAACAACGAGAACGAGGAGTATTCGGACCAATGGATCCTCAAATTCGCGCGAAAAGTTTGTCCAGATTCTGTGCCGGCACGGATGATTCCTCGCAAAACCACGAACTCGATAGATGAAATCAGCCAACCCTTTTCAATGGTAGAACTCTCTCTCGCACTCCTTTCGTGTGGCAATACGGCTCCAGGGGCTGAAAGGATCAAGTTAAACTTGCTTAAAAACCTCCCAGACGTCGCTAAGAGGCGCATGTTGAACTTGTTTAATCAGTTTCTTGAACTAAACATTGTACCGGATGGTTGGAGACGGGTGTTGGGGAACGCAATTTACCTCCGCCTTCGATATTGGTTGGTGCTCCTCAACACTCGCCGGTGGTTGATGGAAAAACCACAAAACAGCTGTGGATTACTGCTCACCCAGCCAATTAACTTGTACACAGTTCAGGGTTCTTTCTTCCTCTTCCAATTAACACTCACGTATTACAAACACGACTAATTACATTTATTCCACTAATTATACAACATTTATTCTTTACTTAAAACACATTACATTTATTCTAACGGAAAAGATCTTAACACTTATTGGCTAATAACAACAGTCGGATCAGGGTCTAGATTAATCCCTTCCGACACTCGAATCGCCAGACAGTCCTCGGAGACACCTGCCAATACCGATGGATGGTTCGATGCCCATTTCCGAAGATTGAAGCCTCCCTTTGAAGTTATCCCGTTGAGTTGCTCACATAACTGCCGTGCAGCTTCTACCGTATCCGCTCCAGTGATAACGTCGTCCATGTACGTATCCTCCGTGACCGCCCTCGCGGCCATTGGGTAGTCTGTTCTCTCATCTATTACAAGCTGATTCAATGTGCGCGTTGCTAGAAACGGCGCAGGCTTCGTTCTGTACGTGACAGTATTCAGCTCGTACACGTCCACTGGATCCCCTGGATTGAAGCTCCACAGAATGCATTGAAGCGGCCTGTCCTCCTGTAGAACCGAAATTTGCCGAAACATTTTTTCTATGTCGGCTACCAGCATGATTTGCCGTACACGACTCCGTAACATGATCGATCGTAAGTCCTCCTGTACAATCGGTCCCACCAACAGAGCGTCGTTGAGTGAAACGCCAGATGACGTCTTGCATGATGCGTCGAACACCACACGAACCCTTGTGTTAGAGCTGGATTCCTTAATGACGGGATGATGTGGCAGATAGCAACGTTTTGCGTGATCAGCCGTATTCTCAATCTTCGTCATATGACCCAATTGGATGTATTCCGTCATGAACTGATAGTACTATTCTCGCAGACCCACATGCCTCGACCATCCGGGAAATTGCCTCTTGATCCCTTGGCAACAAAATAGAGTACCGACTATTTAAATTTGTTGAAAATTTAAAAATAAAACCATTGCATCTTCACGACGCTCTTTTAATGTCTCGATGTATATAAAGCGTGATCCACTTAGTATTTCCCTGCATGAGACACTTTTACGTCAAAAAAGTACATAAAAAAAGGGGTTTACATTCAATTTTATGAAATTTCAGATACTTTGTGATCCTTCCACCTGACCACGTCAGATTATCAACGAGACAGGTTATAATGACGGTATTGAATCACGTGCTAACGTCAATGTTTACGTATATATTTAAATTCAAACATATCGAATGATGATGCTTCTGATAATATCGCTTGAGATCAAAGTAAAAATTAACGCTATGATACAAACAAGTTGCAAGTCATTTTGACTACAAACGATATTATACATTAAAGTAATAAGCAAGGAAGATTTAGAAAAGGAGTTTAATATGTTTAATATGGTGAAGATAAGAAGCCTGTGCATGCTCAGATCCGTGTTGAACCAAGCTAAATTATTGAAAATTTCTATAAAGCTTTGGCAATGTTGCAAGTTATGATTTTGACTTTGATTATTATGTTGAATAATGGTGTTGTGAAAAAAATGTTGATGTTTAAATAGGGCAATAGTAAAATGTATTGCAATGTGGTGATTTCTGGCAACCATGAAGCGATCAGCAGTATGTTTTGGCATATTTATTGGAAATTAAGATTTTTATTATGTTAAAATCATAGTCTAATATGCTTTGGTAATAATTGACAAAACGGGGTTTCCGATTGTAAAAAAAAAAAACACAGAAATTAGGTGCAGGCAATAAGCTTTCATGTTGAAGGTGGTTGATAATTATAAAAATTTAAAAACAAAAATTATAATTTTAGTTTTTTTAAAGTGAAAATGTTGAGCATGAGCATGATTGACCGCCCACGGATGCAATTCCGTTATTGCCAGATCAGCAGTATTTGCACAAAGAACCAACAGATGATGTTTGGGACAAACACACATCTTCAATGTGTAAAAACTGGTGACCCATTATAAAGCAATACCGGCGCAGGCCGTGCCCGAATGCTGGTCAAGTAGGGAATAGGAAGGAACGTGTTGACGTGATACTCGCTTTGAAGGAAGCCGAGAAATCCTCTGCACTTCCACGAGAAATCACTGGGATGTTGGATAGTTTGGGAAAGGTTAGCAGCAGGGTTCGTTTTGGTTAACGATACGCTGAAAGTACATACCTACACTATCCGCCAAAAGCAATAGAAAGATCCAATGTGACTGAAAATAGACAAGCATAACGAAAAACAAAACAAAACAAAATAGACAAAATAAAACAGGATATTAGATATTGTATTCAAAATATGGTAGAGATAAATTATTTGTTGCTTTGCAAACCAGCTCTCCTCGATGTCCTAGATGGCCAAGTCCTGCTGGACCCGCAGCTGCTGCCGTCGGCACTCGTCCACATCAACTCGACCGT
The DNA here is from genome assembly GCA_024533555.2 of Aedes koreicus. Classification (NCBI taxonomy): domain Eukaryota; kingdom Metazoa; phylum Arthropoda; class Insecta; order Diptera; family Culicidae; genus Aedes; species Aedes koreicus. The sequence goes on along the minus strand of JAHHFK020004108.1, from coordinate 757,059 downwards.
CGCCGACGTGTCGGAAACCTTCCGTTAGTAACATGATATCTATTTCTAATACACTCTTCTTGCACCGATTAATTTGCAAACTCAGCTTGCACACCGAATCAAAATTCACTTTGGCACAGTTGTCAGTTTTCGTTACGTGAAAATGTTGAAGTTAAACAAAAAATATCTCACTATTTTATTTTTTTGACGTAGGACTACGTCTGTGTTTTCAATACTGGGGTACACGTTCGAATTGCGAAAATTTGGAGCGTCACGAAAAATATATAGGTTTTGAACGTTAATAACTAAGTCATTCCACGATTGATTTCCAAAATGTTTGCACCAATCGATCGGAACATTTTCTACGCTTCGATTTAAATATTTCAAACTATTGATTTTTAACATGCAACCAATAAAATTAACGCAAATATGAAGTGATGTCTTATACTATCGATTTTTCAGAGTAAATTTACCAAATGCACAGTACTTTCCGCGCACAGACTTCATATTTAAGTAAGGAACGTCTCCTAGACAGCCATGAATGTTATATAACGGGTACACCTTCGCATTTTGATTTAGTTTTCCGGCGGTCGTGGAGCTGTGCAGAGTAGGATCTGCAGTTGGACGAGCAGTCGCTGCCCAGAGAGGCGTTGGTGCAGTTGGCTGTTGTTGCCGATGCTCCCGTCAACTTCGCTGCGAGAAAGATGGCTGCTGAAGCCTACTAGTTGGCGGGAAAAAGCCGCCCGTGACAACGAGACAAGAATTAATCATCCCACTTCACCTGCAGATGGCCACCCGCAATGAAGATGAGATGAACCATGAAAGAAAGTCCAAGTTCAATCGCGAACTGTTCCCCGTCAACTAAATCCGTCCTTTTCAGGACGACCAAATTAGTTTGCCAACTAAAGAGTTTATTTGGTTGAAATTTTCTCTTGTGATGTTTGAAATTAATTTCAATTACCGCGCCCCGGCTGAACATAGCATTCATTAAACGTCGGGTCCCGTAGTAAATGACAAAGAAGGTTGAACAACCAACGAACGGAATTCGAGCCGAACTGCGTCACTTCAGACCGACCATATGGTTGAGTTCGTTGTAGTTCCTAGCTATGCATAGCGGATTAGTTGCTGGCGGTGGCAAGCAAATTAGGAAAGGTTCGGTTAAGAAAATCATCCGTCTTGCGTGTAATAATTAAAACTAATTATTGTGGCGCAATAATTGAGGTTCGTCCCCTTTGATGCTATTTGTAACACATTGCCTTCGTTGGTACCGCCTTCTTTCGTGCACTAGCATCCGATGCTTTTACCTAACAGCTTTTAGCAGAACATTTTGATTCAGTCTTACGACAGTCGTTAAGCTGTGCAGTGGCTGTTGGATCGCAGTAGGCGGCGGCGAGCAGTCGCTGCCCAGAGAGGCGTTGGTGCAGTTGGCTGTTGTTGCCGATGCTCCCGTCAACCTTGCTGCGAGAAACATGGGTGCTGAAGCCTGCTGAGTTGGCGGGAAAAAGCCGCCCGTGACAACGAGACAAGAATCAATCATCCCACGTCACCTGCAGATGGCCACCCGCAATGAAGATGAGATGAACCAAGAAAGAAAGTCCAAGTTCAATCGCGAACTGTTTCTCCCCCGTCAACTAAAGCCGTCCTTTTCAGGACGACGAAATTAGTTTGCCAACTAAAGAGTTTATTTGGTTGAAATTTTCTCTTGTGATGTTTGAAATTAATTTCAATTACCGCGCCCCGGCTGAACATAGCATTCATTAAACGTCGGGTCCCGTAGTAAATGACAAAGAAGGTTGAACAACCAACGAACGGAATTCCAGCCGAACTGCGTCACTTCAGACCGACCATGTGGTTGAGTTCGTTGTAGTTCCTAGCTATGCATAGCGGATTAGTTGCTGGCGGTGGCAAGCAAATTAGGAAAGGTTCGGTTAAGAAAATCATCCGTCTTGCGTGAAATAATTAAAACTAATTATAGAGGCGCAATAATTGAAGTTCGTCCCCTTTGATGCTATTTGTAACACATTGCCTTCGTTGGTACCGCCTTCTTTCGTGCACTAGCATCCGATGCTTTTAACTAACAGCTTTTAGCAGAACATTTTGATTCAGTCTTACGACAGTCGTTAAGCTGTGCAGTGGCTGTAGGATCACAGTTTGCGGCGGCGAGCAGTCGTTGCCCAGAGAGACGTTGGTGCGATTGGCTGTTGTTGCCGATGCTCCCGTCAACCTCGCTGCGAGAAACATGGCTGCTGAAGCCTACAAGTTGGCGGGAAAAAGCCGCCCGTGACAACGAGTCAAGAATCAATCATCCCGTGAGATGAACCAAGAGAGAAAGCCCAAGTGCAATCCCGAACTTTTTCTCCCCCGTCAACTAAATCCGTCCTTTTCAGGACGACCAAATTTGTTTGCCAACTGGAGAGTTCGTTTGGATGAATTTTTCTCTTTCCATTACCGCGCCCCGGCTGAACATGGCATTGCTTTAAACGCCGCGTCCTGGAGTAAATAGCAAAGCGTGTTGAACAACCAATAAACCAACAGATCCATAACTATCTTCTACGCGTTAGAGATAGTGGCCCTCTCAACCATCGTAGAAAATACAACCGGGGCCGTATCATGATTAAGAGCCACCAAATGCTTTCTAGAGAGTGTACAATAGAATTTGCTTGGCCCTTTTCAGGACTGACTTAAAGCAGTTAGCGGATGGCCCTGATGTGTATAGGAATTCGATTGCTGCGTAGTCCTACGTCAACTTTGCGTACAGCCCCATTGGGCTGTCCTAATAGTCCTAATATTTAATATCCTAAATGTCCTAATATTTTTAAATTTTTAAATATCAGATAGACGATTTGATTTACAAAGGATTTATTTGATAAATTATAAATTTGAAAATAATAATAATGCTGACCTATGATCATCTTGAAGACAATAGTCATGTCTTCTGAGGAAAATGATTTTTTTTTTGATAATGTTCCAAAATGTACCAATTTAAAGTACGTCAGTTGTGTAAATTTGTGTACAGATATTTAGATGCTTATGAGACTAATCATATACTTGTCAGACTGTTATTAAATTTGTTAAATATTTGCGGCAGATACTGATTTTAACGAATTGATAATGTAAAGCGGAACTTGCATGCAACGTTTGCAATAGATTAAGGACATGACTAGGCATTGTAAGCTCAAAGATTCAGATTTTCTAATTCATGAAGCGGCAATGAGAAAATTGAAATTTATATCAATCATGGAATTGATAATCTGAAGCTGAACTTTAAAATCAAATTTATAAAACAAGAAAGCAGCATTTTTGCGTATGCTAACCAACAAAGTAAAGAAAATTAAACACACTCTTTATAATACATCCAATTAAATAAAAGCTCAAAATAAAAAAAAAATAAAAAATCAGAGTAGACGAGGGGAAGATTGTAGTATACAGAGTTTGTGTAAAGGAAATGTTAAGATGCTTTGTAGGATATTAAGAGTAATAATTAACCTTTCGATTTGATAAAATGATTATTCGATTTGAGTATAATCAATTTAGCGTGAAAGGAAATAAAACTTCTAGACAAAATAGTCAAAAGGTCGAAAGTAACATTCGTAAACAATGACTTCTAGCGTATTTTTCTGGGATCTGCTTGCTCCCACAAACAAAATAGCACCAGAAACAGATACAGGGAGTTATTACCTTCCCAACGGTAGTGGATATAGGTGTTAGCAACCAGGAATTCCTAGGAAATTTACGTTTTAAGTCATTGTTTACAATTGTTCCTTTCGACCTTTTGACGATTTTGTCTAGACTTGTAGTATGCTTTGCGAAATTCTCTTCACTTCGTAAGAATAAACAAAACCAACGCAACGCATTGACATGGGATGGCGTTGGCTATAAAAACCAGCTTGCTGTGCTGATTCGGTTCATTCTTGTAACGAACTTTGACAGCAACGGACCAGTAGCAGCAGCAACAGTGAAGCAACATTATCGAAGCTGAAAACTTCGGTCAGGTCACGACAGACAGAACCTTGGAACAGCCAACCTCTTCGCTAGCCCAAAACCGTGCGACTAGCTCCTCTAGCCCTTGTGTAGTTGCCGTACTACAATTGATGCTAAGACCTTCATTTGGATTCAACAGACCTCCACAGACGACCCAACCGAACACTGACTCGTTTAGTGTTGGTAATTGATCTCCGAGTGGGATTCTTCGACCAGATTCGAAGAAATCGAAGAAAGATTCGATGCCCAATACCATATCCACTGAACTGGGATTAAAAAACGTGGGATCTGCCAGGTTGATCCCGTTGGGCACTTTCCAACCTTGGGTATTCACCCTTGCCGTGGATAAATTCACCGTAACCCTTGGGAGAACCAGGAACTTCATGTTTTGTGAGAAAGCCGTAACTCGCAAACGAACCCTCGCTGAAATCTGGTATTTAACCCTTGTAGCTGCTTGGCCAATACCGAGTACCGAAATGTCCACCTTCTTCCGGTGCGTCTTAATGCGTTGACTCAACCGCTCAGCAATAAAATTGCTCTCGGAACCAGAATCCAAAAGAGCACGGGCTGGGAACTGACTACCCTCATCATCTTCCACGATGACGACCGCAGTAGCCAGCAAAACCTTGGAGGAGAACTGTTGAGTGGATCCGGAGACTATTGTTTCGGTGGCTGCCATATTGACCACCTGAGAGCGTGATGGATTTGGTGCTTCACTAGATTCCGTTTGTGAAGGAGAATCGTTGTTTCCAGTCATAGCTGAGATCTTCGCCGATCCGCGCTTCCCCTGTTTAAAGCACACCATAGTATGATGCCGACCCTTGCAACTACGACAGAAGTATTTTGAGGGACATCCGCTTGCTAGATGCTCAGATCTGAAGCAGTTCCTGCATAGATAGAAGAACACAAGTAGAGTGGATGGTTCTCCTCACACAGTGCACATCGTCCTCCAGACGATTGCACAGAACCGTAGCTGGCCTTCACAGCTGAAGATTTCTGTCTCGTCGGTTGTTGCAATTGATGAGAAGTCTTATTCTCTGAAGTCTTTATTGATAATGACTCCAGAACCCGCATCCTACGGTGCAAGAAATCCGAAAGATCTGCTAGCGTGTCTTGGTCCTTGGTCGAGGAATGCTCCTCCCAACCTCGGCGAGTTACCGGATCCAATCGGATTGTGATCAAGTTGATGAGCAATAAATCCTTATAATCCTCGGGCTTGATCACCTGGTCCAAGTTCTGCACAACTCTCTCAAATCCATCGGTCAGAATATGCACTGATTCCTTGGACAAAGTTGGCAAATTGAACAAAGCTTGTACCTGTCGTTTTCTAAATTGCTTGCTGTTATCGTACCGCTTTAACAGCATGTCCCACGCTATCTGGTAGTTAGCCTTCGTAATCTTCAACGAATCGATCAGGCTCTTTGGTTCTCCCTGTAAGCATCCTTTAAGATAGTGGAACTTTTCCACTTCCGGCAAATCTGTCTTCCGATGGATGAGTGAAGTAAACAGATCACGAAAACTGATCCATTCATCGATGTCCCCGATTAAAACCTGGAGCTTGATTTGAGGTAAACGCACATGATCAAGAGTACCTTGCCCATGAATCGCCGTTTCATTAGCTCCCATGGAATGTTCAACTTCTTCTGGGTCCTGCAATTCCTTGGCTCTATCCATCAAGAACGCCTTACAATTGTAATATTTGCCACTATAAGCTAAGCTAGCCTTATCAACCTCCTGATCCTCATTCTTAAAATCGTCATGAGCCTGAACTTCTACCAAAAACTCCTCATATTTCTCCCACAACTCATCAATCCTTTTCAACCGGACGTTGACCTGACTTGCTGTAGTAGTAGTCGGAAAGTCGTCCACGAAATTCCAAATATCGTCCAAGGAGGTTTGGATGTTCTTAAGCTGGACCATCAACAGCTTGAGGGATGGCGGCTTCTTGTCCCGGGATGGTGCCATGGTTGATATACGTCAACGAACCGATAAATACAAAAATTGAATGGTGTAGAGATCTGAATGTCCAAGGCTTCGGTGCGCATATACTGTTGAAGCCTACCTGAGAGAACAAATGCTATACCAAGATCCACTACAACCAGTCAACGAAGTTGGAGAACCCTTTTTGTGGCGCCAAAGATCGTTGTAGCTCAGCTTGTTAGCATTCGGTTGATGAGGAGAGAAGAGGAAAACCCAACTGTAGTATCCAAATACTTGTTTCGGAGGACATATACCGTTCAACTAACCCGTAGAACCAGTAGCAGCACCAATCCAAATGAAAAACGACCAAAAAATACGTCCATAAGCATCCAAATTTTGCAGCAAAAGAGACAATTGTTCTGATAACGAACAGTTTTGCTCAGGGATTGCGTGGTAAATGAGTCGAAGAGGATATAAAATTCATTTAAAAATGTGTATTTTATCTGAAGTCCCGCTTCGGAGACATATACGTTCTATAGACTGACCACAGAAAAATACACCAATGCCGCCTCTTCTTGTTCGTGCCAAGTCCTTGCCTTCGGATGATCACACTTGAATCGGTTGACTCAGATGCACTGCACCAACGAAACTTGGATGCTATCTTTACTCGTTCTGTTTACAGTGTCATTCCGCCTCAGTTGATATGATAAATAATACGAAGAAAAAACGTCGAAATGCAGGCATTAGTATTGCGAAAAATACTAGCTAAGGCTGAACATACACTGATCTATAAATATATTTACCTGGAAAACTAAATCCGATGCTGGATCGGTTGTCCTAGCCTGCAATCGATCCGATGCCTTCGGGATGTAGTAAGCCCCAATACGTCGATACAATCCACCGACGTCCAATGCCTTTGGCGTGCAAACTCAAAGCCAAGCAGTCCAACCCAATACCAAAATAAATGTGGAAAACCGTGTGTTAGGATTTTGTTATTTCCTAGCTTCGAAAGGACATATAATTTTCTGTTCCAACTCACCTATGGAAACAATCCAGCCGATGGATGCCCAGTCGAAGCTACGCAGTGAAAGGATCCTTTATCCTTGGATGTCCTTTGTGCCGCAGTGTTGTAATGGCGCGGTCCAATTATGCTCCCATGTAATTAGCCGTTGTTCGCGAAGAATATGGCGCTATCTTTTTGAGCGCCGTCCGTGATGGCGCTAAACAAAGCCTGCCTCAGGCTGCGCCTTGTGGGTCGGAATCAGCCCAACTGATCCTGTCCAATTCAACTCCAAATCCGATCCGATCCAATCCGGTTAGAAGGACCAAAAATGTTGGGGAACGCAATTTACCTCCGCCTTCGATATTGGTTGGTGCTCCTCAACACTCGCCGGTGGTTGATGGAAAAACCACAAAACAGCTGTGGGTGAGCAGTAACCCAGCCAATTAACTTGTACACAGTCCCCAATTAACACTCACGAATTACAAACACGACTAATTACATTTATTCCACTAATTATACAACATTTATTCTTTATTTAAAACACATTCTACATTTATTCTAACGGAAAAGATCTTTACACTTATCGGCTAACACATAATTGAATTTTATTTCCACCCGCGCGCGGCCTTCACACTCGATCGGTGGTCTGTTATTATCTGCCTTTTACACAAATCCACTCTGGTCATCAGCTGACTGCTGTCGCCCGTGCGATGTTTCCGATCGGGTCGATGAGTGACCACTCATGATAACCACTGTTCTCACTCCCGCTCTGGATATCGGGAGCCTCTTCGATGACGATAGACACAAACAGCAACACACGATTCAATCGCTCTCCATCGGATTGATCGGTGACCCATATTCTGCTCGGTTTGGTGTCTCTGCAAAGTAGGTCACATTTGTGCATCTCAAGTACGGTGATGTAGTTAGGCGGGGCTACTTCCAAACAACGGGTGAGAGTTATTGCCATTCTAAAACCTGGTAAGCCCGCGTCCGACCACAACTCCTATCGACCCATCGCGATGTTATCTTGTATTCGAAAGTTGTTGGAGAAAATTATCCTCTTCCGTCTGGAAAAATGGGTTGAGACGAACAACCTGCTTTCAGATACTCAATATGGTTTCCGTAGGGGTAAGAGAACGAAAGAGAATCGAATTCTCTACGGAGAAAACTGAGTTGGTAGTTTTTTCTAGGGAGCATAGCCCTGCACAACCGAAGCTTCAAATTTGGGGTACACCGACAACTCATTCTATGTCCTTTAAATATCTTGGGGTCTGGTTCGATTCTAAGTGCACCTGGAGATCCCATATTGAGTATCTGAAGCGAAAGTGCCAGCAAAGGGTGCGCATCCGCAAGATCTTCTAACGTTGTACCGGACAACAGTTTTGTCGGTTATAGAATACGGTAGTTTTTGTTTTCAGTCAGCGGCTCGGTCGCACTTCATTAAACTGGCACGTATTCAGTATCGGTGTCTTCGTATCGCGTTAGGTTGCAGGCACTCGACTCATACAATGAGTCTTGAAGTGCTGGCTGGCATGTTGCCACTCTCGGATCGGTTTACAGAATTATCTCTCCGGCTCCTCACCAGGTGTGAAGTCATGAACCCTCAGGTGATCGAAAACATGGATAAGCTCCTTGAGTTGAATCCTCAAACTCGCTTCATGACTTTGTACCATTTGTACATAACACAAGATGTCAGCCCTTCGCCGAATATTCCCAATCGTGTTTGCTCCTCCGACTTCGGCAGTTTGGTTCATTTTGATTTATCCATGAAGCAGGAGCTTCGTGGAATTCCAGAGCATCATCGTCCTATGATTGCCCCTGTGATTTTTGCTGCAAAGTTTGGCCAAGTTGATTCCACTAAAACGTTCTTCACTGACGGATCATTGATAGAGGAGTCAGCAGGCTTTGGTATATTTAATAAAATCGATAGCGCCAATCGTAAACTTCAAGCTCCGTGTTCCGTATGTGTCGCTGAATTAGCGGCAATACACTTTACGCTAGAAATTTTTGCCTCACTTTCACCGGATCAGTATTTCATTTTCACGGATAGTCTCAGTTCTTTAGAGGCTATTCGCTCCTTGAGGCCGGTGAAGCACGCCTCGTATTTTCTCATGAAAATACAGGAGCTTCTAAGTGCTTTATCTTCGCGTTATTTTACAATCACCTTTGTATGGATCCCTTCTCATTGTTCAATTCTGGGTAATGAGAAAGCGGACTCGCTTGAAAAAGTGGGCGCTATGGAAGGCGATATTTATGATCGACAAATCGCCTTCCTCGAATTTTTTGCTATTTTTCGTCAACAGTCACTCGTTAGCTGGCAGTATAAATGGAGTAAAGTTGATTTGGGGCGATGGCAACATTCTATCATCCCAAAGGTGTCGAAGAAATCATGGTTTTGGGGTATGGATGTGGGTCGAGACTTCATTCGTGTGATGTCTCGCCTCATGCCCAATCATTATTCTTTGAACGCTCATTTATACCGGGTTGGGCTGAGTGACAGCAATCTCTGTGAGTGTGGACAAGGCTATCAGGACGCAGATCACATTATTTGGTCATGTGCTGAGCATCGTGGAGTCAGATCTGAGCTCGAGGTAGACAACCCAATGTACCAGTTCGAGATATTTTGGCTCTGCGTGACCTGGAGTTTATGAAACTCATGTATGTGTTTTTGACTAACATTAGCCTTAGATTGTAGTTAGTTTAACCTGTATGTTTACTTTAAGTTTTTTTTTTTTATCTGTTTTTGTGTGTTATTTTTTCTTTCTCAAAAATGTTCAAGTCAAAGGAAGCCATAAGTTGTATAGTTTTAAGTTTTTTAGACAATTTAGAATTTAAAAAAAAATTGTTATATAAAACACACTTCAAATTCCAGCCCACCTTCCCATCCTTTCAATTGTTATTCCTATTAACCTCGAGACGGCCGCGAGTAATCGGCCCTATCCCCTTAACGTTAGGTTTAAGATAATTGATGTATATAATTATGAAAACATGGCTCTGTAAAGTTAAATCGATTGAGCCTGTACAAAAAATGAACTGAAAAAAAAACAAATTGTTGAATCCTAGATAACATCCCACTAAGAATCTCAGAATCCTTCGGAATATGCACTGGATCCACACATTAGAAACATATCTCTGATTACGCTCGGATTACGCGAAGATCCTGGAACTTTAACTCCAGGAAGTTCTTGAATGATGTAGAAGATCCGTGTAATTCAAAATATTATTTTTAACTTTTTATGTAGACCGGTTTTACATTCTTTTATTAATTCTACTCTTACAGATATTGTGAGAAAAATACTTTTTTTAGTTGAGTTTTATTCATTGTTATATCGACTGTGGTGCAGTATTTGTTATAGCAAGACATCATATCATTTTTGGGTCCATTTCGGGCATAGTTAGTTCTATGCCTGGGAGCGTAGATTGAGCTTCCTAAAATTTCTGCGTTATTTACTCTTTGCCCAATAACATCGTTTATAAATGATAGAGTTTGCAAACTCGCGTCTTTTTTCAAGACCATCTATTTTATTTAACATACATCGAGATTCATAAGAAGGTAACCAAAAGAGTTCCATCCTAACTTACGCAAAGCATACAATAAAAACTGTTTCTGTACTGACTCAATGCGGTCTTTATGTGTATTCTGATATGGATCCCAAACCACGCTGCAGTATTCAAGAAGGGGCCTAACATATGTTACATAAAATGTTTTTATTGTATAGTAATCATTGAAATGAAAACTAAACCTTTGATGAATCCGAGCATATTATTTGCCTTGTAAATTATATTGTTATAGTGTTCTACAAAGAGTGAGCTCGGCATCCATAGAATGACTCCCAAATCTCTAACTTGATTTACATCTTTCAACAGTTTGTTGACCTATAGTGATGTTGTCTTGCCTTACATTGCGCTTTTTAGTGAAGTGAGACTGAGATGCACTTTTTTTTTTTTTTTTTTTTTTTTTTTTTTTGCGTGTATCTCTTACGTATTTCCATGAAAAGTTTCATGTCATCTGCATATATCCAAAAAACATTTAAATGGCGTTAAATATATTCAACATCATTGACAAACAAAATAAATTGTAAAGGACCGATGGGAACCTGGGTACTCGATGTGATAACATTCACAACCGATGATAGCTTTCCTTCAAATCTTGCCTGTTGCTGTTTTCCCACCGGAAGTATGACTGAACCGACTTTAATAAATTATTTAAATTTAAATAACGTCACCTTTGATAAATGTATTATTGTTGAGTAAAAAACACGTATTTTGAGAAAAAGAAGTAGGGTATTCTAATACATGTTTCTGAAAAATAAACATAGCGAACCATTTCAGTACAAAAATAACGATCACTTTTATTCTTTGCAAAAAATAAAAACAAAATGACTGGAGTTTAGTAAAATACGTATGACATAAAAAAAGATCCACTATTATGAATAAAAAAAAAAATCGAAAGAGTTGGAATCGACTCTTCAATAGTCAATAAGACCTCCCTTCGCTTCAATGATGGACTGCAATCGTATCGAGATGCTTTCGACTAAGGTTTCTGAGGTGTTGTGGATCCAACTCATTCCAGGGCTCTAGTGCGCAAATATATTTTGCTTGTTGTTTGTTACGTGGGTTTTTTCGACTCTATTGTCGAGAATTTGCCCAAGTTTTCAATTGGGTTTAATCCGGGCTCTGGGAGGAGGCCATTCCAAGGGTTTAATCCGACAGGCACGGAGAAAAAGCTTGTGTTTTCTTTGGCCCTATGCTTTGGAACGTTGTCTTGCTGAAAAATTTAATTATCTTTCAGACCCATTTTCAGCAAAGATTCTTCCATATTCTCGTTCAGAATATCTATATACCGTCTGCCGTCATGATACCACTGATTGAACCAGATTTCCCACTCCAAACCATGAGAAACATTGACCCAGACCATGATATTTCCACCGCCGTGCTTCATGGTCCCTTGTAGATGTTTATCTGGCTTCAGCCCTTCATCGCTTTTTCCGCCAAACTCGCAGTCGTCGCATTCGCCTGTTGAACAGCTCAAACACTGATTGGTCAGACCAGAGAACTCGTTTCCAGAACTCCGAAGTGGCTTATTTATATGGTTTCTCGCAAACCGCAATCGCTTCTCCTTATTCACCCTACTTACTTGAACGGCCGTTTCCGAGCAAAATGACTTTTCAAACCGTGCTCAGCAATGCGTCGCCGAACTGTACGATCGGATATCCGAAAGGCTTAGCTTTTTCTCTGAGAGCGCACGGATGGTAACAAACGGATCATTTTTAATTTCTCGGATGATTCTAGTGTCTTCGCGGTGATTAGAGTTGCGATTGCGTCCACGTCCTGTTTCGATCTGCGACACTTCCAAGCTTTTGGTGTTTTAAAACTATTTTCTGCACTGCACCACGGCTTACACCATACTTTTCGGCAACTTTTAGCTGATTCGTTTTTTGAGCAATCGCGCACGATAAGATTTCGAACTTGGACTGTTATTTTCTTTCTCCAATGATCGATTCTTAAAAAAAACTCGTCACTTGGGCTAAACTCACTTATTTCTCAAAACTGTAGCAATTATCTGTGATGGATGTAAATAAAGGAATCCCAAAAGCATGATCAACAAGGGGTAAGCCAAGTGAATGTACACCGAAAGTAGTTTTTTTCCTATTGATGGATCTTTTTTATTGACATACCGTAAACACAAGCTTATTTCGTTTTTCACATGCAGTTGGCTGAAATGAATATATATTCAAACTTTTACGCTAAGCCTCATGAACGATACCCAAATATGTACAGTACGGGTAAGAAAGTTGCTTTATTGATACGAACTTGTAAAGATATCTATGCCTGATTAGTATACTGGCTCGATGGATCTTTTTTTTTCGCCGGTCACTGTAAATTATTTTAATTAGATCTGATGCAATATTCATAATCCATATCCACTAAACTTCCAATTAATCTCTGAATACGCTTGCTTGTAGATCTTATAATCTCAACGTCGAGAAATTTTGGAGTTTATTTAGTTATGCCCATTTTTAACATTTTACTGCCTTTTACTTTGACAATAATATGTACATTTTTCCGTTAATTTTAAAATTCTTTGATTTTTAGTACATTAATTGTTGATTGTTTAACTGTCAATACCGATAAATGTGCAGCCATTGTGACTCATTGGTGCTCACAAACGCTCTGAAATACCGGAAGAAATCAGAAACACGGGGAATGAAACGGAAGACCAATGTTAGGGATGATACCGGGTACTAAAGTTGGTAAAAACGCTAACGCTAACTAAGCCAAAAAGGAGCTTGGACTGGAAGGAACAACTAGTATAATCCGGAACCGTTTGATTGATTTTCAATACCGAGCCCGTGCTGCCAAGAAAAACACCATTCGTATCGACTTTCGAACTCATCTTGTGTGTGTGTGTGTGTGTGTGTATATACAATCCAACGCCCACCGTCCATGTTGTTTATGGAAGAAAAATGTTGCAGTTAAACGAACTGTTGTCCAGATGACAAACACTTTTAGCCCGGGAGTTGGAAGGTGATAGCTCTGTTGGGTTCCAGTGACATTTCAGAATGCCTGGTTATACGTCCATTAGGTCCACTTTCACTTACAACAAGCCCCGCAGACACAGTACAAACATCAAATGGATATAGGTACTGTGCATACACTTCCATCATCAAATCTCATTGTTTTGAGGATGGCACGTATTTAGCAGTATCGTTCAACTTTAGTTATAATCAGATAGATCTCACCGAAAATTGTTGCTGATGTACAGTCTTCATATTGGACGGCTTCCCTATGATGCTAAAGGATGCATATATGTCTCCACAAGTAGCACTCCGCGACCATCACAAGTTTCGGGAGGGAATCGATTATATTCTCTACATCTTACACAAAACACGTGGAGATTTTATGATTTCACTGTTCGTTTAGGTTGAATAACGATTATATTTTTGATTTTATTTTCGCGAAATGGACGCATCAATAACAAAACACGTCAGTTTATAACTAGGGAAGCACCTATGCAAGCCTGGCAGAGCTGGTATCTTAGCTGAAAAGGATTGAGGATACATCGATGAATTTTTATTAACGAGATTTTGGATGTATTACATTTTGTCTATAAATCTAAAACTGTCAATCAGGAGAATTGAACGAAAAGAAGCAAGAAAAGAAATAACTAGTAATTTCACTTTAGTGTGGTTGCAACCCAATCAACGGGTATCTGCTACTGAAACAAGCCCACCTATAAAGATAGTCCAACGAGAGCGAAATTCGACGGTATGAGTTAACTCACGCAGGGCGTTTCAATGAATGAAATGAAATGATTTTTCGAGCACTAGACCTAGTAGATATTGCCTTCACTCGAAATCAAAGGGTGGGGAAATGCCATTGACCACCCAGTATTGGTAATGAAAAGTTATTAAAACCCCTTACACATTACACCCAAAATGCTGAAACATGCAGAATAATTCAATTATTGATCGTTGCATAAAACACATTTCTTGCCTCTGTTTCTGTCAACAACTTTTATCGGAGATACAAGACCCTTCGATCAAAGGAAAACTTCGCGCTATAAACTAGTTAAAACTGCGCACCACCAAGAAAACGTTTTTATCGTTTGGCTTATGTTTACAACATTTTACATTTGTGTGAGTAGAACATAAAACGAAATGTCACCACCCTACAAAATAGTAGTTTGTTCATAAAAATAATAAATAATAGCAGAAAATGGATTGTCTAATTAAGTGGTAATTTGGTCGAGAGGGGGAGGAAAAATGCTTGAAACCGTTCGCAGCCGATCCAAGGCATCAAGTGTGTACCGCCCGCTCGCCTTGGACTGACCGATCTGTTCGTGAAGCTCCAAAAAGGATTCCAGTACGCAGAGAAAAGCGTCGAATACACCATTGAGCGTCTCCGCTGTATAAGTCTTCATTGAAAAACGCGAATCAGTAGGCTGCCTCCAAAGCGGTTTAAATCATGCACCAGAGATACTGCAATCACTGGTTTCTGTCTCGCGGGGTCAGATACTGTTAATAGGGAGCTTCATTCTGATGCACTATCCTCGGCTTCTTCAAAGAGAACAGGAAAAGGATAAAACAGATGTTCAATACAATGTTTTTAAAAGTATTTGACTAGCACGTCAAATAATTTTCTGAACGATTGTGCAAAGGGCACGGTCGATTCACAGCTACACAATCACATTTCGTCTAATGCGATAACGAAGGTGGTAAGTAAGGTTTATTGTGTACCATAGCGTACATTTAAGGATTTTGAACGTACACTGTAAAATTCCTTGTTTTTTGGGTGCCCTACTTTGAATAGACGGTCAATTTTGCGAAATTCTTCATAAAACGCTTTTAACATTACACTAAAGTAATGTACCAATAGCGTACCTTCCGAATCTGATGTTTGATTTAAACGTACCTCATAAAATTTCAAACTTACTTAGATAAAACTTTTTTAAATACATTAGATGTAAAATCAGACCTCGGATTCAGATTTCTCAGAAAATTCTAGCCCTAAATGACCTATAAAACATACCACTTAAGTACATTCTACGCTACTTTATAGTCAAAAATGTATTTTTAATAATACGTTTAAGGAAACACCCTTGAATAGCTTCTTCTTGCTAAGCATTTTGTATACCCCTGAATGTAGATAACAGGCAGGCATGCTTAAGATCACTTTTAAGCATGTTTTTAATCAAAAAGAGACAATCTGTACAGGTAAAGGTTGAACATACGTTATTGGGAAGGCATGGTTGATTTTCTATGATAAATTTATTTTTTTCTGATTATTTTCATAAATACGTAGCTACGTGATAATTTTGTGCCCTGCTGAGGATTTCATCTTCTCAAACTTTTTCTCAAAGGTCCATAAACAATTTGTATGGGTAAAGGTTGAACGTACCTCAAGGTATCTGAACTTTATTTAGAAGACATGGTTGATTTTCTATGATAAATTTTTTTTTCTGATCATTTTCATAAATACGTAGCTACGTGATAATTTTGTGCCCTGTTGAGGATTTTATCTTCTCATACTATTTTCGTCAAAGGTCCATAAACAATTTGTATGGGTAAAGTTTGAACGTACCTCCAAGGTATCTGAACTTTATTTAGAAGACATTGGTGATTTTCTTGGATAAGTTATTTTTCTGATTATTTTTTCAGAAATACGTAGCAACGTGATAATTGTGTACCCTGCTGAGGATTTTATATTCTCAAACTATTCCTCAAAAGTCCGTAAACAATTTGTATGGGTAAAGGTTGAACAGAACCTCAAGGTATCTGGACTTTTATTTAGAGGACATGGTTGATTTCATATGATAAATTTATTTTCTCTGATTATTATCATAAATACGTAGCTACGTGATAATTTTGTGCCCTGCTGAGGATTTTATCTTCTCAAGCTATTCTTCAAAGGTCCATAAACAATTTTTTTGTGATAAGGTTGAACGTACCTCAAGGTATCTGGACTTTATTTAGAAGACATGGTTGATTTTCTAAGATAAAGTAATTTTTTCTGATTATTATATCATAAATACGTAGCTATGTGATAATGTTGTGCCCTGCTGAGGGTTTTATCTTCTCCAAACTATTCCTCCAAAGGTCCATAAACAATTTGAATGGGTAAAGGTTGAACGTACCTCGAGGCATCTGAACTTTTTATTTAGAAGACATGCTTGATTTTCTATGATAAATTTATTTTTTTTCTGATTATTATCATAAACACGTAGCTATGTGATAATTGTGTGCCCTGCTGGGGATTTTAATATTTTCAAACTATTCCTTAAAGGTCCATAAACAATTTGTATGGATAAAGGTTGAACGTACCTGAAGGCTTCTGAACAATTGTATTGTGTATACAATTGTTAACAGTTTTTGAATTGAGTCGAAAATTGAAGCAAAAAACAATTATGTACTCGTCAATATGCCATCCTGCCGGCGTCGGTTGTGTAGTGGTAAGCGTGACTGCTACTTGGCACCCCAGTGGGTCTGGGTTCAATCCCAGTCGGACGTCGGGAGGTGGTTTCTGAGGCGAAAAATCTGGTCACGT
Source organism: Aedes koreicus (assembly GCA_024533555.2). Lineage (NCBI taxonomy): Eukaryota > Metazoa > Arthropoda > Insecta > Diptera > Culicidae > Aedes > Aedes koreicus. Next base: position 740,129 of record JAHHFK020004108.1, on the reverse strand, counting down.
CTTCCTTCGGAAGGGAAGTAAAAACCGTTGGTCCCGGTTCATATTCATGAGTCGTTAGGTAGGGTCCAGGTGGTGGAGTCGTGTTTCTGGCGTCGGTGTTTGTCACCATGTGAGGAAATAGGCCGACGTGAAATAAAAAATCAGTGGGGTTGTGTTTAACACACGACCGGTTGACGAAGACTACGTTAAACCGTTTGATTAGTTTCGTTAGTTTCGTAGCGGAACATTCACAAAAAAATAATAATGAAATTTAGCAGACGCGCAAAATTCATAATTACAAGCACACAAAACATGCGTAAAATAAAAAATTGTTTGCAATCTTTCATACAACAGACCTGATTTCAGTGATATCAGGTTTACATTTTAATGAAATATTCCATGAATTGAAGTCAAAATCTAGCATTTCCTTTATACGCATTAGATAATGCAGAAAATTAAATGTTTATTTCAAACTATATTGCAACGCAAATAGTTTTTCCTTAACGAAACATTTCTAGACCAGACCGGGCAGGGAGGACGCTGTATGTTAGTATGCATTATAAACCAGTAGTTGGCAAAATCCAGCATCTCAACCAGTAGTTGGCAACGTTTAAGTTTTGCCTGATAATCACGAGTTCATTCGGCATCGGTACAAGGTCGGAGGATTTTCCATATGTTCAATTTTAACGCGCTTCCGAAATTTGCGCAAACGTTTTGGCATCAAAACGATTAGACATCGTACTCATTCTCACTTTCACAGTTTCTCAAAATTTATTCCTTCCTGAAGTAAAACTCTATCTAACGCGAATCGTTGCCAAAGCAACAGAATAACTATTCATAACTGTACTAACTGGAGTATGCCGAGAGTGTTACTTCGGAATATCCATTTTGAAAATCAAAGCGAAAATCAAACGTAAAAAATGTCTTGATACTTGCCGGAACGCAACATTCTTTAAATTTTCCGCGAAATAAAATATTTCTTTTGTTTGTAAAATTTTAAACACTTGAGTAAATAAAATGGCAATCGAATAAACCTCTAGTTGATTTGAGCAAAATCTCAAAAATAAATCAATCAAAATACGATCAAGTTATTAGCTTCCGGTGTTTCAATGTTTCGTGACGACAGCCAGTTGAACAATGTACACAGTATGCTCAAGGTATGCAACGGAAGAGAACTTAAATTGTTTTAGCCACCGCTGGCTGTGATGCCATTGGTAAGAACTTGGATAGTAATGTTGAACACAAATTCCAATCAAACAAACTCTTTCAAAATTGAATTAGTCGTCCTCAAAAGACGATTTGAAACTGTCCGCATAGTAATTAAAACCTTCTCGGTCTTTTGAAGAAGCAGGTTATTTCAGCCGTTTCACGTTGCGCACCACCAAAGATGGCTACCAACAAGATCACACACACACAAGCACAACACAGGCTGGTAGCTGACTGCCTAGTACACCACTGCATAATTAATGGCTGCCTAGCAACGGTTGCCACCGCCAGCAGCCAATTCAAAGTTGGCGGCTTGCCGCTCCGCTCTGCCGAATAAAGCACCCTCCAGGAGTACATGCCATCGCCAGCTGCCAATGAATACTGGCTCGTTGCTCCACTAGCTCCAGTACTGCGACACGAATGAGAAAAATTTGTTTTATGTCGTTCAGTGCTGAATATGAGACCTCTCATGCTCACATTTGAAGTCTGTGATAGGAAAGTACTGTAATTTGTGAAATCCAGCATGAAAAACCAAATTATAAGACATCACCATTCATTTTCGTTACTTTAATTTGTTTTAAATTGTTAACGGATAATTTTAGATAATTGAATTGATATGCGGAAAAATTTCCATTCGATTGATGTAACAATTTTGAAAATCTATCAGTATTTATGAAGTTATGAGCGTTTAATTTGTAACGATATTTTGTGACGGTCGATTATTTTTTCGATTTGCAAATGACAATTCAATTTTTCATGACGGCAGCCATTTGTAAATTGGGCACAATGCTCAAGGTATGCAACGGAGAGAAAAATTAAAATTGTTTTAAACCACCGCTGTCTGCCATTTGGTTTGTTGTTACATAAATTCAAATTAAACTAACTCTCTCAGATTTGGATTGGTCGTCCTGAAAAGGACGGATTTAAATTAGTCCTGCTCGGTCTTTTCACGAAGCAGGTTATTTCTGCCGTGCACGTTGCGCTTCAGATAAAGATGGCTTCCAAGATTATCACACACACTCAAGCACCTTATTTAGCTCTTTGTGGTGGCGCCCACCGGCTGGCTACAAATCATCACCGGCTTTGGCAACCGACTGCCTAGCACACCACTGCATGTACAATGGCTGCCTAGCAACGGCTGCCTAGCTCAGCTGCCTAACACTCTCAGAGCAATCGACTAGCTCACCACTGGTTAGTTGCCAGTGCACCTTCTGTGGCATGATGCACCACCTGCTACGTTGGCAGCTTGCCGCTCCACACTGCAGGTTTCATGCCATCGGGGATACCACCATCGCCAGCTGCCAACCCATAATGGCTCGTTGCTCCGCACAGCTCCAGTACTGCAACACTACTGAGTTAATTTGCGAAGGCGTACCCGTTTTATATCGTTCAGTGCTGCATATGAGCCCTCCCTTGCTTAAATTTGAAATCTGTGACAGTAAAGTATAGTGCATTTAGTAAATTTACTCTGAAAAATCGGCATTATAAGACATCACCTTAGGTTTTGGTAATTTTCAATAGCTTGAAATTGTTAACGGAAATTTTTTGATTATTGAATTGATACGCGGGAAAATTTACAATTTTAAATCAAAACTGCTTTTCAACCTTTGTTTACTCAAAATTGGAGAATCTATTCAACGTCCGCAGCTTAAAAACTTTTGAATAAAAAAGTTTGTTCAAAAATTCTTATTTCTATTAATTACACATCTAACATTATTTGACAATTGGTATAACCATTGTAAAGCATCAACTCAACTCTTGGAGCACTTTACAAATGAAACAGTTGTACAAATTATGTATCAACCATTGTAGAGCTTTAATTTATCTCCTTAACAAAAATAATGTTTAGCTTTAATGAAATTAACTTTAAGAGACCATAATTATGTTACGAAAAACTGTACTATAGCCATTGCTGTTCATGTTACCTATTTTTGGTTTTGCTTAACAATGGTTTAAGAATGATTTACAAAAAAGTGTATTCAAGTCGGTAGTATAGTTGATTTATTACTTGTTGCATTTATATTTCTTCTTTTTTTGGAAGAACTTTTTTAAATACAGTACCCAAATTTGACTTTGATCGATCCCAAACTTGAACTTGCAATCCTTGGATTGAAGGCTGCCTCATTCTCCATCTTTTCCATCCTAGGTTATACATTTGACACAATTAATAGCCGTATTTAAATCTTCAGTCTCTAATTTGCATGACACTGTTTAACAATCGTCAGTTAACAGTCACAGTCACATACACAAAACTATGAGTCAATAGAGTTTTATAACTGCTTTATAAACGTTCCATAACATATTAAACAACGATATTTTTACATGACTGCGTTCCACAATTGCCAAATAAATGTCTTAATTTATATCTTGTAACACTGTCTTATACCAACACATTTGTTGTTGGGTCATCATTTCAACGAATTGTGATTGTACTTAAGGTGTACAAGGGTTTGTTTGTAATCAACGAGTATCTTATTATTTATTAATTACATTTCTTTACAAATCATCCTTTTGATGTTGTTTAAATCCATTTTGAGGTTCTAGTTTGACTGCTTCGGGAGCGCAATAAACATCCAAGATATCGTAGTATAGCTGAACAATACGTCTAGTGATGATTGTTCAAACGTTTTTCAATAATTGTATCTAGCTGTTAAATAATAATAACGATTTTGGAGTTACATGCTTTTATTTCATATTTTTTTGTAACTTTCCCTGATGATTGAACAGTAGAGTAATAAAAAATATAGTACAACTTATAAAGCATGTTTTTTAACCAAATGCAAGTTATCATTTAAAAGCTTTTTGTTCTGTTTCAATAATTTTAATTCCTAAAAATAAAACATCGCGAAAATCCGAGCTACTCGCACGCAAAGTTGGCAAAATCGCTAAATGTTGCCAAATCAACCGTTACAAATGTAATTAAAGTGTTTGGGGAACGTTTGTCGACAACCAGGAAGTCTGGATCGGGGGGAAATCGAAAACCGGAAGCCGCTGAGACGACAAAGAGAGTTGCCGGTAGTTTCAAGCGAAACCCGAACCTATCTCTCCGAGATGCCGCAAATAAGCTGGGTGTATCGTCTACAACCGTGCATCGAGCCAAAAAACGAGCCGGACTATCGACTTACAAGAAGGTAGTGACTCCAAATCGCGATGATAAACAAAATACGACGGCCAAAGCGCGATCCCGGAGGCTGTACACGACGATGCTGACGAAGTTTGACTGCGTGGTAATGGACGACGAAACCTACGTCAAAGCCGACTACAAGCAGCTTCCGGGACAGGAGTTTTATACGGCAAAAGGAAGGGGAAAGGTAGCAGATATTTTCAAGCACACGAAACTGTCAAAGTTCGCAAAGAAATATCTGGTTTGGCAAGCCATCTGTACCTGTGGCTTGAAAAGCAGCATTTTCATAGCTTCCGGGACTGTCAACCAAGAAATTTACGTGAAAGAGTGTTTGAATAAACGTCTGCTGCCTTTCCTGAAGAAACACGGTTGTTCCGTACTGTTTTGGCCGGATTTGGCATCTTGCCATTACGGTAAAAAGGCCATGGAGTGGTACGCCGCCAACAACGTGCAGGTGGTTCCCAAGGACAAGAACCCTCCCAACACGCCAGAGCTCCGCCCAATTGAGAAATACTGGGCTATTGTCAAGCGGAACCTAAAGAAGACCAAAAAAACTGCTAAGGACGAGCAGCAGTTCAAGGCAAACTGGCTTTCTGCGGTGAAGAAGGTGGACAAGGTGGCTGTACAAAATCTGATGGCAGGGGTCAAGCGTAAGGCCCGGCAATTCGGATTTGGAAAAGCGGAAGCCTAACTGAATATTTTTCCTGAATTTTATACTAATTGAACTTGAAAAAGAAATTTAATTTGATTTTTTAAATAAACGATTTCACCGATTTACACGCGTTTTCCCTTGACCAAATTTTGACCGTATCACCCTTTAATGTTGATTAAAAGCTATTTTAGGTTTCAGTTCAACTTCTGTGGGAGCGCAATAAACGTCCCAGTAATATTGTTATATAGCTGAACAATGCGTTTAGTAATGATTTTTTAAACGTTTTTCAATAATTTTATCTAGCTGTTATATAACTATAACGATTTTGGTGTTACATGCTTTTATTCCATCTTTTTTTGAGTTGTTCTCTGATGATTGAATTGTAGAGTAATAAAAAATATAGTACAGCTTATAAAACATGTTTTTCAACCAAATGCAAGTAATCATTTAAAAGCTTTTTGTTCTGTTTCAAGAATTTTTATTCATAAGAACAAAACAACTACTGTTTTATTAAGCTCTGGAAGCTATAATTCCACATTTCATCAACATGTGTATTTATTAATCGCTTTGATTTTTCTTGGAAAGAGGGCCTCCCTCTTCGGAAGGTGTGACTCATACAAAAAAAAATCAATAAGAAGGGTTGATAGTTATCATTTTTGATTCGGCTATGTTCGTTTATTGATAGCTCTTTTCAGACGTTGCCCAACAAATACCAATGCTGAATAACTGTTTGTTGAAACAAATTTGAAGAAGTTGTTCATCTTTTTCTTCTAGAAAGCTGAATAACTTCTCCAAATTTGTTTGAAGAAGCGGTTATTCGACACTGGTTTTTGTTGTGTGAATTTCAAAATATAGCGTAAGCTAAACTTGAGTAGACCTACAGCTTAGTGTAACAGGATATTGCTCAAGTATTAAATCAACTGCGTTGGAGCATATATTCGCGTAATCTTCGCGGTGAAGTTCACACCACGAATATCACGCGTATATGAGCTCCATTGATGAACGCCGTTGATTAAAACTTGAGTAATATCGTGCTACACCAAGTTGAAGGTCTACTCAAGCCAGCATCTGAAAATAGTTATCGGCAAACGAATATTGCCGAATCAAAAAGGATAAGCAGCAACCCTAGCAAAGGAAAATAACAAGCTGATATCATATCAGTAACAAGTTCTGTTATCCCAGATATCGTTTTGATTTCCGCTGTTATCGCATAACAAATTTTGTTATCATATGTTATCATTTTCAACATACACTTTTTTATAAACGTTATTAGTTGAATGCAAAACTATGAATATTACCAGCATATTTGAACAAAGAATTATGCTTTTAATAAAAAAAAGTTTTCTTAAGATATTAGCGGGAGAATTTGATTTCAAATTGATAACATAATTTGAAATCATTTAAATTAATTTGCTTACAAAACAGGATTTATTATCAAGATATTCGCAGTGATAACAAAATATGCTATTATTATGATATTCAACGAGTATTTTTTTTTATATTTTGGCTGTTTATTCAGCCTCAATGATAACATATTCAGTGATCAAAAAATGCTAACCTGATATTAGAACTTGTTATCAATGTGGTATAATCCTTTGCTCGGGTAACCATGTCAAAAAGAATGACTTATACTTACCTATACTCTATAGAAAAAATCAAAATCACAAAAAAGAACAAGAAGTACAGAAGAAAGGATTGGTTAAAAATAACAAGAAAACCCCGAATTAATCCACCGAATGGTGAGACTGACCGCTACCCCCACTTCACCAAGAACTGAGGAACTCAAACTGGCCAATATGGTACTGGATACATATTTTCATCAGAAATTCCAGGAAGATCCAGGAATATACGATATGTCATTCATTCAGTTTATAAAATGAACTATTTGTCAATCCTGAACGTATTGTTCATCGATGTGATTAAAATATTGCCATTAATAGTCTTTAACGACCTGTTTATGTTCTGTTCGGGACATAAACCACTGCGACCAGTAATTTGATCCTTTGTTTAGTGCATGTCGAGTTACTTCATCACTATTGAGAAATGATGAAGTATTCGGTGTTGTTACAGTTGTCATTGTTTGTTTTTGTTGGCAATGAATCGGCGTTTATTGACAGTTTCCGCTATTCAAACCCTTTGTGGAGTGAGAGCACTCTTCAAAGGCGCGCCCCTTTATCAGTCAAAACCGGATTCATTGCAAACAAAACTTACAATGACTCCGATACTGACCATGCACCAGAACCCTATTCATAACCAATTCAAACTATAGAACATCAAATAGAAAATGAGAATTTAGATAAATGCAGACTAACCATGTTTTCCTTATTCCAAGTTCATCCTCCGTGGCCCAATCCGAGTATTGTCACTTTTCACAAGGCATAAAATGTAATAAGGACTAATATATTCCTTTGACTACAAAAACAAACATGTTCCCTAGTTTGAATTAATTCAGACTAGGGTTCAGTCTATTAGATCTGATATCCCGTTAACGCACCACGAAAAGGTGATCTACCAGCGTTACGGGTCACCTGTTTATGTTAGTTATATAAAAGGGGAAATTACATAAATATTAGAAATGTCATATAATCAGTCCATAAAGGGTGATACGGTCAAAATTTGGTCAAGGGAAAACGCGTGTAAATCGGTGAAATCGTTTATTTAAAAAATCAAATTAAATTTTTTTTTCAAGTTCAATTAGTATAAAAAATTCAGGAAAAATATTCAGTTGGGCTTCCGCTTTTCCAAATCCGCATTGCCGGGCCTTACGCTTGACCCCTGCCATCAGATTTTGTACAGCCACCTTGTCCACCTTCTTCGCCGCAGAAAGCCAGTTTGCCTTGAACTGCTGCTCGTCCTTAGCAGTTTTTTTGGTCTTCTTTAGGTTCCGCTTGACAATAGCCCAGTATTTCTCAATTGGGCGGAGCTCTGGCGTGTTGGGAGGGTTCTTGTCCTTGGGAACCACCTGCACGTTGTTGGCGGCGTACCACTCCATGGCCTTTTTACCGTAATGGCAAGATGCCAAATCCGGCCAAAACAGTACAGAACAACCGTGTTTCTTCAGGAAAGGCAGCAGACGTTTATTCAAACACTCTTTCACGTAAATTTCTTGGTTGACAGTCCCGGAAGCTATGAAAATGCTGCTTTTCAAGCCACAGGTACAGATGGCTTGCCAAACCAGATATTTCTTTGCGAACTTTGACAGTTTCGTGTGCTTGAAAATATCTGCTACCTTTCTACCTTCCTTTTGCCGTATAAAACTCCTGTCCCGGAAGCTGCTTGTAGTCGGCTTTGACGTAGGTTTCGTCGTCCATTACCACGCAGTCAAACTTCGTCAGCATCGTCATGTACAGCCTCCGGGATCGCGCTTTGGCCGTCGTATTTTGTTTATCATCGCGATTTGGAGTCACTACCTTCTTGTAAGTCGATAGTCCGGCTCGTTTTTTGGCTCGATGCACGGTTGTAGACGATACACCCAGCTTATTTGCGGCATCTCGGAGAGATAGGTTCGGGTTTCGCTTGAAACTACCGGCAACTCTCTTTGTCATCTCAGCGGCTTCCGGTTTTCGATTTCCCCCCGATCCAGACTTCCTGGCTGTCGACAAACGTTCCCCAAACACTTTAATTACATTTGTAACGGTTGATTTGGCAACTTTTAGCGATTTTGCCAACTTTGCGTGCGAGTAGCTCGGATTTTCGCGATGCGCGAGCAAAATTTTGATACGCTGCTCTTCTTGCTTGGACGGCATTTTGACAACTGAAGAGTGAATTCCAAAATCAAAATAGGAGCAACATTCTACACACACACCTTCAAAATGAGGGGTGTTCAGGTTTTTTAAATGCAAAATTGAAAGAATACGTCAAGTTGATATTGACCAAATTTTGACCGTATCGCCCTTTAGAATTAATAAAAAAAAATGAATTATTAGACAATTCTAAGCGTCAATTTTGATTATCGATATGGATTCAAGATGCTTAATAAGTACATGTTCGTTAAAATAAGAGTTGTTATAGTAAATGGAGACTTTGTGTAATTTTCGAATATACTCGTTGTAGTTTAAAACCGGACCACCCGAGCCAATCGATCCTGCTCTAATTCTATAGAGTCGCATAGTGTGGCTAGTCCGCAGTAAGTGCTAGACAACGCACCATGTGCGGAACAATAGAATGCAAGCGGCATCGATTGGGGTGAGTGAGCTTGTTCGGTTTAGAACTGCAACGAGTATATTTTCATCCCGCAATTATGTGCTCTCAGGTATTGTTTTGGTCATATCTCCATAGAAGATTGTCCAATCATAATGCAATTTTGACCAGTTATTTGAGAATTTTATAGCTTTGGTTTGGCGCAAACAAAACTAAAATCGGTAAACAAATAGCTCAGTATGTAATCGGAGACTAAACTGTTGGATAACTATTATAATAGGCCGTCAAGTACTGTTTCGTTCATATCTTCGTAACGAAATGTCCGAATGAAAAAAAAATCAATAGCGTTCTATGGGAATGTTGGAGCTTTCATTTGCCGTCAACATAACTGAAATTGGTTCACAATTATCACGTAGTTACGTATTTATGATAATAATCAGAAACAAATAAATTTATCATAGGAAATCAACCATGTTTTTAAAAATATAGTTCACATACCTTGAGGTACGTTCAACCTTTACCTATACAAATTGTTTATGGACCTTTGAGGAATAGTTTGAGAAGATAAAATCCCCAGCAGAAAATAATCAGTAAAAATAAATCCTCTTCAGAAAATCAACCATGCCTTCCCAATAACGTATGTTCAACCTATATCTGTACAGATTGTCTCTGAATGATTAAAAACATGCTTAATAGTGATCTTTAGCTGGCCTGCCTGTTATCTACATTCAGGGGTAAAACAAAATGCTTAGCAGGAAGTAGCCATTCAGAGATGTTGCCATAAACGTATTATTAAAACTACATTTTTGACTATAAAGTATCGTAGAATGTACTTAAGTAGTATGTTTTATAGGTCATTTAGGAATTTTCTGAGAAATGTGAATCCGAGGTCAGATTTTACATATAATGTACTTTAAAAAAAGTTTTATATAAGTAAATATGAAGATTTTTGAGGTACGTTTAAATTAAACATCAGATTCGGAAGGTACGCTATTGGTACATACTTTTGTGTAATTTTTATAGCGTTTTATGAAGAATTTCGCAAAATCGACCGTCTATTCAGGAGGGCACCCAAAACAAGGAATTTGACAGGTACGTTCAAAATCATTAAAAAGGTACCTTATGGTACGCTGTTGGTACACTACAAAAAACATGCTTTTTTAAATTTTGTGAAAAGTGCCCTGCTGGATGGATTGGCATCATGGAACAATATGGTAATGACAACCACAAAAAAACCTTACGTACCACCTTCGTTATCGCATTAGACGAAATGTGATTGTGTAGCTGTGAATCGACCACGCTCTTTGCACAATCGTTCAGAAAATTTTATTCGACGTGCTAGTCACAATAATTTTTAAAAAAACATTGTGTCTCTGCTTGAAACATAACCCACCTATAAAGATAGTGTAATCGTTTTATCCTTTTCCGGTTCTCCATGGAAGAAGCCGAGGATAGTGCATCGGAGTGAGGCTCCCTGTTAACAGTATTGGACTTTCGCGAGACAGAACCAGTGATTGTGGTATCTCCGGTGCATGATTTAAATCGCTTGGAGGCAGCCTACTGATTCGCGTTTTTCAATGAAGACTTATACAGCGGAGAAGCCTTGCAATGGTGTATTAGACGCTTTTTCTGCGTACTGGAATCCTTTTTGAGCTTCACGAACAGATCGGTCAGTCCAGGCGAGCGCGGTACACACTTGATGCTCGGATCGGCTGCGAACGGTTTCAGGCTTTTTTTCCTCTCAATCAAATTACCACTTAATTAGACAATCCATTTTCTGCTATTATTTATTATTTTTATGAACAAACTACTATTTTGTAGGTGTTGGTGACATTTTGCTTTATGTTCACTCTCACACAAATGTAAAATGTTGTAAACATAAGCCAAACGATAAAAACGTTTTCTTGGTGTGCGCAGTTTTAACTAGTTTATAGCGAAAATTTTTCCTTTGATCGAAGGGTCTGTATCTCGGATAAAAGTTGTTGACAGAAACAGAGGCAAGAAATGTGTTTTTATGCAACGATCAATAATTGAATTATTCGTGCATGCTTCCAGTATTTTGGGTGTAATGTGTAAGGGGTTTTAATAACTTTTCATTACCATATACTGGGTGGTTTGTAAGGTATTTCCCCACCCTTTGATTTCGAGTGAAGGCAATATCTACTAGGTCTAGTGTTTGAAAAATCATTTAATTTCATTCATTAAAACGCCCTGCGTGAGTTAACTCATACCTCGAATTTCGCTCGTTGGACTATCTTTATAGGTGGGTTATGTTTCAAGCAGATTCCCGTTGATTATGTTGTAGCCCACCTAAATTGAAGTTAATAGTTATTTCTTTTCTTGCTTCTTTTCGTTCAAGTTCTCTGATGGACAGTTTTAGTATAGAAAAAATAATACATCCAAAATCTCGTTAATAAAAATTCATCGATGTATCCTCAATCCTTCTTCAGCTATGACAGCTCAGCCAGGCTTGCACAGGCTTCCCTAGTTTTAAATGCACTTCCACAGCTACAAACTGAAAGCTTTCGATGCCTAGCTCTATTAGAGGTTTTGTACTGTGTCTATGCGGGGCTTGTTGTAAGTGAAAGTGACCTCGGAATGGACGTGAGTAACCAGGCATTCTAAAATGGGTCACTGGAACCCAACAGAGCTATCACCTTCCAACTCCCGGGCTAAAAATGTTTGTCGGGTCGACAACAGTTCGTTTAACTGCAAACATTTTTCTTCCATAAAAACACTGCCGGACGGTGGGCGTTGGATTGTACACACACACACACACACACACACACACACACACACACACACACACACACACACACACACACACACACACACACACACACACACACACACACACACACACACACACACACACACACACACACACGACATGTGCTCAGTTCGTCGAGCTGAGTCGAATAGTATATGACACTCGGCCCTCTGGGCCTCGGATAGAAAGTCGAATTTTCAAGCGATCTTAATGCCCTTCTTTTGGTGTAAGAAGGGTAAAAAACACAAAAAAACATGAACAAAAAGAAATAAGAATGACTTAAAAGAATGACGAAAAACAAGCATAAAACATGAAAAAACACCTACAGATACAAAAAAAATCAAGAAAAAAAAACGTCAACAAACAGAAAAAAAATTCTGTCATCAGCCAAAATTATTGATGGTAAGCGTGAAATACTTCGAGTGACCCCCGGTCATACCAAAGAGATGTTAAAAGAGAAGAGAAGAAAAAATAAGTTCAATTAATTGTTTTGTTCTATAAACAGGCGTTTTTATTGGCTAACCAGCATATCTTCCGAAGTTCCGAGTGCTTTCGAACATAGGTATTACTTACTTTTCCTATGTGTCCTAGGCACCCATATCGAACATATGCACCATGAAAAATGCATCATACAATATCTGAACATTTTAAGGACTTCATAAGAATTTCTGGTTGACCTGATCTCTTCGAAAGATATCTGAAGGACCTCATTAAAATTTCTGAACATTAGAAGGCCTTCACAATACTTCCTGGTTGACCTGACTTTTTCGAAGAATATCTGAAAGACCTCATTTATATTTCACAACATTTCAAGGTCTTCAAAATAATTGCTGATTGAACTAATCTCTTCAAAGAATTCAAAGTAAACCCCGTTAGTTAGGATGATGTGTCATTTAGATTAGCGGGGGTTCACGATGTTCTGAAGGTCTTCAAAGGTACAGAATTTTAAATGAAATACTCCAGATATTCTTGGAAATGGTCAGATCAATCAGGAATGTTCAGCAATATAAATGACGTCCTTTTAATACCACAGTGTGGGGGGACATTGGGTCCACGATCCCATGGCTTGAGCAGAGGCCGATATCCTACTATACGATGGGCAAAGGTCTATTTTAAAAGTCTTCTCGCAGCTATGCACATGAATTCATTACCCTGATAATTTTAAGTTGTTTGATTAGTGGCTTTATGTCATCAAAGGGGTTAGGTCAATCTGAAATTATTTGAAAGAACTTCAAATGTTCAAAAATTCTAACGAGATCCTACAGATATGTTCGAAGAGGTCAGGTAAATCACGAATTATACTGATGACCCTGATATACTGAAATCTTCAGAATGCGAGCCTTCAGATATTCTTAGAAATGGTCAGCTCAATCAGGAATTATAATGACGATGTTAAAATGTTCAGAAATGTAAGTGAGATCCTTCAGATATTCTGTATTCTTTAAAGAGGTCAGGTCAACCAAGAGACATTCTAAAGACATTCAAATGTTCAGGAATTTAAATGATGTCCATCAGATTATCTTGTAAATGTCATGTCAATCAGGACTTATTCTAAGGACCTTCAAATGTTCACAAATTCAAATGAGGCCCATGAGATTGTTAAACCTTAACCCGTACAACTTGTTTATGGAGCTTTTACGAATAAATTGAGAAGATTAAATCCTCCGCACAAAATTATCACGTAGCTACGAATTTATGAAAATAATCAGAAAAAAATAAATTTATCATAGAAAACCAACCATGTCTTCTGAATAACGTTCAGTACCTTGAGGTACGTTCAACCTTTACCCATAAAAATTGTTTATGGACCTTTGCGGCATAGTTTGAGACGATAAAATCCCCAGCAGGGCACAAAATTATCACATAGCTACATATATATGAAAATAATCAGAAAAAAATAAATTTATCATAGAAAATCAACCATGTCCTCTTAATAAAGTTCAGATACCTTGAGGTACATTCAACCTTTACCCAAACAAATTGTTTATGGACCTTTGAGAAATAGTTTGAGAAGATAAAATCCTCAGTAGGGCTCAAAATTATCACATACCTACGTATTTATGAAAATAATCCGAAAAAAAAATCCTAGAAAATCAATCATGTCCTCTAAATAAAGTTCAGATGCCTTGAGGTACGTTCAACCTTTACCCATACAAATTGTTTATGGACCTTTGAGGAATAGTTTGAGAAGATTAAATCCTCAGCAGGGCACAAAATTATCACGTAGCTACGTATTTATGATAATAATCAGAAAAAACTAAATTTATCATAGAAAATCAACCATGTCTTATAAATAAAGTTCAGATACCTTGAGGTACGTTCAAACTTTACCCATACAAATTGTTTATGGACCTTTGAAGAATAGTTTGAGAAGATAAAATCCCCAGCAGGGCACAAAAAATTATCTCGAAGTAACGTATTTATGAAAATAATCAGCAAAAATAAATCCTCTTTAGAAAATCAACCATGCCTTCCCAATAACGTATGTTCAACCCATACCTGTACAAATTGTCTCTTTATGATTAAAAACATGCTTAATAGTGATCTTTAGCTGGCCTGCCTGTTATCTACATTCAGGGGTAAACAAAATGCTTTGCAGGAAGTAGCCATGCAAGGGTGTTTCCTAAAACGTATTATTAAAAATAAATTTTTGACTATAAAGTATCGTAGAATGTACTTAAGTAGTAGGTTTTATGGGTCATTTAGGGCTAGAATTTTCTGAGAAATGTGAATCCGAGGTCAGATTTTACATATAATGTATTTAAAAAAGTTTTATATAAGTAAATATGAAAAGTTTTTAGGTACGTTTAAATCAAACATCAGATTCGGAAGGTACGCTATTGGTACATTACTTTGGTGTATTTTTTATGGCGTTTTAAGAAGAATTTCGCAAAATCGACCGTCTATTCAGCAGGGCACCCAAAAACAAGGAATTTTACAGGTACGTTCAAAATCCTTAAAGGTACGCTATGGTACGCTGTTGGTACACTACAAAAAACAAGCTTTTTTAAAATTTTGTGAAAAGTGCCCTGCTGGATGGATTGACATTGTTCCATGGAACATATTTATCAATTTCATGGTATTGACGATGCAATATTATGATAATATTCAATATTTATGATGGTTTGATCATATTTAGAATTTTGTGCCCAACGAGAATATATCTACCTACAACACGTATTTTTGAAAGGTATTAATGTCTGACATGATAAGTCGTCACGGATTCGCTTTGATCAGTTCTCGTGAATTTTTCGTGCGCTTTAATTTACCCCGGAATATTTTCTCCCTTCGTTCTAGTGTATTTAATTTAGCAGGTTGCAGTATTGTGATACCTACTGTGAAAAAAGCTAAGTGTGTTCATTTTGCTGCTGCGCTTCCAATATTTACATAATTAAAAAAAAAAATTACAATGGTGTGTATTCTGCTGTTGAACTTGGGTTAATGTTACTAGAAGAATTTAATTCGGCGGGTGTTTTGCTCAAATCATATTCATAACTTCTAATTAACAATAACATACTTCCAACAATCAATAGGAAACTAGCGACTTAGAATTGGCTCGCTACTTTAAAATCCCATATAGCTCCCAATCCCAGCTCTCGACACTTCAAACATTCACTGATGTCAAGATAACTTTAAATCTCGTAATATAATTTGTACGTACACCCAAAATAGTCGTTGGCAGTTTTTTGATGCACTGGGGACTGAAAGACTCACTTCTGTTGTATTATGAATGCCGTTATACAACAATTGGCCGTTGCCCATCAATCGAAATTTACCTTAATGTAGACAACAGCCTCAAAAAGCATATGCCATAAAAGATATCGTTTTTCTTTCGAGTATGCATATGTATGAGGGCGTGGTATTTGATTTTGAAAACAAAGTGTCCAAAGCCGTAAACTTCTCAAAACTCTTAGCCTCCCATGGAACCTAGCATCACCATCGTGATAGGGAAAATATTATTCTTTCTGGTCCTAGTTTGCGTGAAGGTGCTTGGGGTTTCAAGAATTTTACATATGGCTTGTGTTACCACATTATTAACAAAATCAGATACGTCGTTTTGAATAGATTATCGAAAACCGTTCAAAATCAATTCAGCTAGAAACCGTACACGCAATTAAGTATTTTCATTTCCGTAGGTTCTAGCTGAAAATTGGAAAATTTTTCCAATTTTCAATTGATTTTATTTGAAATTTTGGCTTCTCGATTGTGATTCCCTGAAAGCTTAGCTTAGTGTGCGGTGCACAACGTAACTATCACGGAACGGAACGGGAATCCTCTTTGGCATCAATAAATTTCGACAGGGACCTGCGATGGGTTGTCCGTGTGCAGTCGAACCGGTGTCCACAGTAGATTACCACGGGAGGGTTCTAATTGTGGATCGGAACGATGGGACCAAAGTCTATCACAACGAATGGATGGACTGCTCGGTAGCAGGTTCAGCAACAGCAGCAATCGGGTGCCTCAGCTCAGTAGTGGGAAACGGATCGGATGCTCGTTGGTGGAATAAATGAAATCCGGATGTTTGTTCTTTTCAACGTTTATTCTTCGCTTGAACTTAACTTCTATGCGTTTACAAACAAAACTGATGCGCAGTGCGCAAAACGGTTTACTTTTATAGCAGTAGCTACCTCTCACACTAAGAAAAATGTGCAACACAAACAAAACATGATAAAGGGGCGGAGAGAAATTAGCTGGGATGACTGAATTCGACTACCTTTTTACATTTTAATTCGATATTCGGGAATGGTATTGCACTAAGCCAGTAACAAACAGGCTGTAATAAGGAAAAAAGACAAGCGGGCGGAAAGGGTACAAGGGGGATATGAGGCAAACGGTGCGAAAGGGGCAAAAAAAGAATCAGGGGCAAATATGACATAATGCACACTTAGATTTTTTTACAGAAATCTGTTACAAGTTTACCGAATTCTCAACAGCTGAACGTTCAGTAATCCGGTTTAACGGATTTCGGTGAAATTTTACAGTTATCTGTAAAAAAATTACCGGATTTCGGTAAAATTTTACCGAAATCCGTTAAATTGAATCACCGAACGTTCAGCTGTTGAGAATTCGGTAAACTTTTACAGATTTCTTTTAAAAAAAATCTAAGTGTGTGGTCAGATAAGAGAAAATAAATCAAACGTTCGGAACCGAACACTCACCCCCCGGGTGAAGTACGGAAACCTCATCATTATCGTAAATTGGGAGAGGTGCGAGTTTTGATACTGAGCGACGGTATACTCCGGTAGATGTTTTGACATCTACCACCCGAACTACTGAGTCACTGCCAGGATAAATCTTTAAAATCTTGAATTATGGAGAGTGTGAGTTGTTTAATTGAATACCTGTAACTAGAAAATAAGAAGAATGATTAGTAATTTCCATTTAATTCCAACTACCTTTTTATTGCTTATCTTGACAGATACGCGTATTTCGTCTACAATGTGCAGACTTCTTCAATTGTCGTGCACTAATACTCGACTGTGTACACGACACTGAAAAAGTCTGCACATTGTAGACGAAATACGCGTATCTGTCAGAATAAGCAATAAAAGGTAGTTGGAAAAAAAAAAAAATTAATTATCATTCTTCTTATTTTCTAGTTTTAAAATCTTGCCCAATTTCCAACTATGTGGAGGAAGATTATCTTCCTTAATCAGAACTATCAGTCCGGGAACGTGTGTGTGTGTGTGTGTGTGTGTGTGTGTGTGTGTGTGTGTGTGTGTGTGTGTGTGTGTGTGTGTGTGTGTCCAATCTAACACCCACCGGCCGGCAGTGGTATTATGGAAGAAATCTGTTTGCAATAGTTTTTTTTTATTACTAATTTTGTTTTTTTTTTTTTTTTTTGTGACCAATGCAAGCAGCTTTAATCCGGGAGTTAGAAAGTGCTAGCTCTATTGCAGATCCAGTAACCCATTTCAGAATGTCTGGAGAGTCACGCCCATTCCGAGGTTACTTTCACACGCAATAAGCCCCGCATGTAAACATGACCGTTTTCATGTGGATAACGGTAGAGTTAACATACTTCCAGGTTCAAAATAATCAAACCTGGCGCGTATATATTGTATATAATTGTTATAACTGGTTAGGTCTCACCATCAATCGCAGGTCCGCTATAAGACTCACTCTTCTGGGATTGCGTTGTTCCCTTTGTTATAGCCTCACCATCTTTGTTTGTTGAATTTTCTCCCCTTGTTAGGAGTGTTTTGTTTGGGTGTTCTCTTTTGTTTCTTCTCGTGTTCGTAGTATTACCTAAAATAATTTAAATCAAAATTATATGAGTAGTCACACCATAAATAAATTATTCTATTGGTGCTGTTTGAGTTCCAGTAATATACATGTGGTTGTTTTATGTGCCCAACGACATTGCTTCATGTTATGGTTCATGGAGAAATGGCATTTTTTTTCCCTGCTCTATTTATTATTAATCGTATATGCGTTATTGTTATTTTTTTTTTCAAATCAGCTTGTTTCCTAAACTATCTTCTTTTAGTCTTTGCCTTTTAGTCTTCTACTCCTGACTCTGACTCTTCTTCACTACCAATTATTTTATAAATATCCTCCGCCTGTTTTTTTTTTTAATTTATCTTTATCTTTCGCAATTCTACTCCATTCCTCTTCTTTTATATATGGTAGCTTGTTTTTGTCTTCCTTAATTGAATCGTTCCATGTTTTTGCAGGTCTACCTCTTTTTTTATTGTTACACCTAATATTTTCTGCTATTTTTAGTGAGTGGCCATCGGGTCTTCTCTGCATGTGTCCCCAATAGCCTATTCTCATTACTCGAACTTTTTTAACTGCAGTTTTACCATCTAATAAGCTTGATACTGTTAATCTCCCTTTTGGTCTCTCCCTACTATATTTTAACATTTCTTTTAGGATTTGCATTTCATATCTAGTTATTGACCTTCTATTTCTTTTTACTAAGGCTGCTGCTTTAAGGCCGTAAGTCATAGCAGGAGAGATTACTGTTTTGTACATTAATTATGTTAGTCTCCATGGTGGTTTATATCTCTTTATAAATTCTATCATTACTTTGCTACTCCTTACTGCTAATCTACATCTATTCCTGGTTGTTTCTGGTATGTTCAGTTGTATCTGATAGATATGTTCCTAGGTATTTTATATTGTTTACCACATCGTATTCTTCTTTCTCTATCATTACTGATTTTGGGATGCTTCTATCTGACATTGGTTCTCTTATCATAACTTGGCTTTTTTTATTGTTTATCTGTAGTCCTATTTTTTCTAATTCTCTTTTAAGTATCCTAACAATAATTTCTACCTCCTTTAGCGTTGGTGCTATGATTAAAATATCATCTGCAAACACTAATATTACCGGTAGATTATCATTATGTTCTTCCAACAAATTTACTCTTGGATATTTTGTTTTTACTTTTCTTAACACATCTTGAATCATAAGTATAAATATGTATGGTGATAGTGGACATCCTTGTTTTATACCTATCATTTTGGACATTTCCTTTGTGCGTATTCCATCCCATAATATACATGTTTTTTCTGCATTAAGTGCTTGCATTACTCTGTTTCTTACGTGTTCTGGTACTGAAAGTGTCTGAAGCACTTTTAGGATCGAGTCTAATCTTACATTGTCAAAAGCTTTTTTTAAATCTATCGATGCTACACTTGTTGTTTCTCCACCATTCCATCTTTCTTCTAAACATCTCCTGGCATAAAACATTTGATCGCCTGTAGACCTATTTCTAATGAACGCAGCTTGATGATAACCAGGGTCTCCTGCATACTCCTAAGTCTCTCCATTAACCATTTTGCGTAGATTTTGTACCCTATATTACATAAACTTATCCTTCTGAAATCTTGTGTTTCTTTTGCTGCTTTACATTTTGGAATCGGTATCTGGATTGATTGTTTCCATTGATCTGGAATTTCATTTGTTTCCCACACCTTCTTTATTATTTGATACCATTCCTCTACTGTTTCTTCGTTAGAATATTTTATATATTCATTTTTTACTCCATCCTGTGCTGCTGCTTTTCCGTTCGATAGATTTCTGATTATATTGTTGATTTCTTCCTTACTTGGTCCTTCCGTTATAATTTCATTATCCTTTCCTATTTCAAGTGGTTTCCCTTCAGATGTTTCTAATTCCTCCATACATTTTTTCATCGAAATGTTTCGTTTTTTGACTCTTTTCTAGACATAAATTGTTTTAGAAACTTATATGATTTTTTTATCCTTTCTCTTATCTCGTAGTCATTTAATTCATTGTAAAATTTAATAATTTCTTTTTCATTGTGTTCCTTTACTTTGATTGCATAATCTTGTCTTCGTATATTTATGTTATGTCTAAACCATTGTGTTTCCATGCCTCGATCTTTCGCTTGCCTCATTTGTTTCCTTGCCTTCATCAGACTTGTCATGGCCCTTTTTCTATTTGGTGTTAAAGGACATTTTTCTTTTTCTAAAACCTTTCTTGCACTAACCGTTACTTTTTCGGTAAAAATTTCGTAGGCTTTTGTAGTATCTAAATTTTCCACCTCAACTGGCCTGTGCTTACCTAATTCTTCTAAATATTTTTTATTGTTTTCTTTATTTTTTAGTGCACTAGGCTGTAATCTTCTTTTTTGTTTTCTGACTTGATCTTTTTGCTCTGTATAAATTCCTACTTTCATAATTTTGTGATCGCTCTAAATTTCTGTCCATGCAGCCCTAATAAATGTTATCTTCACCTTCGATTCTTGTGCTAAAATGACATGATCAATTTGTGATGCACTTCTTCCATTGGACCATGTGACTAACACTGACTCATCAAATCTCATTGAAATTACTATCATTTTATGGATTGCTAAAAGATTTTTCATGTATCTCCCATTTTCATTTGTATTAACATGTCCTATGAATTTACCTAGTCTCTTAATTTCCTCTTTGTCTGAATCTACTGACCCAATCTGAGAGTTGAAATCTCCTATGATGATAGCTCTGTTTTTCCTGGGGTGTCCATTAATTAAAGATCCTAACTTTGCGAAAAATGAATGTGCATTTCTGTTTGGTGCATGGACATTTATTATTAGCCAGTCTTCCGATTGATCTTTGTATTCCATTATAGCTGGCATAATATTTTTATCTACATCCCTCGTGTCTCTAATCTTAGTTTTTCCCTCTTTTTTTGTAAGTATAGCTAACCCTCTCATATTATTATCGGTTCTCCTGTCCGACATTATCCAGTCATAGTGTGGTGTGTTGATCAAACTTCCCTGAACGTTTGCTTCTTGAAGAACCGCTACATCTATACCTGCATAGTTAAGTGCTTCATCTATTTCTAACCTTTTTTCTCTTTGGCAACAACCTCTAACGTTAAGTGATCCTATTTTTATTTCTTCCCTAGGGATTCTAGAATTATGTTCATTGTTCGCTTCTTTCTTTCGTTTCATATTCTGTGATGATTTGATATTATGTTATTTTTCTTATTCTTTGGTTCTATTATTTCTACGCTATCAATCTGTATTAAACCATTCTTAAAGCATTGAAACATATTTATTCTTCCTAGTAGTTCGGTTTCTGACGTGCGTTTAGGGTTGTATCTATTAATGATTACCTCTTTTCTAAAAAAATCTGCAATAAACTCCCATGTTTCTTCTTTTGGCTTTTTTGGATTTGCCCTAACTGTTTTATTTGAGAATGTGTTAATATCTTCCAATAATGCTTTCGGTAGTTCTTCAAATATATCTAAGTTTGGAGAGATTCCACTTAACTGATGGCTTACTGCTCATAAATAGCTTTCCTCACCTACAATAATTTCTCTTACTTTTATTCTGTGGTTTTCGGCGTTAACCCATCTAGCTCTGTTGGTAATCTTTTGTTTCTCAATATCTACATCTTGATCCTTGTTGTTCTGTATCGTTTTGTTTGTATCCTCAGATTTTGTTGTTACGTCGTTTTTCTCTGTTTGGCAATTAATTTCCTTATTCTTTTGACTCCCTTTTACCTGCTTATAATTTTTTCGATCTACTCCTTTTTCTACACTATCATAATAATTGATCCCATTATAATAAATCTCAACGGTCCTGTCTGCTCCATTTCCATATATTAGTTCTAGCGGTTGATAGTGAGGATTGTAGACTCGGGTGTTTACTCTCAATAACTCCTTCATTGCCATGAGCGCCTCTCCTTCAGCCCATGTTCCCGCCTTTTCCAGGTTTTCCAAGTGCCGTTTGATTATACCGTCCAGTTGTCGGTCATTTAGGTTGTCGAGAGTTTCAGTTGATGTCACGATGATCTCGGATAAAACTAAGTCTCTCATCTCCGTTAAATTGTCCCTCAAATATTTGACGGTTTCCATCCGTAGCTGCATCGCTTCATTATATAATTGCGTATCGAAGATTTTTCGACCGGATAGCTGTTGTACTATCGCATAAAATAGACAGTTACCATCGCCTGGCACATTGATAACCTTTATTTGGCAGTTCTTCATCTCCATTTGTTTTGCTGTTTCCATGGTTTTCACTTTATACTCTTTTTTTTTCACTGCACTGTAAGTCAGTATAAACTTTTAAAACTTATTTTTTTTTCAGTATTTTTCACAGAACTTTTTCTCAGCACTATTTAATCACTAAAAGCTGCAATTTCCACCTTGACACTTGTTTTTTTCACTTACAGCTCTTTTATTAACCACTGCACTTGACAGACGATTGCGGTGTTATGAGGTCTTGAGTGCTTGAATAAATAGGGAGCCGATGTCTTTTTAAATTTAGTACATAATTCCACCCAATCCACCTGATGTCAGGGATAATTCATCTGATATCGACCATACTGTCTACATGTCCCCTCTGTTTGGCTAAATATGTATTTTTTTCTTTTTGGTTTTTTTTTTCATCCATGATTGATTCGCGCCTGGAATAACCCATAATTCGCGCTTTCATCTTTTTCCACGGTTGCTAATATTTTTTGTACATAGTTGCCATCAGTATGCTGAATGCTAAGCGTAATTGTTACTGTCTTTTATTATATTGGTTCCTTAAATTGTCGTTATTTGATATTTAATGTATTCAGGGTGGCCACAGAACCGGGAAAACCGGGAATTACCCGGGAATTTTAAAAAACCGGGAGAAACGGGGAAAAACCGGGAATTTATGTTTATGATTAATTTTAATTTAGGTTGTGTGTGATTATCATCGAACCTCTAGTTATTCCTATCTTATGTCGTTTTCGGTTTTAAACCTGGGTCAGGTCTGACTCTGACTCGCAATTACCGAACGAAAACGGATCCACAGTCGAGTCAGTATGATGGTATTAGTGCAAAACATAAACAAAACAAACATAAACATTTTATTTTGACAGTTCATGTTTGTGTGTGTTGGTGAATCCAGGTTGTACCTCGAAAAAACTTGAGAGCGAACCTCATCCGACCCGATTGAATAAAAAAACGTTTTGACAGCTGTTAGGGCAGACCTAGGGCGAACCCAGTTCCGCACTGGCAATAACCGAAAACGACATTAGTGTGTCCATCCATAACGATCTGTGAAATTCTAGAGGGTGTCAATTGATTTACCTTCTATGAATATCTTGGCTCATTCTCGAAGTGTGTCGCAACGTGTGTTCTGACGTCTAATCTCTTTTCTCTTTCAAGCGCATAGAAACTATAGGACTTGCTGTCAGGCAAACGTTTCCTTATCAAAACAATTTGAAAGAAAAGGGACCTGCGAATGTTTCGAAATCTCCTTATCCCGTTTTGTCGTTTTGGCTACGCGTTCCATTTTTTTTTTTTTTTTTTTTTTTTTTTTGCAGGAGGTCTGTATTTTTTTGTTCAATATTTCTTCCTCTGTTAGCTGTTCATACTGACTATCAAAACCATCAAATATTCGAGCACATCAATAGATCATTGCACGATGGCATCATCAATGCAGTTTTGACAGTTCAGGGAGCTTCGATCGGTTTGAGATTTTGTGATCTAAATTTATTACGATTAAAGTAAAACAGCCGGAAAACAGAAACCAGTGCTTATTACTACATCATTTCCTGAATCTAATCATTCAAAATCCAGAAAAAAGTCAATGAAAATTTCGTTTGAGCGGTTAAAATTCTAACACCTGGAAAACAAGCTTCCTGAACTGACAAAAAAGAGAGGTTAATGTATTCCGTGCAATGATCTATATCGAAAAAAAAACTGTTTGGGAACTCGGCTCTCCTTTTGACATTTTTTTTTTCTATTCGAATTCAAACTTGATAAATCGAAATGTTTTGTTCTCGCCGAAGAAGAAGTGGGTAGAGATGAATTTTATTTCCTAGTGTAAAATTGGGTTTACACTTCAAGAAAACTGTAATTTGTGTAGACTTATTTCCTGCCACGGGAATTAAAATCCCGGGTTCCATTTAAAACACACAAGCGTACAAATCCTGTGACGCGTTTCCCTACCTGTAAACCAGTCTTAAACCGGGAAATTTTTAACATTCAGTCCGAGAAAACCGGGAAAAAAACCGGGAATTTGAAAATGAAAATTGAGTGGCCACCCTGTGTATTGTAGTTTGTTTTTGTAATTTTCACTGTCATATTTTTCTTACATTTTAATATTATACAAATTTTTGAGGAGATAAAAAGACCATATTATTTTGTATTTCTATATACATCAAAAGAAAACAATAAGAATATCTGACATCACTGCCAAAATGGAATGTGATGAAAGATACTATTCCAGTAGTATGTCCTTCCACGCAACGAACTTCCGTCTCTCCGAACTCAATGATAGACGAAAAGGCGCAATCCACATCCGAGGAGAAAAAAAGGTGAATGGAAAAGCTCACCAACGCTATAGCGCAGTGTACCACGTCTTTCATATACCACCTGACTCCGTCTCTTTCATTTTTTTTCTCATAGGAATTTGCTTTGTTTGTTTGTCCCGTCGCGCTGGCATACCCACCTATACACATATTTGTTGCTGTCTTGCTTAGTCCCCTTGATAATTCCTAGAATGCTGCACAAGTTATATCGAGAAAGGCCCTTCATGGACAATATCAATTCCCCTATCATGTCCCTTAGTCGAAGCAGATCCGCCAGATCGTCCAAATGTCCAGTCGACGTTTAGCTTACGTCTTTCAATTTCGACATGACCTTTACCATGACTTTACCTCGAAAATGTAAAAGAAGCGCAACACTGAACTGTCTTAGGCCGATGATATAGTAGACGCGTAGCGGCGCGAAGCGAAGCGTTACGCAAAAGCGAAATGAGCAAAACCGAAACGCAACGCGAGCTATGGCATAGTGAACGCGAGTTATCACGCGTTTGGCCGAGCGTGTTCAGTGTGAACACGCGTGGTGCAGGTGACTTTTTTTTTAACTCCTTATTTATTCCAAATTTTCCATTATTTTACATTCATATATTAATCTAGGTGCTCCTGCTAAGTAATTAACATTTCAACCTTATATGCTATCATTTATATCTAATTGTGTCAATACTATTTTTACCTTGTCTATTCAGTATTTTTAACAGGGTTTTTTTTTGCCTGGGTGTAAGAATAATTATTGATTTCTTAAAGCTAGTTCTTATCTATAGAGAGAATTGATCATTGCAATTGAAGATTGCAATGATTTTTGTCTAAAATTATGAATTATTTTGTTGGACATTTCTTCTAGAGTCTCAACGTTTGAAATTCTATGTAATTCAGTAGTACTGAACCAGGGTGGCAACTTCAAAATCATTTTCAGAACTTTGAGCTGCAAATGACTTGTTTTGTTGTTATTCGAGGTGTTCGAGATGGATTCGTCAGACGAGGAATATTTTGCCTCCCCGCGTACAATTGATTTAATTTTAAAAAAAGGGAATTTGCAGTGCATTCAATTAATCGGAACAGAAGAAGTCATTGAGAATTCCATCGGGGCTATCCGGAGTTGAGGAAATACCCGGACAAGTTCCGATCATACAGAACATAATGTCAATAGATACGTTTGACATGGTGTTGAGTTTGATCGAAGGCAGTTTTATGAAAAATTGGACCAATCTGATTCGTGAACCAATTTACTCTTGTGAACGGCTTATTGTCACTCTAAGGTAATTAATCAGATCATAATTTTAATGCTTCAACTGATATACACTGTACTTTTTCTACAGGTTTCTTGCTACAGGGTCATCCTTCCAAACCCTTGGATTCTTAATATGCATGTTAATATTCATTTTAATATTCATGTGTTCACACTTAAACAGAACCTCCGTAGTATCCCACATTAAATTTATTGCTTATTGAAAAGTATGTGCGATCGCACATAGTGATTATATAAAGACATTCGAGGTATGTGCGATTACACATAATTGTCATTTGTTGAGCACATTGCAAAAATCTATCTGTGGACACATTAATTGTTGCTTTTTTATCAGAGTAGTAGGTAAAACCAATTGTGTTTTAAGAATGCATTCAATTATAATTGATTTACTTTCAAAAAATAATTTTTGTGTCACTGCGCTAAAAATCACAAGTTCATTTCCATTGTTCGCCATTTTGAACTGACGAAAAAGTGTTGTTTTAATCATTTACCAAAAATCTAGGTAGATTTCACTTATCGAAGTCAAACCAGTTTATTCATTTTTCGACAACTCCATACTGCTTGCAAAAATAAGAACAATCTATTCAGTCACTATTATTTCATAATAGCGTATAGCGTTTAGACGCGTCGAAACACCACTCGGGCTGCTTCGACGCGTTTGGCTGTCGGTTCGCACCGCTTCGCTTCGCGTTGGCTACATCAAGTTTACGCGATTCGCATGTATTTTCATCGAAAGCTTTTTGACGCGAACGCGTTTGCTCGCGCGAGCGCTTCCAAACGCTCTCAGTATACCATATGCCTTATTTCAGTGAGTTCCGCATACTCATGTTCACGCTCAAAACAAAAAAGTCTCCTGCATACCGCCTCCCCATTCCCTCCCACGGAAAAACCACTCAAACCTCGCTGACTGTGGAACAACTCATAAATAGAGTTGTTGCACCCTCAACGGAAATCGAGCAAGTCCTCCGCGAGAAAAACGGGGCAGCAACATAAATGAACGAGTGGCTGCTTTGATCGTGTTGGCTAAAACAATAATTTCTGGGTACTCGGGTAAAACTCTAACGCAAACCTGTCAAAATCCTCAGCACTCCTACGAAAAGTTGCGTCACCACTATGCTGGGAAAAGTTATGCCTTGTGTTGGTGGCCCTAGTTTACACGAAAATGATAACGGTTTAGCGACTCCAGCGCTGCATCCAATCTCCCCGCACCGTTTACCAAATCAGACACTTCTGTCCGAAAGAGTACTCGAGATTTATTCGACTCAAGCCGACCCCGCATTATTATTACTCGATATTAAGCAATAGCATTTTAACCGACTAGTCGGACTGCTCACCTGTCATTTAAAATCATTTCGCCAGGAAATATTAAGAGATAAAAATAAAATGTTTCAATATAATTAACTGATGGAATCATGTCGGCCCTCTACCAATTACTAATTATATGGCGTAGAAAGAGAGGTCCAATTAGCCACTACTCAATTATAGTGTGAAGGAAAGAGGTATGTAAGAGGGGGCAATACCAGAGCTGTTTGACGTTTACCCGTCGTTAACTACCGAGGCAACAAGAGTTTCCTCGTTCCTTCAGCTATCTATTCTCTCTTTCTTGCTCTAGCTTCTATTTAGACAAGTGTGTTTCGAGTAACGACAAGGTAGCCATAAAGTTTAATGGTTTATTGTCCGTCATATTCCAATTGGAATTGACGACTGGAAATTTCTTATGTTGCTGTTTGTGGATTTCTTTTTTTGGTTCCGTTTTATCAATATTTTGAAGTAATAATATAATAAAATTCTTACCTGTGATACTACAATAGTTTGCCACTTCTAGGGTGAATTTTCTGACTTACCTAAGACCTCTTACCTCCTACCGTACGGGGCTACACTCTCTATATCTGTTCAGCTTGCTGGCAAGTGGGATGCTGGGGGTAAAACAAATCCGTTCGATTCGCTTTGGATCCGCTAGTCATTGTTGATCACTTGTCCGGCATCCGCAGTTACGTACATCTTCATCATCTAGCAGAATCAATATAGCAATCGGACTTCATGATTCCCGATATCAGAATTTACTAGCAGTAACTCCTTTTGAGTGCATATTAGCGCTCTACTCAGTCATCGCAAAAATATCACTTGCACACATCTTCCTTTCTGATTTTTAGGTTAGCTTTCAGCTCATGAGCAATTTTAATAAAAACACCTCCATTATCATTGCCAAATTAAATTCTTCCGCTTGCTTCTGATGAACTGGCACTTGCTTCACAAATCAAACCATTTTTTAAATATATCCTATTAATTTTATTCACCAAAACTCGATTTTCCTTTTGATCCATAATTTTCACTTTTTTCACAATTGGCAGGGGTACACCTGATCATCTTCACCCAGCCTCCCATAATCCCCGGAGACTCTGATATCGAGGTGGAATGAATTTCCAAACGATTTCCTTTGCACAACAGAAATCATCAATCCGCTCCATTGCCTGATCATCTCGAAACATCGGAATTTACCGTTCGTGCACATTTGACTTTTCCTCCAGCAAAGTTTGTGCCATGATCGGAATTAATTTTTCTACTAGACCACGGCGACTGACAAAGCGATGGAGAGCTGCTTTAAAGGACGCAGACGTCAGGTCAATTACCAATTCTAAATGAATTGCTCAGGTAGCGAGAGGTATAAAAATACAAATTTAGGCCTTCACACGGGCTGGACTACCCAAGACCAACCCCAATGAATACCGGTCGAGCAAAATCCACTATCGTTCGTGAAAAAAGGGGCGGAAGGAACAACACGGGCTTCGCTCAAGCGACCAATAAAAAACTGCAAGCAACAAGGGGCGGGATCAGTTTAAAGTTCTGCATTTTCTCTACTTTACATGAATAGTTGATATAGCATTAATCAACCAAAACCTCTCTGACGCAGAAGTGACATCAATCCGGAGGGTCCAAGATGAAGATTTTCCAAATGCATATACTTGATGGTGCAGTTTACTGACTGCATTTTAATGTGGACGGAAAATTTGGTAATTGAAGCATTGCTTATGAGGTAGCCGAGAGTTCTCTAATCTACCACCAACTCTCAACAAGCCGTCCCACCAACACAGGATCAAGAGTTGCTAACGGGCGACTAGAAAAAAAAAAGGAAATCAGACCAATCTCATTCGAAACTTCAAATTTGTTGGATAAGTCCAGTGGCTGTTTCAATCATTGATTTGGCATAATTCAGGTACGGTCAAAACTTAGTTGGTACAAGTCCGCACGGGTGGATCTGCAATTTGTGACCGTTCATTTCGAAATCACAATAGTATATATGGTAAGAAGGCCAGTTAGAGGATTCAAAGTTTCAAAGAAAACATTGTAATATATGTTTTGTATACATAATAATAATAATATCGTAAATGCGGATGTAAAACTAACTATCTGTCTCCACTTGTAGTATTTTGAGTGATGTTATTTTTACATTTATTGTAGCATCGTAGTTGATGTCCTTCTGTAAATATTAATTTCATTCGGGTTTACTTCGAAGTAGTTTATTTATTTATTTATTTGTTTATTTGCTTATTTATTTATTTATCCCCATTCTTATTTATTTATATTTTTATTTATTCAAAGATTTTTTTTATTTAAATTCAAAATTTATTCATATTTAGTTATACTTTTGGAAGTTTTGCGGAAACAAGTGAGTAGGTAATTTTGAATTTGTTAAGGCTATACATACGGCCAAATTGTCAGAATAGAAGCGGGTAATTTAGAATAGTACATCAATGCGTTTTGTGTTAGCGTGTAAGTTTGCGCCCGTCATCTGTCATCGTTCGTCCATCGCATAACCTTAGAGTTATCATAATGCATCTCTGTTGTCGTGAGACGTCGTCATCAGGTCTATGAATGTATGGACGATGAAAATGATACAAAGGGGGCTCGAGAATGGCGATGAGCCTAGTTTCGAAAATCCATAGTTAAAATGCCAGAACCAAAGCACCCCGACGAAGTTACTATACAGTGCGGGTCATCGAAAACCACCACTAACGGTTAGAAAGTGCACCATAGGCAGTCATGTTAAGGTCTAACCGCGCTAGTTTTTCGGTGACAATTAACGCACCGCCCTAAAATCAATTTGAGCGAGTGCCGAGCAGTTGTGTATGACTTTGGTGCGAGTGGCCGGCCTGATAATAGAACGTAATGAACGGTGGCATTCCTTAAAATCTGTGGTTTGTACAGTGTTTTTTTGTGGTGCACACTGTCTCGCTCAATTGGCCACTTAGAGAAAACGCGCGCAATTTTGGTACCACTCTCCGGACAGGGAACTAGGCCTCAATTGCACTTTTCCCTACCGACACAATCCGATGTTCTCGATGCAATTTGTCAGAACAAGCTACCCCCCGTAGAAACATCCCCTCCCGTGAAGCTGTAAAAAAAAATGTTTCTGTAAGACTGTAATCCGGTAAGCTGTGTTCCAGTTTGTAAGCTGTGTTCCGCCCGATGATTATGCATACCGGAGTCAGCGGCGCAACGTGAGCTCAAAACAAGATTAACTGAATAAAACCTGTCAAAAAAGAAATTCTTATGCACATTGGCTGGTTTTTTTGTTAATTCTGTGTCCCTCAACTGTATTTGTCTTATTAAATATTTAAAAGAAAAATCTTGTTTTTCCCTTATCATATGTACCTGTGCTCACCACTTCTCACCAAATATAAGAAAATATGAAATGATCCGGGAATACTAAGACTGACCAGTTCGAGAACCCTTGTGCTATAGTTTATTACGAGTTCTGAAAATCATCAGCAACAATTCAACAACCCTCTGCAGTTTGGAATGAGCTGAAGGACTCAAGGAAAGAACGTCATGGAGAGCTATGGGGACTTTGAAGAACCTGAACTAATAGCAATGCTCGGGCAACATGTCAAGAACGACGACTTCACACGGTGTTCAATAAGTTCGAATACAAGTTTTCATCATTGCGTAGGTATGCGCCATGTACATATTCTGCATTGGTATTGGTGTCAGCTTTAGCTTCATTCATACGCTACCGAATGTGCGCGGTGTTGACATTCTGTTAGTTGTTGCTTGTTTGTTAAAAGCGATGAAAGATCGTATCGGGACTTCGTAATTAAGCGTTTTTTGAACGGTGAGCGACCCGGCGATATATTCCGGCTGCTGAAATCGCATGGGGTCAAGCGGAACTTTGTCTACACGACCATCAGGCGATACCGGGAGACGTCCTCGACCAATGACCGTGCGAGAGTCCGGTCGGCCAGCGTTCAGCGAGGACGCCACGGGTCATCAAGATCGTGAGGGAGCGAATTCGGCGCAAAAAAAGAACCGCTCCCAATCCGGAAAACGGCTGCAGATCTCAACGTTTCCATTGGAACCGCTCACACCATACTCACCAAAGACCTTGGTTTCAGGCCTTACAAAAAACCAGCAAGGTCCATGGCGTTTCGGAGGCTACCAGCAAAAAGCGGTTGGATCGAGCTAAGAGGATCCTCTCTCGGCACGCTGGTCAGGAGTTTGTTTTTTAGGACGTGAAACTGTTCGTGCTGCAGCAGCCGCACAATGTGCAAAATGACCGGGTGTGAGCGACAACGAGGGACAGCATTCTTGAATCCAATATAAACATGCATCGGTTCCAAAGTACAGCGTCTGTCATGGTTTGGGGGGCAGTACAAAGACGTGGTAAGCTACCCTTGGTGTTTATTGAAAAAAACGTCAAAATCAACGCGGCGTACTGCAAAACTGAGGTTTTGGAAAAGGTTGTTGCCTCCAGTCTCCGAAGCCTCTACGGCGATGAGGCACTACGTGTTCCAGCAGGACGGTGCACCAGCCCATACGGCAAATGTGGTTCAAGCCTCATGTCGGGACAATTTAACCGACTTTCTGGACAAAACTTTGTGGCCTCCCAGCTCCCCGGATTTGAATCCTCTCGACTGTTTCGTTTGGTCCAATGTGATGTCGAAGCTGAACGAATATCAAGGGCATCACTTTGGATCATTTCAAGACGGTAATTCTCAAAATCTGGGAGAAAATGCCCATGCAGTCCGTGCGTGCCGCCTGCGACGCGTTCGAGAAACGTTTGGAAGCTCGTTACAGGGCGAGGACAAAGGGGGGTCATTCCAAGAGAAAATGTTGTAAACGTTCCTTGTAAACATAGCTTTCAATAACATAAATCCACCCAAAAATAAAAAAACATGTTTTCATTTTTTTAACAAATTTTGAAAGTGTATCCGAACTTATTGAACACCGTGTAACCATTTTTTCATGCCCTTTCCTACTACCCCGACTTTCAATAACCTCCTCTTGGGAGGCGTGGACCTATCTCATGCCAGCGTTCCCCACGCTGGGATTTTAAAAAGCTTATAATTTCCAAAATTCCGACGTGCCAGTGCAGATTCCTCCAAGTCCCCCTTTCCCTGCTGTCTTGCTAGATATCCGGTGCCAAGGCGTAAGGGATCAAACAATCGCGCAATTTCGGAGAGAACGAGACGTTTGGTTGACATTGATGACGACGTTTGGAATTGCAAACCACTATGGAGTCTAAAAACATCCTCGTTTGGATCCCATAGTAGACCCTAAAGTTTTGATGACCTTATTCACATCAGAACCCTCAAACTCTAAATACGTTTCACGATCTTCTTCAGGAATGGTGCTTCAAGAAAGGTTGCATCGCTTGCACACTATTTATGCTAACCTCCAGACTGCAACAACTGTGTCAAATCAGAACGAAGCTGTACAGCCTGTTCAATGGTATCAACTCCCCTGATACCACGTCATCTACATAAACATCTTCTTCCAAGACCTTGGGCGCTCTTGGAAAAAGCTGTGATTCATCACGGGTAAGCCGCAACAGTGTTCTGGTGGCCAAAAATGGAGCACTGGCTGTCCCGTAGGTAACCGTAGTGGACCCAAGAATCCGTAGTGGATCATCGTGATTCTCTCTCCAAAAAATTCGTTGCAGACTGGAGTGCTTTCCATCAACATGGACTCTTCTGTACATTTTGGAAGCGTCAGCCGTTATTGCAAAACGATGCTTACGGAATTGAAGGATTATCGAGAAGATGTCATCCTGGACAGTGGGACCAATCATTAAGACATCGTTAAGAGATGGACCAGTTGTTCTAGCTGAAGCATCAAAGACAACTCTCAAACGGGTGGTGGAGCTACTTGGTTTTAACACCGCATGGTGGGGCAAATAGTGAACCAACTTCCCAGGCGCATCATCAGACTCGGAAATTTGCCTACAATGGGACAATGATTTGTACTCGTTGATGAAATCTACGTAAGCATTCTTCAAATTGGCATTCTTCGAGAATCGATGCTCTAAAATGTGAAAGTGCCAACGATCGGTTATTTCCCAACTTTGTTTCAATTTAGACAAACAAAAAAAACAAGTTAAATAAAGTACTAAGCTAGGCAAAAAGTAAACAAACAATTTTATCGATGCAAGTTAAAACAGCTGTCGAGCTAAGGGCAAGCGGGACCAAAAAATTAAAAAAGAAATTTTATAAAAAAAAAAAACAAAATAAAAAAATATTTTTTTTAATTATTAGCTAACTGTAATATTGTTTTTTCTTGTGTTTTAAAGATGTCCATAGCGGTCATATGCAATCAGCACCAAGAAAACCAACATACGGTTGTGCAACTTGTGCGTGCAATTTATGACATTGACGGGTCACACTGTGCTCCTGACCGATGTGCGTGATCTACAGTTAACACTTAACCCATTACTGCCCAGATGTACAAAAACTTTATTCAAATTGCATGAAACTTCTCTAGTCTATCTAGGTGATGTCCAGAAACGAGGGGGAAATGCATTATTTTCGTTTGGAATTTTTTGTAAGTTGAGATATCTGACGTATGAAATTTCATACTCTGGGCAGATACGGTATCAAAAGCGGAAATCATTTGAAACTCAAACAAAACGGTTTTATTTCATAAAAAATCAATCGCAACAATCATTTTCATGATTTATAAACGCTTTGGTGTATCGAATTCAGTATCACTGAGTGCTGTACTTGAAAAAGCACTCCGAAGGGTGTAAACCCACATCACACTTTAGGCAAATATACGTAGTGCACCGGTTGCAATATGCACACCTTCGCTGGGTACCTGTCGGATTCGAATTGATTAAATGATTTGTTCCCTCAAATCCAATTTCCGATGACTTCGAGTGTTCAGGCTTGATCTGCATGAACTCGATCCTCGCTGGATTAATGTCACTCAGAAGTCCTTCTCCGACGAAATTGATCAATGGTCCATTTCCATGACTTTTTCTGTAGATATGCCAAAGATTAACGACACCACCATTCAGCACTAATCGGAAAAAGGGCCAATACCAATCGGAAAAAGGGCCAATATTTATGCCCCTCTTACCAAGAATCTTCAAGAAGGGCCTAGCTGGTAAAAAAATAATATCAATGTACACGTAATTTCCGTCATCAACAATCTCGTTGCTTAAGTTGAATACAACCTTCGATCCCAAAGGTTGTCCATGGTCACGATCGGTTTTTCCTACAAAGTATGTCAACAAAACATTATAAAACAGAAATAAATCCAAACGTATTTTTTTACCTTTATACGGGATGAATTTGATGAGATATCCGTCATGGGTACAAAGGCACCAAAATTTGTAGCCAAAACGAATCGGCTTTCCTCGGATGAATTGCTTCATAGAGTTCCTGCCGTAATAAGGCTCCATAGCTTCGTCGATAGAAAAATGTTTTCCCAATGGCTGTCCCATTTTCTGAAACTTGTCATTGGCGCGTTCAATCAAGGGTCGAACCTTGTACAATTTGTCGGACCCATCATTAAGCAAATTGTCGTTGAAATGCAAATATTTCAAGATTTGCTCGAACTTATTCCTCGACATAGCGTTGGCGATCAGCATATTGTATGTATCTTCTTTTGGTTCCCAGTAGAACCGCTTACTTGGTACTTTCACGTAGCCGGAAGCGAGCACGATACCTAGAAATTTGTACATTTCCGGTAGGGTCACATGAAATCGTGCATCTCCCTTTAGAAGTGCGTACTTATTTGTCTCTGTTGCGATTAGCCCAACAAAATCTGCGTCAAATAGGTAACGGGAAATTTGAAAGGCAGACCACTTATGTTTCGAACAGAGATTACTGAGATTTGGCGAATGTCCTTCGAGAACAACGGCTGTATTCTCATCCGAAGACAGGGTCATTTTTTCCCAGCGTCTGACACTTCGTTTTTTGCTGCTGGTTGGAGCGCAATCATGTGATTGGCCATGTTCAATGTTGCACTCGACATTCATTCGTTCGTTGAAACCGGAAGGGCCGTCCTCCGAGTCACTATCTTTGCCATCCACGTCACTGTCTCCACCGCTTGGGGGCACGATGACAAAGTTGATTGAATTTGTTGATGCTACCAGATTTTCGAAAGCGTCTTCATCCAAATCTATCAGATAGTTGTACAGGTCCTCCGGAT
Organism: Aedes koreicus; assembly: GCA_024533555.2. Classification (NCBI taxonomy): domain Eukaryota; kingdom Metazoa; phylum Arthropoda; class Insecta; order Diptera; family Culicidae; genus Aedes; species Aedes koreicus. The sequence continues at coordinate 704,815 of JAHHFK020004108.1, read as the reverse complement.
TATCGAGAAGCTGGTGTATCCTATGGAGAAAATCATCTATCGTAGTTGCCCAACGTATGAAATTTCATACGCTCAAAAGTAAACATCAATTTTTTTGCGGCTTTGTTATTTTCTTCGGATCTTGTGCTAGATATCTTTTTTAACACTCGTCTAGTAATGTCTTGTCACAAATTTGAGTCATTTAGAATCTTTTAAGAAGAAAAAACTTTGAAAATGTTGATGCTTACTTTTGCGGCTCCATTTATCTCGAACTTTACACGCTGAAAACACAACAAGACCTACAAAAAATGACAGATGGAGTGACACTGACATAAAAAGCATTCTTAAATTGTCGTGTGGTATCATTTAAAATACGCTAAGCACTATTGTTTGGTAAAAATCAGCTTTTCAATAAGGGGTATTTTCGCCAGTATGAAATTTCATACGCTGAGCAGTAATGGGTTAAGAAAGTTGGTTGACTCATTTACTCTCCTAGTTTTTGAAGTATGATCCAATGCGATGTCACACCAGATCATGCATAAGAACAACAGGGAAATAAATTGAATCAGCACATCGGTTCCTGACCACTTCGCAAAATTTGCAATCGATGCCCGCTGGCAATAATTGTTCAGTGGATGTCTCGTGGACGTAAGTCCACGTAACCAACAGTAAGTCCAAATGTTGGTTTTGGTACGTTGTGGAATGACCATTCGGATAATAAATCTTAAGTATACTGATATCGATAAGAGGCGATCAAGAGGTTAGTGGAGCTGATGGCCATACTGAACATTAATCTAACTAGGTTCTACAAACTGCTGGATCACATAGACCACCTTGTTCGAAGAGTAAAAACGTCCCTGTTGGAGGACACCTCGACTTATTTTCAATGTACCGGGAGAGAATTCTTTGGGCTTGGGGTGAAATGTACAACGATGTCAGGGTACAAGACGGTGTTTCATGCCAGTGCTTTGGATCTATGAGTTAAATTTACTCAATGGGGACAGCATGGGAGTTGCTGAGCAAGATCGAACGTTATCCGGGGCACAGTGAGCATGCATAGCGCTAGCTCCGGCCATCTATTAGAATATGAAAATGTACCTGTTCAGCACTGTACGCCCTCGTGGCATGGCATGTCGTGCTCATTGTACTAACGCAAGGATTCCCCGTCTCACCTCTAGGTACTTTTCTATTTTCACACGATCGAACTACTCAACGGATTACTGCCATGACTTTGGATTGAATAATGACATTTTCTATCCATATAATCGTCATTGTACTTCAGCACCTTCATGGTTGTGACAGAGAGGAATTTGGGTACGGTTCTGTTTGATAGTTTTACAAAATCGTAATAATGAATGTATGTAGGTGGTATTACACAATAATTTGGGAAAAATAAATGAAAGATAATTGAAAGTCAATGCGTATGGATTGTTTTTGGAATGATCATCCTAAAATCATACAGGGATTTACCAAGTAATTAATAGGAAGTCAAACCGAGTATCATCAAATACATCCGGAAGAGAATGAATTAACTTACCCTACCATATTTTGAACTTGATTCCAAATAAAATATTTTTACATGAGCTAATTTGGTAAAAAATTGTATCATTGAGCATGAAGATAATTTTGCTGATGAATACGGGTCATTTTACTGGAGGTTTATTAGTAGGATAAAAAAACGTATATTTAACTGGATACCCCATTCATCCAAGAAGTTTCTGCAGAAAAAAAAAACTCAAGATCTTCAAGTGGAACCAGCGGTCTTTTCAAAAAATTTGGAAGTGTTACATACTCCGGAAGTTTCATCGAACGAAGACTAAAGAAATATTGAACACATCACATGTGATAACGTGAAAGGAAGTATTTAGAATCAAAAAGTGTAATTAATGATATGAAGGTTGGCGTAAAAAGCGTATATATTAGGATGGTTCATCACGGTGGCATTCCTATCTACTATATATGTACTTCATTTTGATGATCCTAAAATTACAGAAAGGTTGTAAATTGCTTCCCAAATAGTCCTGGTTTAAGGCTAGTATGCAGCTGAAAAGTAGTGTGCATTAGTATACAAACTTTTTTTTTTTACAGAAATCTGTAAAAGTTTACCGAATTCTCAACAGCTGAACGTTCGGTAATCCGATTTAACGGATTTCGGTAAAATTTTACAGTTATCTGTAAAAAAATAACTGGATTTCGGAAAGTTTTACCGAAATCCGTTAAATCGGATTACCGAATCGTTCAGCTGTTGAGAATTCGGATCCACGCAAACAGTGTTTATCAAAGGTTTGATCGTTCAGTGAAAGTTTATAAAACACGACGAGAAGGAGCAACGATGATAACTTAAAGTAACTCTACCGGTTTTTTCTAAAAAATGTGAACTTTGTAGCACAAACATTTTTGGAAGATCATTCTGAAACCCGAGGAGGAGCATTATCATATAGGTATACAAAGGATGAAGTGTTTTTGGTGATCCCGGATTCCAAGTAACAAATAAATATTTTTTGTGGAAACGATTTATTTGCATTGTTTGATTTAAACCACAACAATCACAAAATTATTTAAATTCACATCACAACAGAAAAGCCAATTTGAAAAATGTTCCTAGAACTTACTTAGTTCATAGCGATTCTAGACATCTTCTCGTATTGATATTTCAGACAATTTTTTTGTTTACCAACTATGCTTTTTTCTACCTGAGAAATACAAGAAAATTTTTTTCGACAAAAGCATTTGGATTTTCAAAATTCGAACTTACTCCAAGTAAAGTACACCTTTATTCATGCGAATTTGAGCAAATGCTCAATCAGTTTACTTTACTCAAACTGGTTTGCTTGTGAGTAATTACTCGTTTTTATTCATATGGCCTATTAACTGTTGGTTCTCTGTATAAATACAGCGATCTGGCAATAACAGAGTAGCAACCTCGGGTGGTCAATCATGCTCATGCTCATGCTCAAAGGCAGAAACTTCCGAGGGATATGGATGTAATGTCGGTCTATAAGCACCAAATTAGGTATATTCATAGATGTTGTAAGTTTTGGCTAGCTCAGTATCACTCTTTTCTCTGGGCGGCGGCCCACGTACTCTAGGTAGACTCAGCGGGGGACGAAATGAAATGAAAACAATGCCCTTAACCCGACTTGCATGCACCTAAGGCTCAGAAACATAGAAATGTAAACGAACTAGTATTCATTTTTTTTTATTTAGGTCTTAACAAAGGGACGGGAAATAAAGGATAGGGATACTAGGAATGATGCGGCCGTTCAGCTCCAGTTGGGCTCGATGTCATGCGGTCAGAGAGAGAGAGAGAGAGAGAAAGATGTACAGCGCAAACGGGTTACCTTTGATGGCGGGGAATTTTCAGCATGCTTCGGCGTGTGGCGACTTCTGGGTTATGTCTTAACGTCTCGACGTTCCTCATGCTCGCTCACGGCGCCGTGGCGCATCTGATATTGGCCCTAACAAGTGGGGGGCAAACCCTTCGAACCTTGATAGAGCCTCACCTCCACAACGTTCCTCACGGTTGGCACGCGGCGTGTGGCGCGGTAATATCGATGGCTTACCGGCCACCAGCACGGGACTCGCCGAGTTCCACGGTCGTAAACACGACACCGAGTTCCCACGGTCGTTAACACGACTCCGGTGGTTTCACCAACTTCTTGTTCCCGGATCTTTGGGAAACGTTTCACCAACTGAAACTGATTATCTTCTTGGTTATGCTACTTTCCACCTCTACAGCGTCGCACTTCGGGTCTTTTTCCACTTTCGTTTAGATTTTGGGGCTCTTCACTGTCCTACTAGCTCTTTCGTTGGTTCCTCGCTGACTGCCTTCATCATTTTTTCGTTCTTCCTTCTAGTGGTCGTTCTCTCTCATTCCCTCTTCTTCTCTCTCTTTTCTCTCTTTCGTCCGGTCGTTCGCGGTAACGGGAAAACGTTTCCCTGGTGTTTCTTCTGGGATGCGAGCTGTGCCAGTCATTTTTATACGGTGGTTTGTTAGTAAGTTTTATTCAATTATTTTTATTTAGGTGTATTTTATGTTAAACAAAAATAAAATGTGACGTGAATAGCGAAAACTTATATAATTCAAATGGATAGATGAAAGATCGAGCCTTCCTATATGTGGTAACTATTATTGAACTATTTACCTACACTAATCATTTTTCTTTATTAAGGCTGTACTCGAAAAAAATGCACCATTTTTATCCGTGTGTAACTTTTTTGTCCGTGGGTAAAAATTGATGAAAAAAACGGAGGCGAGACATTATTTTGGCCGGACCTGGCATCATGCCATTACGCGCGATCGACGTTGGATTGGTTCAGAGACAATAACGTTGTTTTTGTACCAAAAACCGCCAACCCCCCAAATTCACCAGAGATTCGTCCGGTGGAAAGATTTTGGGCCATAATGAAAGCCAAAGTTCGAAAATCGTCCAAGATGTTTGTTTGCTCACGATAATAGGGACAAACCGGCAAGAGTGGAAAATGTTCCAAATTCTCTCTCTCGTGCTACATATTGTGTGAGTAAAAACAAATTGTTTTCTAGTGCAAGTGCAATTTGGACGAGTTGACTAAGTAAGTAAATTTTCTCCCACCCCGTTGTCGAACATTTTTGATCCTTCGAACCGGATCCCAATACCGGTGGATCTATAGGTATAGGTAGGGATAGATAGCGATAACAACGATCATGTACGATCGGTCGTTATATTCACCAGTCCCTCGATATCGTTGAAAATACCGGGGCAGTGGATCAGTTGATAATAAACCTTTCCCGTTGTCACTACATCTACATACACGCTAAGATGAGAATACCTAAAATTAGGTTTTTATTTTACCTAAAATTAGGTAATGTTTACAATACCGATATGGTAAAATTAAACGATAATAAACAGTAATTTTTACTGACATATGGGTAATGTTCATTTTCAAATATTGGACGTTATTATTTACCTAAAATTGAATAAATTTTTCGTCGCTGAAGCAACGCGGTAGCCATATCGAGGCCATTTTGTTATAGCGGAGAGGTAATTATTTTTATTATTAATCTTTCAAGATATAATTTATTCATGTCCCAATATTTGAAGAAAAAACATCTGCATTCTTTTATTTGATTCTAGCTCAGATGGATGCTTGTGGACTAACATGAATCCCGAGGTGCAATTCGGAGTCACCCCGAGGCGAAAAAATAAACATGTCAAAATATTGGATCGATGCAGAAAATTATTTCCATAATAATTTATTAATATATTTTTTTTTTTAATACAGAAAACATATTTCTGTAATAAATATGAACCTTAAATGTTTGTTTCTTGTTAAGTGCAAAATTTTGAATATTACACCGCATGGATAAATTTATAAATTGCATGCCTTCTTTTTTAGCATTCCATAAAATTAAACTTCAGAGAAAATACCCAATTTTCAGTAAAAAGTAACGATAAAAAATCGGTAATTTTTAACGTTTATCTTCGTTCAATACTATTACCTAATATTAGGTAATCTGTGTTTACGCATAATTTGGGTATGTGCACTTTTGAGCGATTATCGGTACTTTTTAACGATCTTTAGGTATTCTCATCTAAGCGTGTATTGTGTGAATAAAAACAAATTGTATTCTAGTGCAAGTGCAATTTGGACGAGTTGACTAAGTAAGTCCGAACATTTTCTCCCACCCCGTTGTCGAACATTTTTGGTCCTTCGAACCGGATCCCAATACCAGTGGATTGTGGGTGGAGAATTGCGGACGAAGATAGTGCTTGTGCGCCATCGCATTCGTGAACTAATTTAAGACAAGTGCGCGCCATCGCATAGACAGTGTCAATTGTTTAGAATTCGACCATTTGGAATTCGCCATCGCTGCATGGATCGTTTTCAAGTGTTTCTCCATCGTCGTAAAGGAATCCCATTGCCGAGCAAATTCTTCAACTATTGCCGGTTGGCAGTGCCTTAAAAGACGGATAACAGTTTGCTGAGCCATTAACCAAAGCGATGGGGAACTAGGACGACCAAAGAGGATTCGATCAAGGGAGTAAAATTGCATGTGCATGTGGTGACGTCACGCACGCGGCGCACCTGTTGGGGATATTGTTGAAGAATATTCGATTGAAAATAGAGTTTAATTATAATCGAATATTTGCATGCGAATTCATTTTCTGAGCTGATCCTTGAGTTGAGTTCCACCGGTGACGATTTGTCTTGTTTCTGCTGGATTTCTTGTTGGCTTGTTGTTCACTTGATAATCTTTCTTTGCTGCCACCTACTTTGTCTTCGGTCACACGTGGGACGTCGAGTTGAATCGCGATTGCACGGTAGTGGCCAGTAGTGACGAAAATAAGAACAAATAGAGCGAAGTGATTTCCGTTCGTTCGGTGAAATATAATTAACATAAGTGGTTATTGATGAGTGATAATCGAACATGTCTAGTGATTTGAGAGATTTAAGCAAGCAGGAGCGTCAGCTTCTTGCTACTGTGGAAGGTGTAAAATAGTTCGTCGAAAATTACAACCCAGAGAGCAATAAACTGCATGTGGATGCGAAACTGGAGATGCTGAAGACAACGATGGAGACATTCTACAACGTTCGTCGGAAGATCGACTTGCTCTTGGAAGACGTTGATGAAGGGGCTGTCACTGAAATAAAGGAAAAGCCGGATGAAATGGCTGCCCGTTTACAACAGCTGGCACTTCAACGAGAAGCTGAAAGCGCAGAAGTATAGGAAACTTTGGAAGATACCTACTGCGAACTGAAGGCCTCCTGCAAGTATTGTTAACCAGTAACCAGTCTGCAGTTAACGTTCAAGATAACCACCAAGCTACCAGTGCATTGTCTAGAGTATAACTTCCGGAAATTCGCCTACCTGGATTCGGCGGAGGCACTCGTGACTGGGTCACATTTCGTGACATGTTTCAAGATCAACTGACAGCGATGGACAAATTTTCGTATTTCCGGTCATCGCCTACGGGAGAAGCCCTGCAGGAAATAGGAACCATCGAGATGACTAAATACTCCATTGCCTGGGAGTTGCTTTAAAAACGATTCGAGAATAAGAAACTCGTTGTTAAAAGCCACATCAACGCCCTTTTTGCCGTGGAGTCAATGAAGCGGGAAGGGTACGACACATTGAATCGTTTAATAAGTGAATATGATCGTAACTTACAGCAGTTGGAGAAAATAGGGGAGAACACGGAAGGTTGGAGCACCTTATTAGGTCACATGGTGTGCTCTAGACTTGATTCTACCACCTTGCGCGCTTGGGAGTCGCATCATAGTTCTAAGGAAGTCCATAAATACGAGGAACTTATAGATTTCCTAAGAAACCAGTGCTCCATTCTTCAGTCAATAGCTCCCGTTAAGCAGGCCCAACCCATTGATCCCAAGAAGTCGAAATTTGCTCTCCACTGCTATAGTGAGCGTCATCGATCGCTATGGTAACTCTAGAATTGCTCGAGCACTGCTCGATTCTTGCTCTGAGTATTTTTTCATCACCACAAATTTGTATCGGAAACTAAAATTGAAAGAGGTGGCCAGCCATTTGTCCGTAGCTGGAATAGGAGGCAACGTAGTCCGGTCAACGAAAATGGACGAAGCTCTTATACGTCCTCGAGAAGCTGGATTTTTTTCATTTTCCGAGAATATGCAACTTCACGTGTTACCAAACCTCACTGCCAGCTTGCCAGTGCAGCGGATCATCTTAGAGCAGTTGCTGATTCCTAGCGACGTCGTTTTAGCGGATCCGGAATTCTATGTACCCAGCCGCATTGATTTGATAATCGGTGCTGAACATTACTACGATCTCTTAGACGATAGAACGATAAAAAATTCGAACAACGGTCCTACGCTGCAGAAAACTGTCTTCGGATGGGTAGTCTCAGGTCGTGTGCCCGGAGTTGCAGAAGAGGTTTTCAGAACAGCTGTTCACGCTTGTGCTACTGTTGATCTTCGTGACCTTCTTACTAAATTGGGAGTTGGAAGCATGCCACAGCAAGAGCACTCTTTCAGTTGAGGAAGCAGCGTGTGAAGAGATATTTCAACAAACAACCGTTCGCAACGAGGAAGGCAGATTTGTCGTTACTATGCCCAAGAAGGAGTTCATCATCAAGGAGCTGGGAGATTCCCGGACTACAGCGCTGAGGTGATTTCACGGTCTTGAGAAACGTTTTGCTGCAAACAATACCCTTAAGAAGCTCTACGTGGACTTTATTGAGCAATATTTATCAATGGCCCATATGAATGAAGTTGTAGAAAACGAGGAGCTTAATCAACCGTAGTATTATCTACCACATCATGCGGTTCTTAAGCCGGAAAGTACTACGACAAAACTTCGAGTGGTATTTGATGCCTCTTGCCGAACGTCGACTGGCCTATCACTGAACGATGGATTAATGATCGGACCCGTCGTGCAGCAGGACTTAATTTGTATCATCCTACGTTTCCGGTTCCTAATGGTAGCAATAATTGCTGAATAGCGAAAATGTACCGCATGGTGAAAATGGCCCCATCGGATCAAGCACTCTTGCGCATCTTCTGGAGGAGCAATTCCAATGAACCAGTCAAATCATATCAGCTAACCACCGTAACATACGGTTCCACGTCAGCTCCATACCTCGCTACATTCCAGAAGATCTCCGAGATCATCGCACATCGCTCGAACTAGATTCTTCAACATCTACAGTCAAAACCCTCGGATTGATATGGGAACCAGCCACCGACAAATTTCGATATGCTGTACCTAAGTGGTACACTGAAGCGACAATCACCAAGAGAGTAGTACTGTCAGACACTGCTCGTATCTTCGACCCATTCGGCTTGATTGGTCCTGTCGTGGTTCTTGCAAAGATATTTCTACAACTCCTTTGGCAAGAGAAGTGTGATTGGGATGATCCATTACCCGTCGGGCTCCAAAATTCTTGGTTGGAGTTTCGCCGAAATCTTGTTGCTCTTGATACACATTCTGTGCCCAGATGGACCGGCTGCACCAAGAGTTTGATCAGCGCGGAAATTCATGGATTCTGCGATGCGTCTGAGAAGGCTTACGGGGCATTTCTCTACCTTGGAGCAGAGCACAGCGATGGTTCTGTTACCGTGCGTTTGATTACAGCCAAATCCAGAGTAACCCCCCTTGAAGACCTTACTCGAATGCGGAAGAAACAGTCTATTCCACGACTAGAGCTTTCATCCGCTCTACTGATGTCTCATATATATGAAAAACTCTGCGGCAGTATCGAGGCTTCCACCCCAGCTTTCTTTTGGACTGACTCCATGATCACAAAGTACTGGCTTTCATCGCTTCCATCTCGATGGCAGAATTTCGTTGCAAACAGAGTGTCGGAGAATCAACATCTCACCAAAAATTGTCCATGGAACCATGTTGCTGCAGCAAAAAAACCAGCAGACATAATTTCTTGTTGAATGACTCCTGCTCCAATACCAATCCATTTGGTTTGAAGGTCCATTGTGGTTACGAGAAGATCGCTTGCAGTGGCCTAAAGTTACCTCTTCTCATCCTGAACTTGATCCCACTGTACTGGAAGAACGAACTACAGTATCTCTCGTCACTCAAGACTGTCCACCCAACAAGATTTTTCAACAGTTTTCATCGTTGCCAAGGTTAGTGCGAGTTATTTCTATGGTATGCCGTTTCGTACACAATGTCAGGCCGCAGAATCGGAACTGTAGAAAGCGCGGAATACCATCATACGAAGAACGTGAAGACACACTATTTTTCCTGGTTCGCCTAGCCCAGCAAGACAGTTTTCCGGAGGACCTGTCAGAGTTGATGAAAAACAAGCAAGAAAAGTCAACATCAAGAATTGGTCGGCTGAATCCTATTCTGGTCGATGGTGTACTGCGCGTCGGCGACCTGCTGGCTAACTCTGCTGTTCCTGAAAACCGAAAGCATCCCATCATTTTGCATCACCAGCATCCATTGACAAACCTCATCGTGATGGACTACCACCGGAAACATTTTCACGCTGGCCAGCAGTTGTTGATCGCATCAATCCGAGAAAGAGTTTGGCCAACCAACGTGCGTAGTTTAGCTCGCAAGGTCATACAAGAATGTGTGCAGTGCTTTAGATACAAGTCCAAGGTACATGGACAGCTTATGGCTGATCTTCCGTCGATTCGAGTCACCCCCGCATCAGCGTTCCTAAGCGTGGGCGTTGATTTCTGTGGACCATTCCTCGTACGTTATCCGGGACGAAAAAGCACCTTTCAAGTGTTTTTTAGCCATCTTTGTCTGTCTAGCGACCATAGCAGGCACATAGAGTTGGTGGCAGATCTGACCACCCAGGCCTTCTTGGCGGCCTTTCGTAGATATGCTGGGATCAGTGGAGTACCGAAGGTTGTTATGTGCGATAACGCGACCAATTTTGTGGGAGCAAATAAGGAACTTCGCGAGTTACGTGAGCAGCTCATGAATCAGCAAGCCCAGGCTGAAATCACCAACGTTGCCGAAGAAGGTGGAACGGAAGTTTATTCCTGCTCGTTCTCCAAATTTCGGAGGACTCTGGGAGACGGCGGTAAAATCGTTCAAGGGTTACTTCCGCAAAACGATTGGTAATCGGCAGCTTTTCTACGACGAAATGAATACTGTAGTACATCAAATATCAGCAATTTTGAACTCTCGCCCGCTGAAGCCTCTGAGTAACGATCCGTCGGACTTTGAGGCACTCTCTGCCGGACAATTTTGATCGGAAGACCGTTGACAGCTGTACCAGAACCGAACCTATCCGAGATACTAAAGAGTCGCTTATCCACCTGGCAGCAGACACAGGATTACCTGAAAGAAATCTGGAAGAAGTGGAAGACATCATACCTTTCGGATTTGCACAACAGAACCAAATGGACTCAACAACGGGTCAAAATCCAGATCGGAACCATGGTCCTGGTTAAAGAAGACAACCTCCCTCCTCAAAAATGGCGTTTGGGGGTGAATCGAGGAAGTTTTCACCGGCTCAGACAACAATATTCGGGTAGTAAACGTCCGCACCAAGGACGTTCAAGCGAGGAATTTCTAAAAGCTGTATCCTCCCAATCCGGGACAATCTTGAGATGACCTCAACCGTTGAGAACTAACTAGTTCTCGTTTATCGTCAGTGCCTCGGCACCGCGGAGGTCTTCTACAGTAGGACCTCCAGTTACCACTTAAGTAGTTTTTTTTATTCAGTATTGCAAAAAGCTTAAAGAATGTTCTTCCCCCATAGCTATCCCCCTTACTGGGTCCAGGACGTTCATCGTCGTCATGGTTGTCCTACTGGCTCGTTTATAAAGTTCATCTCGTCAATTTCGGTTGAGGGGCATGTTATCGCGACGCAATTCAGAATCGGCTAACCAATCAATGCCATCGTTTTCATTTCATCGAGCGACAACAATTTTGATTTTTCACATAGCTAAGCAGAAAGTCAACGGCGTTAGAAAGCTACTGTCACTTCATCGAAGGAAACTCACCTTTCTCGGGCAACCGGTATCGTTGTTCGACACGCTGGGAGCATCCAACTGGTCAACCTAGGACTGATCACCCATATGGAAAGCCTAGTTCATCACTCGCAGCATTGGCGTATCCTAGCACCGTTTCCCGTGACAATTGTTCCATTCATCTTCGAACGACAGACGTGTCGTATTCATCAGTGCCAAAGGCACCCGCGGAGGCCTGGGGGCCTTTGCCGCTCCAGGGAAGTTGCTTTTCAGCTCATAAATTCACCTTAATTAGCACCCTCTCATCTGATTACAGCGTTCGATACCATCATCCAGCCCGCCGAGGAAGAAGAAAATCCAGTCCAAACCGGGCTCGAAGTTGTCATCGCCTAGGAAGTCCAGCTTCCAGTTTATGCCGAGGAAATCGAAACTTGATTCAACTCCAAGTGAAGTAGTCATCGAGGTAAACATCATCGTTGACGAGCCGTCAATACAATACATGCATCGTAGTCGAAGTCTATCCGCGACAAGTAGGTCAAGGTCATCTGTACAGCAGAAAAAGAAGTCTAGCCACCACAAGTAGGTCAAGGTCATCCTTACAGCAGAAGAAGCAACCGAAGCAGGGCAGTGAAATGATGTTGTTGTAGTTTGGACGAAGTCGAAAATCTTGAATTAGTATTGGAAGAGTTCACTACAAATGCAGTGTTGAGAGCAGAGAATAGCACAGTGCAGATAAAAAGTATTAGGATAGCTATCAGTGTTGAAATCCCACCGATTTCAAGGCGGCCGCATGTTTGCTCACGATAATAGGGACAAACCGGCAACAATGGAAAATGTTTCAAATTCTCTCTCTCGTGCTATCTCTATAGGTATAGGTAGGGATAGATAGCGATAACAACGATCATGTACGATCGGTCGTTATATTCACCACTGTCCCTCGATATCGTTGTAAATACCGGGGCAGTGGATCAGTTGATAATAAACCTTTCGCGTTGTCACTCTACATATTGTGTGAATAAAAACAAATTGTTTTCTAGTGCAAGTGAAATTGGGACGAGTTGACTAAGTAAGTCCGAACATTTTCTCCCAAGAATGGATGAAAGTGACCAAAAAGGTCGGCTCCACCATTGCACAAAATGTAATGAGAGGTCTTAAGAGAAAGGTGCGGGCTTTCAGCGATGGAAAGGAAAAATAATAAAGTAATTATGCTGAAACATAATCCATATGTATTAGTTCATTCCCTGAAAGTTTCAAGAAAATCCGACTTAAATAAATTTTTGACGAACACTTTTGTCTGGTGCAGTTTTTTTTTTTGGAGTACAGGCCTTATATTATTTATTGTTTTGAAAATATGTACAATAGGGGATTTTAAATTAAAAAAACATAGTTTTTTTCATCCGTATCGACGATGGGCGTTCTTCCTAGCACAAAAATATGTTTTATGAATCTCAACTATTTTTTCTCGATTCTAAAACAAGAAAAATCTAATCATTTTTATTTTCACAAACTGACATGCAGCTTCACAAAGTAACATTTATACAAAGTGACAGCACTTAATTTTCAGTAACGGGGGCTCCCATTATATATACATATATGTCAACTTATGTATGCTAGAAATCAATGGTTGGTTCGTTGGTTTAGGTAGTCTGTTTTTTGTAGCGTGTTTCGTGGTGAAATAGTGGTGTTGTCTTGCAATCATTATTTTTTTAAATTGTTTTTTTTTCAATAGTTTCGATTGTCAAAATTAAAAAATAAATTAAATGCCGGTATATTATTATATTTACTATCGAACAATGTTATAATCCACATACCCCTATAATACCCTATTAAATCGGCTTAAAGCCATTGTTTGCGGTGAATGACCGGTAACAATTATTCCCCTCCATATGAGAAAATTACCAAACTGGTAATTTTCGATATCAACTTAACTGGTTCATGCTGAACTCTTCTTGTTATTTCCGTCTAAGAACAACTTCATTGAAGGTTTTTTTTTGTCTGGGTTTCGATTTTGTGTAATATTTTTGGATTTCGCAGGGATTTTATTCATTTAGCATGAATATTTTTTGTCACTTATTCCTTCCATTCACATTCATCCATCTTTCAAACACCATCATTCATTGGGTACCCGGGCAACACACTCACTATTCATTCATTCTCATTCCTAACTTATTAATATATTTATCTATTCTCTATCTAACCTATTTTCTATGTTCTAATCTGCTTAGACATCTGTTTCCGTCTACAACAGAATCACCCAGAAAAGCCGTCTCGTGTGAAATAAGCAAAGTACTCTTCGGAATTTAAAAAAAATTTAAAGCTCGAAGAAATCATTGTGGAATACATTGGTTTTATTTTCACCAGACCTTCTCACCTATATCATTTATCATTGTAAAGATAAGGGAAAAAGATTCTGAACGGATCTAAATCTAATGGATGAGAGGCACTTATTCGCCTCAATCTTATTTATATGCAAACGCACGGTTGCTAATACGTATGGCAACACTACGCAAGCAAACTTGCCATTGTTTACCCTACATAAGAATCATTTGGAATAGCCGAGCAGAAATTAACGTTGGAGTGGAAAAATTGTATCTCTGACTACGCTGAGCAAACACACCGACTTGGCTTTTACAGGTTTTTCTGAATTCACAATTCGCCATATCAACCAAATTTACTTATAAAACCTAGAATGAAATGATGCCTGTGTGTTTTTGTTTCTAGAAAACAGGTGTACTTTTCAAAGAGGAGGAAGGATTCCGTAATCATCCCGGTTTACACACCTAGTGTATTGCCCTCCAAATCTGCTATCTCGTAAGATCCCTTTTTGCTCGTTATACGTGCTGGGATGAATTGAGGACCCAATTTTGAGTTGTAGTGATCGATCGCACTCGACAACTTCATATTTCGCCGGAAAACGAGTTGCCCTGGCTCGAACGCTTTGCTATATTCCCGATGCCGTAGATTGTACCGTTTTTGACCTTCCTGATGAGCTTGCTTGAGTTTCGTCTGTCCCAATTCACAGATTTTCCCGAATAATTCCTTTTGCTGGGCGGCGCGATCGTCGTCTGATGATGCAAATTCCTGGTCTAGGAGACAGTGATCCGCTCCCTTGCCGATCATTTCATAACCTGTATGTAACGTTGAATTAAGGATTGTTTCAATTTCAGATAGACGGATGTCCCACAATCGCTGATCGCCTTTAACATACGTACGAATTGCTGCATTCACTGTCCGGTTGACTCTTTCGACCGGATTGGCCTGCGAGTGATATTTGGAACTCAGACAATGACGCACGTCAAACCTCTCCAAATAAATCTCGAAATGCACGGGAAAGAAAACAGGAAGCATTATTCGAAATAACCACCTCTGGAACAGCATTTCTGAAAAACCATCGGGCTCTAAGAACAGTGCACAAATTAGCGCTGTTATCTTACGAGAGGGCCACAGCATAACCCATTTACTAAACAGGTCAACCACTGAGAGCATGTATTGGTTTTGCTTCTTGCTTCTTGGCAATGGACCAATGAAGTCGAGAGCTATTATTTGCCAAGGATGAGTGCTAGGGCGATATACCAAACGTGGCCAAAAGAAACGTTGCCGAACCCGCGCTAATGTTTTGTCTATTCCCAGATGCATAGCCTCGTCATGACATTCCCGGATAATGCTAGCACGCTCTATTGGTTCTGGGATAAGTTTCCACTTATATCGGGGATCATGGAGTTTACCCGGAACAGAAACAAACTTATAGAGTTCGCCAGCCCGAATTTGATAATCGACAAATTCGTTTGGCGACAATGCAATTTTAACCATAATATTTTCATACCATGCCAGGGACTTACCGTTCACTGTCACTGCTGTTACCCCAACAGAATCCGAAGAAATGCTCCTCGAAAGAGCATCTGGAACAATATTTTCTTTCCCTTTCCTATGCTTGATCGTTAGATTATACTGTTGCACACTCAAAAAAATCGACACGTTGTTTTCACGTGAAATTTCACGTAACTTCCACCTGAACACGTAACCAAATCTTCTGCAGTAAAATCAGGTGAACATTACGTGTCCAGTGAATTGTACGTGAAAATCACGTAAAATTTATGTGATTTTCACGTAGAATGTGAATTTACGCGGAAATCACGTAGCTCTTACGTGAATTCCACGTGTTTACTACTGGTTTTGGCAGTGGACGAAAATTACCTGCGTTTCACGTGGGTGTAACGTGTCGATTTTTTTGAGTGCAGGGTTAGACACCATCAACTACAACGAGACGCAGTTTTTCATTTGGTGGACATAATATGGGTTAACGCCGATGAGTCCGTTAGCAGGGTGAAGTGAGACCCTTCTATGTAACCTCTAAATGCCTCAATCGATAAAAGAGCCGCCAAGGCTTCTTTCTCACAAGCGTGATAATTTCTTTGTGGAGTAGTCATTTTGTGTGAGAAGTAAGCAATGGCCTTCTTTTGACCTCCTTGAATTTGTGTGAGCACTCCAGCGACTGCTACGTCGCTAGCGTAAGTCTGGATGGAGAACTCTTGGGAATAATCGGGTGATGAAAGAATAAGAGCCGAAATTAACTTTTCTTTCACTCGGCAAAATGACTCCTCCGCATCCTGGTTCCATGCTATAACCTTGGACTTGGTTTTTAAAAGATCCGACAAAGGAGAAGTGATGTCACTATAGTGGATGGCCATTCCTAAGAAATGGCGCAGCTTGGTTATGGTGGTGGGCCTCTCATATTCCACTATAGCCCGAACTTTCTCAGGGTTCGCCCGTAGGCCTTCTGTTGAGAGCAAGTATCCTAAGAATGACAATTCGCTTACGCCAAACTCCGATTTGTCTATAGTTATAGATAGATTGGCCTCTGTTAGACGCCTAGAGACTTCTAGAAGTAACCGTACATGTTCATCGAACGTCTCTGATACTATGACAATATGGTCAAGGTATACAAAGACGTTCGGTTCCAATTCACCGTGCCCCAAGACTCGATCCATAAGTCTGGCCAAGGATGCCGGGCTATTTACCAACCCAAATAGCAGCTTGGTGAATTGGAACATCCCCTTGCCTTGTACACTAAAAGCGATGTACCCTCCAAGGGAATTTGAAGAAAAGCTTCAGAAAGATCTATGGTACTCAAATATCGCGCTCTAGGTAATTGACCCAATATTAGAACTGGATGGGGTAAGGGGTACGCATCACGTACGGTTCGCTCGTTAATCTTTCGGGCGTCCAGACACAGGCGAACCTTGCCGGAAGGTTTTATGACAGGGACCACATTGGAGTCCACTACTGTCTTTGAGTTCGGACGCGCCATCGCAGCGCTCTTGTATATTTTTATTTTTATTATTTTTATTCAATTTTTCAACAATATCTCCGATCCGTGCGCGCACGTCGTGTAAGCAATTTCAAGTACTTTTTTTTTACCAACAAGGCGAGTGCTACAATGAAGTGCGGAATAAAACATTGCGTACAAAGTGACAATCGCTATCTGTGGCGATGCCGTGGTAATTGCAATCGGACATTCCACGCAGCTTGCATAGGAGTGCAACGGAATCTAGAGGAAGTAATACGCGCTTTTATGTTTCCTCTCTGTGATGACTGTCAGGATAAGTTCACATCTGAACTAAACCTGAATGTACTCTTTATGTCTTTCCAAAGCATTACGGAAAGCATAGAACATACACTGACAGCTAATCAGAAAGTCATCACAAATTTTAAAAGCCTTAGTTCCACACATGATGAAACGCTGGAACGAATTGACGAAATGCTTTTTGACATCAAGCAAAATATTTCCAACATCATCAGCAGCAGCAAGACTACTGCCACGGAAATAAAAAATAAATTATCATTACTTCTTGACACGGCTCCAATGGACACTTGCATGGCTGTAGAAAAGGCTATAAAATCGGCAGCGGACGCGGCAGTAGAAATAATTACGTCAACACCAACAACATCAGCAGCACATTCAACTGACCTACTCCCGATGTTAATTGGTGAACTAAGGAATGACTTGGCAGACTCAAATGCCATTCTTGCATCCGATGTAAAATCACATTTGGATGAAATCGCCAGAACGTTTTCTGCACCAGACACAAATTCTGCCAGTACACCTAAAAACAACTTGGCCCTCGAACTTCAAAACATGCAAAACGTCATTGAACTATATCAAGCTGGCGAATCATAGGCTATAAAAAAGTATGGAAACGCGACTGGGCGGAATATGAGGCCAAGCAGCATTCCCGTTGCCTTCAGGAAAAAAGGGAAGCAAAGGCCAAACATAGGCGAAAGCAACGAAAGGAATATTACTCTAATTATCACACGCAGAATAACAATAAATACAAAAACAGCAACCGCAATAACAACAACGACAACAACAACAACAACAATAATAATACTGGAGTCACACCAAAGACACAACTCAATTTCACACGCGCTCATACGGTATTACCTTTGGACAAAGATCTTCTAGCTGCTGCAGGTGTGCAATTCTCTCAGCAACTCAACATGCAAAATGGACCAAAATTTCCCAAACCAAACTTTCAGAAAGGGGAAACCATCAACCCATATCGAATCGACAAGCTAGCTGAAAATGAACACCCTTCACTCCTAATTGAAGCGCCGCGAACGGTAAATATCGCTCCGTCAACACTTTCGGAAGCGAATTCAACGCCTGGCTGTTCGCTTGACCCAACGCGCACACCCATCGTAAGCATGACGCAACAATCAGCTGATGGTGACGAGCGGTAATTTTACACCCACCGCCCGGTGTAAGCTTGACGCAGCAATCAGCTGTTTCAATGCATCCACCTATGCTCGCCGAACAACCATCATCAGCCGGAATTGAACATCAACCGCTTTTGGACCCAATGCGACCGCCTATAGTCAGACTGACGAAACAATCAGCTTCTGGTGACCAACGCTTTCTGAAGGCGCGACTACGGGACCCTAAAATTTTAGACTTAGTGCTGCGGACCTACCTTTCATTCCTGCATGACCAACCACCTTCCGTATGCATTCGCGGAATCACAAAAATTAGTGCTACATTAATGCTAGCAGCCGAAGGACTACCAACAGACATTAAATTCTTGCGCGAAATTTTCCTGGACGTCTATGCAGAACTAAGAATCTCACGCAATGACGCCTTGGCAGACCTTCAATCACATCGAGCGTTCCTGTCTAGTGAACGTACAGAACGACTGCAGCGTAGTAGCGAGGCCGCCCTGAAATTGTATAATCCTCAAAATTTTCGGAAACACTAACGCGCCTTTTGGAAGAAGTATCATACTACTGTGTTCAAAAAATAAGGTTATATTTCAAAAAATCTTTATTTAATCATCAAAATCTATTTCGCCCCCTTCAAAGTAGTCCCCCTCTGATGCAATGCACTTATGCCAGCGTTTTTTTTCAATCCGCGAAGTAGGCCATATAGTCGGCTTCCGGGATGCCCCTCAATGCGCGCAGCGATTCTCGTAGAATCTCTTCAATCGATACAAAACGGTGTCCTCGAAGTGGTCTTTTGAGTTTTGGGAAGAAGTCACACGGAGCCAAATCAGGTGAATACGGTGGTTGTGTAGCGATATGAGTCGAATTTTTGGCAAAAAACTCACGAAGAGCGAGTTTCAAAAAAATTGAGCGACTTCGGCACCAAACGCGATTTGACTCTTCTGAGGCCCAATTGATCCTTAAAAATCGATTTAATCGATCCAATTGAGATGCCAAGCATATCGGCAAGGTCTCTAATTGTTAATCGACGATTTTCAAACACTAACTCTTTAATTTTCTTCACGTGTTGCTCATCAGTTGACGTCGATGGCCGTCCTGGCCGTTGCAAGTCTTCAACGCGTTCTCGACCGTCTTTGAAGTCATTGTACCACTTATAAACATTTTTTTTTCGACATGGCTGACTCACCGAAGGCTTTCTGCACCATCCTCAACGTTTCAGCAGCAGAAATATTGTTCCGCAAACAAAATTTAATGGCACTTCTTTGCTCAAAAAATTCAGACATTGTAAAAATTGCCGAAAGCACTTTTGGTCGTTTAGAAAACACAAGCGTAAATAAACTAATTATGGAGGGAATGTCATGAAATGCCAAATATATGTCACTAACAAGCCTACCAACGTAAAAAAAACGTTTTTGGACAATATCTCAAACACGCAATTTCTAAATTAAAAAGTCACCTTATTTTTTGAACACAGTAGTATAATAGTATTGTAAGTATGACTAATCCTCCAAAAATGTCTTCGCCTTCTCAACAGAATGCGACTGAAATTTTGGTGTATTGCCAAATTAATCATATAAAGAATCAGCAAAAATCATTTTTAGACCTCTTATTTACGAACTGCACTGAAGACTTTTGTGTGAGTACTTCATTGTCACCTTTGAGCATGAGCATGAGCATGATTGACCGCCCACGGATGCAATTCCGTTATTGCCAGATAAGCTGTATTTACACAAAGAACCAACAGATGATGTTTGGGACTATTATACATCTTCAATGTGTAAAAACTGGTGACCCTTTATAAAGCAATACCGGCGCCGGCCGTGCCCGAATGCTGGTCAAGTAGGGAATGGGAAGGAACGTGTTGGCATGATACTCGCTTTGGAGGAAGCCGAGAAGTCCTCTGCACTTCCACGAGAAATCACTGGGATGTTGGATAGTTGAGGAAAGGTTAGCAGCAGGGTTCGTTTTGGTTAACGATACGCTGAAAGTATGTGGCACTTTCCGCCATAAGCAATGGGCTGCTCCAATGTGACTGAAAAGAGACAAGCATAACGAAAAACAAAATAGACAAAATGAAATAAAACAGGATATTACTAATTGTCTTCAAAATTTGGTAGAAATAAATTATTTGTTGCTTTGCAAACCAGCACTCCTCGATGTCCTAGATCTCGGCCAAGTACTGCTGGACCCGCAGCTGCTGCAGTCGGCAATCGTCCACATCAAGCCGGCCGTCGCCGACACTTCGGAAACCTTCCGGTAGTAACATGATATCTGTGTCAAATACTTTTTTTCTGGCATCACTGACTGCTTGCAATTATTTGCTATATCGAGTGTGATTTTTATATTCGTTTTATTCATTTTACTACCCGTTTTAATCTGTGACTTGTACGTCAAGTGCTTGTTTGGATGTTATTGTGTACGTCGCGAGTGGAGTTAAATTTAAATACGGCAGAATAAGTGTGGAATTTGTGTTGTGTTTTCTGGCGAAGAGGTGATATAAACATTGCCCCTACCACCTCCCCTCGCAAAAAATTTTCAAGCGTTGCGACGTCTCACGGATATACTCCGAAGTTCAGTTGTGTGCAATATTGCGTTGTCGGTATACATCGATTCACGGCGAACGGCTTCTTCCGGATTGCATATTGGAAGGCGTCATAAAGTTATTGCCGGCATACATGGATTCATGGTGAACTGCTTCTTCTGGATTGCATATTGGAAAAAAGTCAAAAAGTTAACTCAGATTTGGTTTGTCTGCGTTGCACCAAAAAGGTATCCATAAAGGAACAAGTGGCTTGTCAGGGATACTGTGGAGCGGTATTCCATGCGGTATGCGTCAACGTCGACGGACCTCTCCAGGAGCAATTGTCGTCAACCGGAAAAAAAACCTTTTTTGGATGTGCGACGAATGTGCTGGTCTTTTTGTCAACGCGCATTTTCGTTCGATGATGACCAAATTTGACGAACGATCATCTGCTGTGTCAGCAAAATTCCTAAAGATGCAAGCTGAAATAAAAAAACTACAATCAGCTGTGAATGCCTTAGCTGCAAAAACTGAGGAAAAATTAAGCACGCCGACACCTTTCGCTACTCTGACTTTGTGGCCCAGCAAAAACCGCGCAATCACTCCCATCAGTTCATTCAAGCGTCGCAGAGTGAATGAAGGGGGTGACTCTTTAAACATCCCTCAAATGAAAGGCAAATTAGGCACCAAAGCAGTTGGATTTATCAAAACTGTGCAGCTTGACCAGCGTAACGACGATGATTTGTTTTGGATCTAACTTTCCGCATTTCATCCAAGAACACATGAGAGCCAGATTGCTTCGCTCGTTAGCGAGTGCCTATATCTGACCGGCACTCAGCCCAAGGTGGTGAAGCTCGTACCGAAAGGAAGAGACCTCAATTCGTTGCGGTTTATGGCCTTTGAGGTCGGTGTTAGCGAACAACTCAGAGAAAAGGCACTCTACAGTGACTCATGGCCCGATAATATTAGTTTTCGGGAGTTCAAGGATAATCGCTCAAAAAACGGTCCGAGAATAATCAGCCTGCTGCCAACTGTTCCTCCAGGGAACCAATTGTCGTCGGAAATAGATGCAACGTAGTCTATTTTGGATGTCTAGTCAGAACCAGTTCTTCAGCAAGTCAACCGGGACGCACGCACCGAAGCCCTTTGGAAGCCCCTTCTGGCCCCGTAACAATCAAGCCATCAATCGCCACCTCCATCACCAGTTCTCTTTCCTGCCGTCGCAGTCGTCTCGGCCCTGTTTACGAAGGTTTGGAAGGGGTCTTCCGGCCTACATCTCTAGGCAAGTATGCGTGTTATGTCGATCGATCTATTCCTGATGCCCTTCAAAATTCCAGCTCCACCTCCGACTTCAGGGCGAGTCCTGAAGCTCAACAAGCACCTTCTATCAGCCAGCCCCTCATTGTTTCCGGATATGGTCTACGTCAACCGGCAGCATCGCCAAGTCAACCGGGACGCACGCACCGAAGCCCTTTGGAAGCCCCTTCTGGCCCCGTAACAGTCGAGCCATCAATCGCCGCCTCTAACACCAGTTCTGTTTCCTGCCGTCGCAGTCGTCCCGGCCCTGTTTACGAAGGTTTGGAAGGGGTCTTCCGGCCTACATCTCTAGGCAAGTATGCGTGCTATGTTGATCGATCTGTTCCTGATGCCCTTCAAAATTCCAGCTCCACCTCCGACTTCAGGATGAGTCCTGGACC
Organism: Aedes koreicus; assembly: GCA_024533555.2. Lineage (NCBI taxonomy): Eukaryota > Metazoa > Arthropoda > Insecta > Diptera > Culicidae > Aedes > Aedes koreicus. The sequence goes on along the minus strand of JAHHFK020004108.1, from coordinate 682,492 downwards.
TGAACTCGGGGATTTGGAAGTGGGCTTCCAGCCTGCAACCTCAGATCTACAGGTCTACTACCAGAATGTTTGCGGAATGAACACCTGTATTGACGAATACCTGCTCGCATGCTCAGATGAATGCTATGACGTGATCATGTTCTCCGAGATTTGGCTCGGCGAACGGACCCTATCGAGCCAAATTTTTGATACCTGTTATGACGTTTTCCAAACCGATCGTAACCCTAGCAACAGTTCCAAGTTATCTGGAGGAGGAGTCCTCATTGCTGTTCATCGGCGTTATAAGGCACAGCTAATTGAGGATACATCCTAGGCCAGTATTGAACAAGTCTGGGTGCAAATCAAGCTAGTTGGATACTCGTTATTCCTTTGTGTGTTATATCTTCCACCGGAAAAAACGCGTGATGTTGCGTTAATCAAAAAGCATGCTGAATCGCTATATGCAATACCGTCTCAAGTAGATGCTGTGGACGAGATTATAGTGATAGGTGATCTTAATTTCCCAGACCTGAAATGGTGCTCCTCGGGCAATGGATTTTGGTATCCGGACCCCGAATGCATCTCGATTCCACGCAGGAAATCTCAGATTGCTCGATAGCTATAATTCAAATCTTTTGCGGCAAATCAATTACGTCACCAATGAAAATGGCAAGCTTCTCGACCTATGTTTTGTCAGCAACTTTGAACAGGCACCAAGGATATCCGTTGCTCCTTCTGTTTTAGTTAAAAGGGTTCCTCTGCATCCTGCTTTGCATCTCACGCTCGAGGTTGAACATCGAATGCTCCCAATGTTGCGGATCCCGTCAGCTACGACTTCAAGAGAGCTGATTACGACAGCATCCTCGGCATTTTGTTTAGCATCGACTGGAATGTTACTCTTGATACCGACGATATCAACGTTGCAGTTCAGACCTTCTCCAATATCGTGAGCTATGCTATCGATCGCCATGTTCCTAAACGGGTTCTTCTAAAGACCAGAAATCCACCGTGGCAGTCCGCTGCACTACGAAAGCTCAAATCTTCAAAAAGAGCAGCATTCAGACGGTATATGGGGGAGTTTGACTGCGATTCCGATACCTGCGAATCAACAGCGAATACAAATGGGTGTCTCGCCAGAGTCGTACCAATTATTTAAGAAATGTTCAGGATAGGCTGAAATTAGCTCCTAAGTCTTTCTGGAAACATGTCAACGATCAAAGAAAAGAATCTGGACTACCGTCAACGTTAACATACGGAGAACGCACAGCATCAAATTCCGAGGACATTTGCGAACTTTTCGAAGTAAAATTCCAGGGCGCGTTTTGCTCCGAGATATTGACACAGGGTCAAATTTCGCTAGCAGCAAGTAATGTGCCGCTGTCTTGTGATCCGTCAAACACCATCAATATTGACGATTCAATGATCCGTTTAGCTATTTTTAAAATGAAATCATCAACATCGGTTGGTCCGGATGGTTCCCTGCAGTTATTTTCAAAAAGTGCTGTTCTGGCATAATATCCCCTCTTCGTCACATGTTCCAACTCTCTCTAACAAATGGAACATTTCCCTCGCTCTGGAAATCGGCCTACATGTTTCCAGTTTTCAAAAAAGGCGACAAGCACAACGCCGACAACTACAGAGGAATATCTGCATTGAATGCTGTAGCGAAGCTCTTTGAGTTGGTAGTTCTAGACCCAGTCTTCAATCATTGCAAGCAATATATAGCCGATACACAGCACGGGTTCATGCCTAAGCGATCTACGACAACAAACCTTTTGACGCTCACAACATATACGACAGATGTTATGTGTAAGGGCTTTCAAACAGATACAATTTATACTGACTTATCTTCAGCTTTCGATAAGATCAACCATCGCATTGCATTAGCGAAACTTGAGCGACTGGGCTTTGGAGGCACCGTTTTACGTTGGTTCCATTCGTACCTAACAGAACGACATCTAAGCGTTAGGATTGATGACTGCACATCTGGTGAATTCCTTGTCACATCCGGTATTCCCCAAGGAAGTCATCTTGGGCCCCTTGTCTTCTTGTTATACTTCAACGACGTGTATCTTTGTATGGAAGGCCCTAGGTTATCTTTTGCTGATGACTTGAAAATTTACAGTTAGGTCAAATCCATCGAAGACGCATGGTTTCTTCAACACCAACTTGATAGTTTCGCTTCGTGGTGCAACACAAACAGGATGGTGCTGAATCCTACCAAGTGCTTCGCTGTTTCTTTCACAAGGAAGAAGAAACCGATAATTTTCGACTACCACCTCGAAGGCAGCATTATTAAACGTGAATCGTGCGTCAAGGATCTAGGAGTTTTTCTCGATGCCGATACAGGGAGCATATCAGCTACATTGTTTCCAAAGCAAACCGCAGTTTGGGATTCATCATGAGAATAGCAAAGGACTTTACGGATGTATATTGCTTAAAGAGCCTCTACTGTTCGCTGGTGCGATCCACGGTGGAGTATTGTTCAGCAGTATAGAACCCGCACTATCTTAATGGAGTTGATAGAATCGAGGCAGTGCAGCGAAGGTTTGTGCGATTTGCTCTCCGTCGTTTACCATGGAATAATCCACGTGAGCTGCCTAGATATGTACACCGCATGCAACTTATTCGCCTTGACACACTAGAAGTGAGGAGAGATCTATCACGTGTCATGTTGGTTCCCAATCTTTTCATGGCAAAAATTGACTGTCCGATGCTACTTAACGAAATCAACATTCATGTTCGTTCTCGTGCACTTCGCAACAACATCTTTCTTCGAACACCATTTCGTCGAACAAACTATGGCGCCAACGGAGCTCTTGTTGGTATACAACGAACATTCAATCGAGTGTCATCTTGGTTTGACTTCCACCTGCCTCGCCAAAGAATTAAAACTAAGTTTTTGAATATTCTTAGGAACTATCATCAGGACCACATTGTGTCTGTTGATAAAAAAAAAGATATAAAAAAAATAAAAAAAAATACACTCTTCTTGCACCGATTAATTTACAAACTAAGCCTGCACACCGAATCAAATTTCACTTTGGCACGGTTTTGGTATTTTCCTCTAAAATCTAGTTCTAGATATTGGCACTTTATTTCTGCTCAGATTTTCCGTCGTCAATATTCTTCCTCAAACGTAGCAATCGCGAGCTCAGGTTCGATGCAAGCAGCAGCAGCCATTCATGCCGTTCGTTTTGAACGACCAGACAGCAGACCCAAGAATGAACACTTTTTACAATTCACTGTTTCCACTGCTATTGCGTTGCGACCGGACTGAAAAATATCACCAATCGACTCCGAACGACCGTAACTTTATACTTTCAATCTTTTTAACCAAATTTTCGCCGTGTTTCAGCGTAAAAATTGCACTTCATTTCACTGCCACCGAGAACCGTGATCCTAGACGTCAGCTTTTTTTCGACTCCTGTGTGAGTACTTCATTGTCACCTTTATGGAAAAACTAAGTATTTCACACAGCAATTGAATATTCAATCTTCGTACATAATACTCCCTTCCCCAGCGACTGGGAATTCGAGGAAGTGCTGGAATATCATAAAGCAAATTACGAAGAAGCAAAACGTAGACTTTGTACAATAAATTGGCAGAACATAATAAGTATTGAAGGAAATGTCAAAAATTTCATTCAATTATTCAGTACCTTATTTCAGAAACTGTACCAATGAAAAAAAGAAGGCGAACTCAAAACAATAAATTACCAGTGTGGTTCAATCCACATTTGAAACATTTAAAGAACAAAAAACAAAAAGCACACAAATTATAAAAAAAGCAAAACTCTAGCAAATTTGTTTTTTTTTAATAATCATTTATTTGCACAGGCCCAATCGAATCAACTTTACAGAGCCAAATTTTCATATGTTTATACATCATTTATCTTAAAACTAAAGTTAGGACGATAGAGCCGATTACTCGCGGCCGTCTCGAGGTTAATAGGAATTACAAATTACGGATGGGAAAGAGGGTGGGAATTTAAACATTAAATTTAAATTCTAAATTATCTAAACACTTATAACTATACAATTTATGGTTTTCTTTTGACTTGGACATTTTTTGAAAAAGAAAAAAAAACACACACACATACACAGATAAAAAAAAACTTAAAGTAAACATACAGGTTAAACTAACTACAATCTAAGGCTAATGTTAGTCAAAAACACATAAATGAGTTTCAAGTACTCCAAATCACGTACAGCCAAAATATCTCGAATTGGCATATTGGGTTGTCTACCTCGAGCCCGAAGGGAATCATAAAGCTCCGATCTGGCTCCACGATGCTCAGCACAAGACCAAACAACGTGATCTGCGTCCTGATAGCCTTGTCCACACTCGCAGAGATTGCTGTCGCTCAGCCCAACCCGGTATAAATGAGCGTTCAAAGAATAATGAGGCAGAGGCGAGACATGATACAAATGAAGTCTCGACCCACATCCATCCCCCTAAACCAAGATTTCTTCGACACCTTTGGGATGATAGAATGTTGCCATCGCCCCAAATGTCCTTTACTCCATTTAAACTGCCAGCTGACGAGTGACTGTTGACGAAAAATAGGAAAAAAAATCGATGAAGGCGATTTGTCGATCGTAAATATCGCCTTCCATAGCGCCCACCTTTGCAAGCGAGTCCGCTTTCTCACTGCCCGGAATTGAACAATGAGATGGGACCCATACAAAGGTGATGATAAAATAACGCGAAGATAAAGCACATAGAAGCTCCTGTATTTTCATGAGAAAATACGAGGAGTACTTTACCGGCCTCAATGAGCGGATAGCCTCTATAGAACTGAGACTATCCGTGAAAATGAAGTACTGATCCGGTGTTAATGAGGCAACAATTTCTAGCGTAAAGTGTATTGCCGCTAATTCAGCGACATATACGGAACAAGGAGCTTGAAGTTTACGATTGGCGCTATAAATTTCATTAAATATACCAAAGCCTGCTGACTCCTCTATCAAAGATCCGTCAGTGAAGAACGATTTAGTGGAATCAACTTGGCCAAACTTTGCAGCAAATATTACCGGAGCAATCATAGGACGATGATGTTCTGGGATGATGACTCGGAGAAGCAAACACGATTGGAAATGTTCGGCGAAGGGCTGACATCCTGTGCTATGTACAAATGGTATGAGGTCATGAAGCGGGTTTGAGTATTCAACTCAAGAAGCTTCTCAAATTTTTCGATCACCTGGGGATTCATAACTTCACACCTGGTGAGGAGCCGGAGAGATAATTCTGAAAACCGATCCGAGAGTGGCAACATGCCAGCCAGCACTTCAAGACTCATGGTGTGAGTCGAGTGCATGCAACCTAACGCGATACGAAGATACCAATACTGAATATGTCCCAGTTTAATGAAGTGCGGCCGAGCCGCTGACTGAAAACAAAAACTACCGTATTCCATAACCGACAAAATCGTTGTCCGGCACAACGTTAGAAGATCTTGTGGATAAGCTCCCCACCAGGTCCCGGTAATTGTGCAGAGAAAATTGACCCTTTGCTGGCACTTTCGCTTCAGATACTCAATATGGGATCTCCAGGTACACTTTGAATCGAACCAGACCCCAAGATATTTAAAGAACATAGAATGAGTTATCGGTGTACCCCAAATTTGAAGCTTCGGTTGTGCAGGGTTATGCTTCCTAGAAAAAACTACCAACTCAGTTTTCTCCGTAGAGAATTCGATACCTAGCTCTAGAGCCCAAGAAGACAAATTGTCTAAGGTATCCTGTAAGGGTCCTTGCAGATCGACCCCATTGGGTCCCTTGACAGACACTACGCCGTCATCTGCAAGTTGTCTCAACGTACAGTTGTCACTTAGACAACCGTCAATGTCTTTGACATAAAAATTATACAAAAGGGGGCTTAAACATGATCCCTGGGGGAGACTCATGTAGCTAAATCGTGAAGCTGTTGAGGTTCCATGAGAGAAGCTCATATGTTTGTCTGACAGCAAATTGTACAAAAAAATATTCATTAATGGTGAAAAGCCACAAGCGTGGAGTTTATCTGAAAGAACTTCAACAGATACTGAATCAAACCCCCTTTTTCATTCCGCATCGAACGCTGAAGAGCTTCGGTTCAGTATTTTTCGCACTCCGCATTACCTCTTATGCATTTTTTTTTTTAACCCGCATACAATCACGCGGTGATTAAAAGTAGTGCACTGTTTAAACCACCGATATCCAGCCGAGCGTTCCATTAGGGAAGCAGACATTCCCGGCCGAGCCCGACGGCTGATCTGTCCAGCCTGTACCATCGTCAAACACCCGAGGGGAAAAAGTGTAACCCCATAAGCACCATCGCAGCAAGGAAGGTCATCGCTCCATCCACTGCCGGTCAGCAAGCGGTGCTTTGTTTGCGAACAACGGCAAGTAGCACATTTGTTTTTTTTTTTCCTCATCTGCTAGTGTGTTGTGTATCTCTCTCCCATATAGTAAATCGTTCTGCATAGGGTGGTTCAAAAAAATATCGTTCTGCATAGGGTGGTTCAAAAAAAAAATCATCAGATTTTTATTTTGTTTTATTTAATTTTTGTTTTTTTCTGTCCCTGAATTTGTCTTTTCATGGATGATTCTAAGGGGCGCGACTTGCCTCCCAAAGATGTTTTTAGGGCGCGCTGTTATCAGCCGTCTTCTGCCTCTCCTTGGGTTGTCTACTTTCGGCAGAAAGTGAAAGCCATAGACTTTTTGGGCATAAAAAGAAATTTGACGCGTCGTTATCCGGGGACCGAATTTCATCAGGTCAACCAAAACAAACTGCGTGTTACTGCACCTACACATAAAATTGCAAATTAATTTGCTAGTGATGAAGGTTATAATGTCGAGTACTACGTCTACATCCCATCTCGAGATGTGGAGATAGATGGTGTGGTTTCTGCAGCGAGCCTGACGTGTGAAAACGTTATGGAAGGTAAGGGGCGACTTCCAAATTCAGCTTCGTCTACCATTGAAATCCTGGAATGCAAATAATTGCATGCAGGATCAATGGTAGATGGAAAAAAGACGTATTCACCATCGGACTCGCTACAAGTGACCTTCGCTGGATCAATTCTCCCAAAATTTGTTGAAATTGATAAAGTTTTTTTCCCAGTGCGCCTTTATGTACCAAGGGAATTTAATTGTACCAAGTGCAAACAGTTGGGTCATACGGCTACTTTTTGCGATAACAAGCCCCGTTATGGCAAATGCGGCCAAAGGCATCTAGAGGATGCTTGCCAACAGGAAGCAACAAAGTGTGCTTTCTGTGGCAAGTAGTCTCTCCACGATTTGCAGAACTGCCCCGTGTACAAGAAGCGCACTGGTAACGTGAGACGTTCCATACAAGAACGCTCCAAGAAGACGTATGCAGAAATGTTGAAGTCGCAAAACGGAGCGTCTGCATCGTCTGTATCAGCCGCTCAAAATGAAAATCCCTTTTTGATTTTGTCTTCCGATGAACTGGACTCTGACGAAGCCGATGAGAGTGGATTTCCGGAGGTACACGCCCCCGGTAAATGAAAGCCTACTAGTTCTCCGGGTGTGCGCCGGAAACAAATAAAACCTACTCTCGAAAGCTTGCAAAAAATTGGAGGTAGAGGGGGTCAATTTAAAAAACCGAATAAACCGGCAATAGCTGATGCATCCGTTCCTAGCTGTAGCTATACCAACCCGCCGCTACCTAATAACAGTAACCGTAAGAGGTTACCCAAAACTACGTCTTCTCGCAATTCTAAGAATATCCCGTCCAAGCGAGGTAAGATTAATTTTAGGGACATTGTGGATAACATTTTAAATGCTCTTGGCCTTTCGGATGCTTCACCGCTCCGAGGAATTATTGACCTGCTTATTCCTATAGTTGGATACTACTTCAAGCAATTGACTGTATCATGGCCCCTCATTGGTGAATTCATATCTTTCGATGAATAATTTGTCGAGTGAGGATCAAGATATGATCACCGTATTACAATGGAACTGTCGCAGTCTAATACCTAAATTAGACTCGTTCAAGTATTTGATTCACAATTCTGATTGTGATATATTTGCTCTCTGTGAAACATGGCTTTCATCAGAAGATGAATTAAACTTCCACGATTTTAACATTATTCGCCTGGACCGAGATGATTCATATGGTGGCGTACTTCTGGGGATCAAAAAGTGCTACCCGTTCTATAAAATCTCACTCCCAATAATCTCAGGCATTGAAATCGTCGCTTGCCAAATAAATGTAAAGAATAAAGATCTTTGCATAGCTTCCGTCTATGTCCCTCCGAGGGCATCAATAAACCGCCGTCAACTTTGGAGTTCAATTACATTACTTCCATCTCCAGTTCTTATTCTGAGCGATCTGAACTCCCACGGTACTGCTTGGGGCGAACAATACGATGACAACAGAGCGGGTATTCTCTATGACTTATGCGACGATTTCAACTTGACCATCTTGAACACTGGGGAAGCGACACGAATAGCAAAACCTCCTGCCAGGGAGAGTCGACTTGACATATCTCTGTGTTCTAATTCACTATCATTAGATTGTCTGTGGAAGGTAATCAATGATCCCCATGGTAGTGATCACTTACCAATTATTATCTCAATCACAAATAGTTTTCACAAAACAGACCAGTCAATCCATGTTCCTTATGACCTCACGAGGCATATTGATTGGCAACATTTTGCATCGGCGGTAACCCTTGGTATTGATTCTACCGATCCTCTTCCACCATTAGAAGAGTATCGTTTCCTTTCCGACCTGATGTACAAAAGTGCATTAGAAGCTCAGAAACGACGTGTTCCAAGTGCATCTCTCAAAAGAAGACCCGCCACCCCTGGATGGGATGATGAATGCACTAAGTTGTATCTTGAGAAATCCGATGCGTTTAAAGATTATCGTAGACATGAAACATGTGAGCTTTTTGATAAGTACCTCAAGCTTGAAAAAAAGCTTAAAAACCTACTCAAAGCAAAGAAACGCAATTACTGGCGTTCGTTTGTAGAGGGGCTATCTAGAGAAACCTCGATGACAACGCTTTGGAGAAAGGCTCGTTATATGCGAAACCGCTCATCCTCCAATGAGAGTGAAGAATACTCCATGCAATGGATATTCGACTTCGCTAAAAAGGTTTGTCCAGACTCTGTCCCAACACAACCGAATTTACGGGATACTACCCGAAATAACGGTTCTCTGGCCGAACCATTCACAATGTTGGAATTTTCAATGGCACTTCTTTCATCGAATAACTCTGCTCCGGGAAGCGATATGATTAAATTCAACCTTCTAAAAAATCTTCCTGATATCGCTAAAAGACGATTACTTAACCTGTATAACACTCTCATGGAATTAAATATAGTTCCACCCGCATTGAGGCAGGTTAAAGTAATAGCTATTAAAAATTTATTGAATATAAAGTTTAAATGTATAATTAATTGATTAAAAAGAATTATTCTTATATATAAATTTACAATTTATCGCCTGATCTTCAGCCATTTAATCGCGACAATGGCTATTCTCAACAAATCATAAAGATATTGGAACTTTATATTTTATTTTCGGAGTTTGATCCGGAATAGTGGGGACATCTTTAAGAATCTTAATTCGAACTGAATTGAGACACCCTGGAATATTTATTGGAAATTAACGAAACCAGCGTCTGATTACAATTCTTACCGTCCGATCTCTATGCTATCATGTTTAAGGAAATTGTTAGAAAAAATGATCCTATCAAGACTTGACCGTTGGGTTGAATCAAACAAACTGCTATCAAATACGCAATTCGGTTTCAGAAAGAGCAAAGGAACAAACGATTGTTGAGCGTTGCTTTCATCTGATATACAACTGGCCTTTGCACACAAGGAGCAATTGGCTTCAGTATTTCTGGATATCAAGGGCGCATTTGATTCAGTTTCCATAGATATACTGGCAGATAGTCTGCACAGTAGTGGATTACCAGGAATTTTAAATAACTTTTTGTATAATTTACTGTCAGAAAAACAAATGACCTTTAATCTAGGTCAACTGACAACTTCCAGAATTAGCTACATGGGCTTACCCCAAGGCTCATGTTTAAGTCCCTTGCTTTATAATTTTTATGTTAAAGATATTGATAAATGCTTGGAAAATAGATGCACGCTAAGACAACTTGCAGACGATGACCATTGCAAAATTCCCTAGATAATCTGTCCATCTGGGCCAGAAATTTGGGGATCGAGTTTTCACCGCATAAAACCGAATTGGTAGTGTTTACTAGAAAGCGGTTCCCTGCCCAACTGCGTCTCAAGCTGTTGGGAAGAGACATTACCCAATCTTTGACCTTCAAATACCTTGGAGTCATGTTTGATTCAAAATGCACTTGGAGTAATCACTTTGCGTATTTAGAACAGAAATGTCAACAAAGGATCAATTTTCTAAGATCAATATCCGGGACATTTTGGGGTGCTCACCCGGAAGACCTTATTAAACTCTATAAAACAACTATTCTTTCAATTCTCGAATATGGCTCTTTTTGTTTCCTCTTGGCAAGAAATAGCCACCTCATCAAATTGGAACGCATTCAATATCGTTGTCTACATATTGCCCTTGGCTGTATGCATTCAACGCATAATATGAGCCTGGAGGTTCTGGCAGGAGTAAAACCCTTACAGTACCGCTTCTGGGAGCTCTCATCTAGAATACTGATCAAGTGTGGAATCAGTAACAACCTTGTGATTGAAAACTTCGAAGAAATGCTCGAATTGAGTACCCAGTCAAGATTATTACGAATCTATATTAACTATATGCCATCCGATATTAGTCTTCCATGCTATAACCCTCCTAGTGTACGCTTTCCTTATCACAGTTCCTCCATTGATTATGATCTCTCCATGAAACAGGCTATTCAAGGAGTTCCAGATCAACTTCGACTTATTTTAATTCCCCATATTTTTATTAAAAAGTACCAACATGTCAATTGCAATAGAAGAATTTTCACTGATGGGTCGCGCATTGATGGATCCACTGGTTTCGGTGTTTACAATGAATACTCATCTGCCTTCCGGAAACTTCAGGAATCTTGTTCCGTATATGTTGCTGAGCTGGCAGCAATCAATTTCGCATTGGGGATCATTTCCGACATGCCCATAGACCATTATTTCATCTTCTCGGATAGTCTCAGTTCTATTGAGGCCCTCCAGTCGATAAAAACAGTTAAGCACTCATCTTACTTTCTTTCAAAAATAAGGGAGCAGATGTGTGCGTTGGTTGAAAGATCATTTAGAATTACCTTTGCATGGGTCCCCTCACATTGCTTAATTCCAGGCAATGAGAAGGCGGACTCTCTAGCAAAGGTGGGCGCACAAGAAGGCGAGATTTTTGAAAGAAGAATTTCACATGATGAATTTTTCCCATTAGTACGTCAGAGTTGTCTTCAAAGTTGACAAAACGATTGGACAAGTAATTCTCTTGGGCGGTGGTTACATTCCATTATTCCAAATGTTTCGTCGAGATCGTGGTTCAAAGGTCTGGATGTAAGTCGCTGTTTCATTCGTGTGATGTCAAGACTTATGTCCAACCACTACTCGCTAGACGCACATCTCTACAGAATTAACCTCGTCGATAGCAATGTATGTAGGTGCGGAACCGGTTATGATGACATCGCTCACACAGTTTGGCATTGCCCGGATAATGATGCCTCCAGAGCACGACTATTGAATACCCTTGTGGCCCGTGGTAGACAACCCTTCCGCGAAGTAAGAGATGTTTTGGGAATGCGTGATCTTCCCTACATGCAAGCGATCTACGAATTTCTTTGTTTGTCTGATCTAAGAGTGTAATGTCATCACCCCCTCCCTTTCACTCTAGTAAATTCCCTGCCATTGTGTCCCAGTTATATTATCCTTTTGTTTCCGTGCTACTTGTACCTGCCCAGCAAGCTGTGGTCACCCATCTGCAGCTTAGTTCCTGTAAGGGACTACAGGGACCGAGGATCTGGAAGATGTCGCAACCATGAGCAGCAATAAATACCTGCAATAAGATACCTGCCTAGCCCCTTCCAAACAATAATGTGACCCATTAACCTCGAGCTAGCCACGAGTAATTGGCACCACACTTTACTAAAACCGAAAAAGAAAAATTGATAACTACAATATTGAATATCGGCTCCGCAAAGTGTTACACACGCCTGAGCCTAATAAATAAGCGAACTGATTAAAAAAAAGCCCCCTTTATGTCCAAGAATACAGAAGCCGTTTGCTCTTTTTCAGCAAAAGCTAACTGAATATCTGTGGAAAGCAACGCGAGACAGTCGTTCGTTCCCTTACCCCTACGGAAACCATAGTGAGTATCTGAAAGCAGGTTATTCGTCTCAACCCATTTGTACAGACGGAAGAGGATAATTTTCTCCAACAACTTTCGAATACAAGATAACATCGCGATGGGTCGATAGGAGTTGTGGTCGGACGCGGGCTTACCAGGTTTTTGAATGGCAATAATTCTCACCCGCCTCCAATTATCCGGTACAATGTTGAGCTCCAAAAACTGATTAAACAAGTTCAACATGCGCCTCTTAGCGACGTCTGGAAAGTTCTTAAGCAAGTTGAACTTGATTCTATCAGCTCCTGGAGCCGTATTCCCACATGAAAGGAGCGCGAAAGAGAGTTCTACCATTGAAAAAGGTTGGCTGATCTCATCTATCGGATTCTCGGTTTCGTGAGGAATGATCCGTGCCGGCACAGAATCTGGACAAACTTTTCGCGCGAACTTGAGGATCCATTGGTCCGAGTTCTCCTCGCTCTCGTTGTTCGTCCACGAATCTTCGCCAGTAACCGCGTTTCTTGGCCTTGATGAGGCTCTTAAGTTCGCGTTCGAGAGCCGTGTATACTTCGAAGTGCTCAGGTGTTCCACGTCTACGGAAAACTTTAAACGCGTCGGACTTTTTACGGTAAACTTCGGTGCATTGCTGATCCCACCATGGAGAAGGAGGTTTCCTGCGAAATGACGTCCCTGGAACTGGTCGAGTTTGAGCTTGAAGCGCGCTGTCTAAGATCAGGTTGGAGAGGAAGTTATATTCCTCCAGCGGTGAAAGCCTTTCTACCGTCGTTACGGCATCATCTACTGCTGTCCTAAACTTTGTCCAATCGATGTGACGGGTAAGATCATACGTGACGTTGACAGATTTCGAGGGATTGAATCCGATGGCAACCGAAATTTTTATTGGCAAGTGATCACTACCGTGGGGATCTTGAATCACATTCCATGTGCAATCCAACGATAATGAATTCGAACAAAGTGTGAGGTCTAATCTACTGCCAACTGAGGATGAACCATCAAACGTGTTACTTCTCCATTGTTAAGAACTGTCATATTGAAGTTGTCACAGAGGTCATATATCAGGGAAGACCGGTTGTCATCGTACAGTGCTCCCCAGCCTGAACCGTGAGAGTTAAAATCTCCCATGATCAACCGTGGAGAAGGAAGGACCTAACAAATATCTGAAAGTTGTTTTCGGTAAATTGAAGCCCTAGGAGGAACATATACAGAAGCAATGCAAAGGCTTTTATTTTTAATAACAGCCTGACATGCGACAACTTCAATACCTGGAGTTTGAGGAAAATTCACTCTATAGAAGGAGTAGCACTTTTTGATCCCCAAAAGTACTCCCCCTCCACGCGAATCCTCACGATCAAGACGAATAATATTGAAATCATGAAACGGAAGATTGATTTCAGAAGAGAGCCATGTTTCACAAAGAGCGAATGCATCACAACCGGTAGTGTGAGCTAAAAATTTAAAAGATTCCAATTTAGGTACAAGACTTCGACAATTCCACCGCAGAACAGTGATCAAATCCCTTACCTCATTTGGAAAATTATCCATCGAAGGAAATGATTGCTGCAAGGAGGGGCCACTTGATTGTCAATTGCTTTAAAAAAGTCTTCACTGTGGGAAGCATTGCCAAAACAATGCTTTTGAGAAGGTCAGAAATTTCGCGGTACTTGAAGATACCTTCGGCAATGCCATCAAATGAGAACAGCCCACTTGAGGAGGGGGCTTCTGTTCATAAAATAGGGGCTTCAGGGGTTTTGGATGTCCCCGGGAGAGATGGAAAGTCCTGGGTGTAGTTAGTACTACGGAAACCAGGTGGAATTGTTTTCTCCTTTTTTCCACCTTTTTTTTTTTTTTAGATGGGCAAGCTGGTCTCGGGCCTTCTTTTCAGCAACTTTCCGTGGGCGGACGCGTCTTCGCTTCCTTGAAGCACCTTCCGGAAAAGTGAACGATGTTCCCTCTTCAGCCGAATCAAAGTCAGACTCGTCATCTGACAGAGGAGCAAAGGGATTCGTATTGGCATCGGGTGATGGTGAGGCTTTTTTCACCATTTCGGCGAAAGATTACCTGGAACGCTGTTTTAGCGAGCGTTCTAATTGTTCCCGCGTTGTTTGTACGCCGCACAGTACGAGAGAGCACGAGGAGGAGTACCCTTACAGAAAGCGCATTTTAGTGTGCTGTCTGCGCAGTCGTCATCTTCGTGTTTCTCCCCACAATTAGAGCAGCGTGCCTTATTGCTGCAATGGGAGGTCGTATGTCCCATCTGCTTGCACTTTTCGCAGATCATGACCCGAGGTACAAACAACCGCACAGGTAATCGAAGTTTTCCCAACTCGACGTATTGAGGAAGGGCTGAACCAGAGAAGGTCACGCGAATCGAGTCTGACGGTGTAAACTTCTTTACACCATTATTGATCGATACTGTGCCAAGTTGGCGCACATCCAGTATCTTTACTGGGGGAAGCAGATGGTTCTTAAATCGACCAACCGCCTGCTTCATCAGGATCTCACCTCATCATTTTGTGCCATAGATGATTCATCTTGCGACAAATCATCGCTTGTGGGAGCTTATGACGCTCAACCACGAACGAAATTATCTACAATCAATCACAGATAAACTAAACCTTAGCACACCCTCTCACACGCTCTCACACACTCTCACTCACTCTCACTCACTCTCACACACAATACAAAACAATATATTCAGAAGAAAGAGAACAAAAGCTTATCTTATATATATATCACTGATCTGCTGCAGCCGGGCGACGAATGTGCGCTGTCGAACGACGATCGGTGGCCGCGTGTGCCGGCTAGACGTTGAGCTGAACGATGATGATAGTGGTCGGTGTTGGTTAGCAGATGATCGACTGCACGCTACACACGATGGACTGCTGGTGTGCGTGCCGTATAGATGCGGAGCAATATGGCTTTTAGGTCGTGGCAATTTCGCTAATTGCAATTAATGACGTTGATGCACTGTTTAACACTCAACGTTTTCTACTTCAGAAAACTAAGACTCGATTTCACTCGCGATTCAGAAGAAAAATTAGAGCTGAAGACTTGAAACAACGTGTGAAAAGCTTTCAAAGCAACGGAGAGCTGACCGAACGAACTGTTCCGTTCGCTTGTTCACTGGGCAAGGAGCACAAATTTGTAAAATTTTTATGACATATGCAACCAACTTAACACAGCCATTAGTTCTGCACATTTAGAAAATAATCGTAAAGTCGAAACTGAAGTCAAATCATGCCCCAAGAATTTCTTCAATTATGTAAAAACGAAATTGAAAAATAGCAATTTTCCCCACGAATGCATTTTGACGGAAATTTAGGTGATAATCCTTTTGAAATCTGCATATTTTGCAAATTTCTTCCAAGAAGTATACACTACATTCTCCGAAGAAGACCGTGATCGTGACTTCTTTGCATTCATTCCTGAATTTTCCAACAATATATCTGTTAATCAATTACCTCCTCACGAAATTCTCAAAGCACTAAAAAACTTGAATGCTTCTAAGGGACCAGGTCCAGACGGTATTGCACCCGTATTTTTAAAGAACCTTTCAGACGAAATTGCCCTTCCTTTAGAACTTCTTTTTAATATGTCTCTAAAGAGCGGAACATTTCCCGACTTTTGGAAATCCTCTTATTTGGTTCCGATTTTCAAATCAGGCACGAAATCAGACATCCGCAACTATCGTGGAATTGCCATTATCTCTTGCATCTCAAAACTTTTTGAATCTCTCGTAAATGAAAATATTTTTCAGCAAGTAAAAAATCAAATTATAAGAAAACTCAAAGGTCGCTCAACTACTTCTAATCTTCTTGAATTTGTAACTTTTATTTTGAATGCAATGGACAATGGCAAGCACGTAGAAGCCCTTTAAGGAGTGTATCGAATATAAGCTATCCACATACATTTGCGTTGTACGCATGTATTTGTGATGGTTTTTTATGCTCTGAACACTGCATGCTGTGAGTTTGACTGTCAGCTTTCTTTTGTTTACTTGTTTGTGCGGTTCAAATTCTGCGTTTTCAAAATGTCGCGTATTGAAAAGGAAGTGAAAATTAAGGTTTTGGACACATGGCTATGTGAGAAGGGTATTACTATGCGAAAATTGGCGAAGCGGTTTGGAATTCATCATGCGAGTGTTAAAACCATCATTAAAGGGTGATACGGTCAAAATTTGGTTAAGGGAAAACGCGTGTAAATCGGTGAAATCGTTTATTTAAAAAATCAAATTAAATTTCTTTTTCAAGTTCAATTAGTATAAAATTCAGGAAAAATATTCAGTTAGGCTTCCGCTTTTCCAAATCCGAATTGCCGGGCCTTACGCTTGACCCCTGCCATCAGATTTTGTACAGCCACCTTGTCCACCTTCTTCGCCGCAGAAAGCCAGTTTGCCTTGAACTGCTGCTCGTCCTTAGCAGTTTTTTTGGTCTTCTTTAGGTTCCGCTTGACAATAGCCCAGTATTTCTCAATTGGGCGGAGCTCTGGCGTGTTGGGAGGGTTCTTGTCCTTGGGAACCACCTGCACGTTGTTGGCGGCGTACCACTCCATGGCCTTTTTACCGTAATGGCAAGATGCCAAATCCGGCCAAAACAGTACGGAACAACCGTGTTTCTTCAGGAAAGGCAGCAGACGTTTATTCAAACACTCTTTCACGTAAATTTCTTGGTTGACGGTCCCGGAAGCTATGAAAATGCTGCTTTTCAAGCCACAGGTACAGATGGCTTGCCAAACCAGATATTTCTTTGCGAACTTTGACAGTTTCGTGTGCTTGAAAATATCTGCTACCTTTCCCCTTCCTTTTGCCGTATAAAACTCCTGTCTCGGAAGCTGCTTGTAGTCGGCTTTGACGTAGGTTTCGTCGTCCATTACCACGCAGTCAAACTTCGTCAGCATCGTCGTGTACAGCCTCCGGGATCGCGCTTTGGCCGTCGTATTTTGTTTATCATCGCGATTTGGAGTCACTACCTTCTTGTAAGTCGATAGTCCGGCTCGTTTTTTGGCTCGATGCACGGTTGTAGACGATACACCCAGCTTATTTGCGGCATCTCGGAGAGATAGGTTAGGGTTTCGCTTGAAACTACCGGCAACTCTCTTTGTCGTCTCAGCGGCTTCCGGTTTTCGATTTCCCCCCGATCCAGACTTCCTGGCTGTCGACAAACGTTCCCCAAACACTTTAATTACATTTGTAACGGTTGATTTGGCAACTTTTAGCGATTTTGCCAACTTTGCGTGCGAGTAGCTCGGATTTTCGCGTTGCGCGAGCAAAATTTTGATACGCTGCTCTTCTTGCTTGGACGGCATTTTGACAACTGAAGAGTGAATTCCAAAATCAAAATAGGAGCAACATTCTACACACACACACCTTCAAAATGAGGGGTGTTCAGGTTTTTTAAATGCAAAATTGAAAGAAACACGTCAAGTTGATATTGACCAAATTTTGACCGTTTCGCCCTTTAATAAGTTTGGGGAACACTATTCTTTGGATGAGCTACCAGGAAGAGGCAGAAAACCAGGTTCTTCCAACCCGAGCAGAAAGTGGTATCTCTAATCATGAAGAACAAATCAATGTCAATACGTGATTTGGCCAAAAAAGCAGGAACGAGTGTCGGAATGATCCAGCGTATCAAGAGGCGAAACCACCTGAAGACCTACAAGAAGCAGAAAATCTCGAAACAAAGTGCAGAACAGAAGAAGCGAGCAGCAACAAGGGCCCGGAAATTGTATTCGCATCTTTTGCAGCGTCCGGATGCATGCGTTTTGATGGACGATGAGACCTATGTAAAGGAGGACTCAAAAACCCTTCCAGGTCCACAATACTTTACTGCCGTCGTTGGGGAGGATGTTAGCGATGCGGACAGGTCGATTCAAGTGGAAAAATTCGGTCGAAAGGTACTGGTATGGCAAGCAATATGTTCCTGTGGTTTGAAATCAACCATTTTTTACACTACCGGAACTATAAATGCGGAAATCTATCGATCTGAGTGTCTCCAGAAGAGATTGTTGCCTTTACATAAGAAGCATAGTACACCTCCACTGTTTTGGCCGGATTTAGCGTCGGCTCACTATGCCAAAACCACTCTCAATTGGCTTGCGGAAAAGGGTATAGATTTCGTTGAGAAAAATATCAATCCACCAAATTGCCTTCAGCTTCGACCCATCGAACGTTACTGGGCAATCGTGAAGAGGGTCTTCAAGAAGACTGGTAAAGCAGCTGGTAACATGCAGGAGTTCAAAAAAATTTGGGCTCAAGCGTCCAAAAAATGCGATGCAACACTTGTCCGGAACTTTATGAAGAGCATTCGATCCAAAGTTCGAAAATTCGTGAAGGAATAACTTAAATTTCATCCGGTCTTCATTATGTTCAAGTTTAACCTCGTACAATAAAGGATCAATTTTTTTGTATGAATAAAATATCGGTTTTCAACATAATTTGAAAGAAAGTTTGTGGATAGCTTATTTTCGATACACTCCTTACACTGACTTCAGTAAAGCATTTGACCGAATCGACATACCATTATTACTCTTCAAATTGCAAAAAATTGGAATGGAACCTGGACTGTTGAATTGGCTGCAGTCGTATTTGACGCATAGCAAACAAATTGTTCGTTTTCAAAATAAACTTTCAGACCCCATCTCTGTCACCTCGGGGTTGCCCCAAGGTTCACATTTAGGCCCACTTCTTTTAATTTTGTACATAAACGACAATTCCTACATACTTAAAAAATCCAAATGTATGTAAGGTAGCCACCATCCCTTCTAAGACCTTGTCATGTATGCAGCTCCACTTAATAGCAAGATCAAATTGAGTTACCGGGTTGCATTCACAGTAACGCTGTATGAAGGGCCAAAAACGGTGGGGCGGACCCGTAAGCAGAGACACTTACGCGAAACCCGCGGGAACATGAGATTCTCCTTCCAACGATACGATCCAACAAATCGAATAATCCAATTCGCAATACTTATTAAGCTTTCTACGGGATGGCTTGTTAAGAAGGGCCCCCAACGTGAACACACCACAACAAACAATCGATAGGATAAAAAAAAAAATACATTTTTTTTCCCCCCCGACCCCCGTTGTCCTACCACCCCACTTTCCAATTCCAGCTTGAGTGATACCCTGATGCTCCCTCCTTTCCCAATATATATTCAGTGTCATATAGTACCTTGTGATCAAAAAGTTCCGGTAATTTTCAATTTAAAAAGGCCGCCTTTATTTTTTCGGTAAAATCTTTTTAGTGTAAGATGGCAACACTAGTTCTGATATTCTGTCAAAGTGTGAGAGCAAATTATCCATTAGTTTTGTTTTGACAACTGCTTTTGTTAGTCGAAAAATAGACGCTCGGCGATTTTTACCATGGATAAAAAATTGGAACAACGCGTTTGTGTGAAATTTTGTGTTGCAAACGGATTTTCTGCAGCGGAAACGCTCAGAATGTTGCAAAAAGCCTTTGGTGAGGACTCTATGTCACAAAATCGTACATTTTTTTGGCACAAAGACTTTAAAGAAGGCCGTGAAAGCGTGAGTGACATGCCGCGTTCTGGACGACCATCGACCTCAACTACCGATGAAAACATTGCTTCCGTGAAGAATTTAGTTATGGAAAACCGCTCAATTAGCATTCGGGAGATAGCTGCACTCCTTGATATCTCATTTGGATCGACCGAACACATTTTGACGGAAATTCTGGGCATGAAACGCATTGAAGCACGACTTGTTCCAAAAGAGCTGAATTTTTTGCAAAAACAGCATCGAGTTGAGGTCGCTAAACAGATGATTGCGAACGCAGATAGCGATCCCACATTCATGGAACGCATCATAACTGGTGATGAAACGTGGGTATATGAATTTGATATGCTCACAAGTCAACAATCGTCCGAATGGCGCGCCGAAGATGAGCCGAAACCAAAAAAAATCACGACAAAGTCGCTCCAAAATTAAAGTTTTACTGACCGTTTTCTTTGATTTTCGCGGTGTCGTCCATTCTGAATTCCTTCCAGAAGGTCGAACGGTTAACAAAGAGTATTATTTACAAGTTATGAGACGTTTGCGTGAGGCAATTCGAAAGAAGAGGCCAGAATTGTGGCGCAATAATTCGTGGATTTTACACCACGATAACGCTCCATCACACACCGCGCTCACTATTTGTGAATTTTTGGCCAAGAACTCCACCAATACCATCAAACAAGCACCATATTCACCAGACCTTGCCCCGTGCGACTTCTTTCTCTTCCCAAAACTGAAAATTCCGCTCAGAGGTAGGCGTTTTGAATCGATTGATGCGATAAAAAAGAATTCGCTGGAAGAACTGAAAGCCATACATTCATCGGCCTATAAAAAATGTATGGATGATTGGATAAAGCGCTGGCATATGTGTGTTGCCTCTAATGGCGAGTACTTTGAAGGCGATAATAAAGATATCAATTAAAAATTGAAATAAATGCGTTTTTTTTTTCAAATTACCGGAACTTTTTGATCACAAGGTAATATTTAAAATCTTGTGAATATTATAATTATAAAAATATAGTGAATGAATATTATAATGACAAATAATATAGTGAATGAATATAAGAATGATAATAGCACCTCCATTTGTGGACCTGAAAGTTAGACAATGTAGCTGCGAGAAAAAAAAAAAATATTAAATTATCTCATAAAACTTGGGATACCTATGAATGATCTGAAATTATATAGCAATAGAAAAGTAAACCTAAAATTTCGATGTGCTGTTCCGTTTCCTTGCAATAATTTATGTAGCGAGTCTCATCGGAAATAGTGATTTGAATGAAATGAATTTAAATGCAATTATGTCACATCATTTAATATCATAACATAAAATAATAAACTGACGTTATAATATAAAATAATAATACCAGCAGGCCAGTAAACTATAGTAGAATACATATATCCGTAATTAAGCTGAACATCCACTCATCGAAAGACTTCCACTTTTGAAGTTTCTATTGGATTAAGATCTACTAAGATTAGAATTTGTTTTCACAATAATAGTCAGAGAACATAATAAACGTAGGTACAAGATGTAACTGACATCTTCTGGTATGTTACTGAAAATAAAAATTAGATGTGTATTCATATCATAATGAAAACAGCTAATAATAAGGCAAAATAAATTTCATATGAGTATGAATCCAAAAACTGAATCTTAATAAAACAAACATACAAAAAGATAAAAAAAAATGAATTTTTCGATAGCTCTTGTTCATCTGGACCCATAAATGATACTTTATGTCTGTGAAATAGGAAATGAATGATTGTAAACTGCTAGGTTGTAAATTAATATATATTTTTGATGAAGAAGGAAAGAGCTTTTTTTTAAGTAGAATTTTTCGAATATGATTTTTTCTAAAAAATAAAAAAAACATCAAAAACCTTTCTATCTTTTCAAATACATAACGTAGGTAAGATGAGCTATAACTGACAAGGATGCATATATGCGAAGCTGAAAATGACTTATAAAAAAGCATACAAAATGTAATGCATGGATGTTACAATATAAAATGATAATAATTTCATTTTTATTTAAATGTCTGCAGATTGTGGTCCTGCTGCAATTGTACCATGAACCAGAAAGCTAAGACAATGTAGCATAGCCACGAGAAAAAAAAATTGATTTAAAATTATTTTGCAAAACTTGGGATATCCATGGATGATCTGAAATTGTATAGTATATAAGGAATCATGGGATATAAAGCATAAAATGAACCTAAAATTTCGATGTGCTGCTCTGCTAATAAATGTGATATAACCACAAAGGAACTGACTCTTAGCTTCGGGTCTTGATCCCTACTGAGCCCTTGCGGCACGTCAAGCCGGCCAGTTCAGCGCAAGGGCATACTTAAAAAAATCCAAATACTCATATATGCAGATGACATGAAGCTATTCATGGAAATAAATAATTCTAGCGATGCGGAAGAATTCCAGAACGAAATTAACTTTTTCAACACATGGTGTAGCAAAAGCTTACTTCAACTTAACGTGAAAAAATGTAACTCAATAGCATTTAGCAGAAAAATAGAAACACCTCGTACGGAAATATTTTTAGTAAACCAAAAAGTAGAAACATGCAAAATAGTAAGGGACTTAGGCATTATCCTAGACTCTAAACTCACTGTTGTAGAACATTACAACACTATTATAAGTAAAGCAAATAGCATGCTGGGCTTCATTAAGAAGTTCAGCCACAGTTTTCAAGATCCATACACCATTAAATTATTATACATTACATATGTAAGGCCAATTTTGGAATACTGCAACCTAGTATGGAATCCGTACTGTACCATACATGAAGAACGCATAGAATCCGTCCAAAAACAATTTCTTTTATATGCCCTAAGGAAACTGAATTGGACTGTACTTCCACTGCCATCTTATGAAGCACGCTGCATGCTTATCAATTTACAGACACTTAAGGAACGCCGTGAATTTGCAATGCTTTTCTACATCAATGACATTATTTCACAACGTATAAAATCAGAAGTACTACTTTCGCTATTGAACTTTTATACTGCGCCAGTATAACTTACATTGCGAAATCATTGACATCACTATGTCTAAAGAACAAGTAAAATCTCATCTAAAAGACAACAGAAATAATGTATAGCATGTAAGTAAAACATTGTAACCATTGTATGTAGTCTACATTGCTTGAGGAAATAAATAAATCGGAGGACCAGTCGGAATTTGCTCGTTCTATGATGTCTAGATGTAGCATCGTTCTGAACTCTGCTGCCACTTTCTCTTGCACTTTTGGAGATAATGCATAGGGATATTGTCTCACCGGTGGTTTATTTTTCCACTCATCTGTAATCTCAATACGATATTCTGCTAACGGAGTTCGGGTTCGACAGTCTATCACGATCCACAACCATAAATAGATCTTTGATTTTCTCTAGCTGTCTGATCTCAGATTCGGTGAGCGGGGTAGACAACAGGTTCTCTCCCTGAGATTCATTTACTGATACTAGCGAGCAATTTTGTATTGTAGGCCAAATGCGAAATAAATAACTGTCCAACCACCAGGAGTTCCGATCCATTAGCAGAACAAACTTTTATCGGGTTGGTCACAGGTCGAAGTTTCTTGGTTTGGAGTTTTTTGAAAATATCTTCACTAATTAGGGTGAGCTGACTTCCAGCATCTAAGAGACCCTTTTCAGGCAAGCCATATATTTTAATGGCAACATAAGGGCGATTGTCTTGATTCTGAGATAAAGCGATTGTAAGAGCCTGAGATGAATCGGAGTCTTACAGTTCCTTAGAAACAGGCTCCCATAATTCCGAAGGAGTGATCCCCTCCGGATAAGTATATACGCTGGTTGACCTGACGATCGGTGATTTCCGACCGTCTGAAGCCCGTTTTTTTGGCAATACGGACAATTTTGTGTTTCGAAGCCCTTGAAACCGCAAATGAGACATAAGATACCTCTACGGTTTCAACATTGCTCTATCGCATGACTAGTTTGACGACAGCACAAACATTCATAACGATGAGGAGGTTTATGTGATCCTATTAACATTTCTAGAGTTCGAAATGGTCTAGAGCCCCCTTCTTGAGGATCATCCTCTTGAGAGGACGTTCTATTTGGATGCGGGGGTTTTTTTATATCAATTTTTTATTATTATAGCCCTCTTGTTTCCTTTGAAACACCCCCCCCCCCCCCCCCCTGGTTTTTAGGATTAAACTTATCCTGGGATTGTGGATTTGATAGTAGACGACTTGCATTTTTATTTCCTTCACGGTTGAGATTTCCTCCTGAAACAGTATTGACCGATCTTTCGGTACAAAATACTTTAGTAAAGAGTGAAAAATTAGAAGCGTCTTTTTGATGCCCCGCATCAAGCAACTCTGACAGATTGAAAATCGGTTTCCACAATAAAGTCTTCTTATAATCAGTCCTCATGTTTCTCTTCAAGACATTTCTCCCTCGGCCATCGGATTGATCATGGAACGGAAAATACTTTCCACGTCGTAGTAGAAGTCCTGAAAAGTCTCGTTGCGCTGCTGCCGTCTCTGATAAACCCGAGCACGCACAAGAGAATCTAGTTCAGGGTGGGCGAAGGACTTTCGAAGCTCAAACACTAGATGACTCCAATCCTTCAGCCGTTCGGCTGATCTCATTGACATATAAATGGTCCAGTAAACAAGTGGAAAGCCGAGTTGAATAGTTCAACTTCCACAACAATTGAGAGTGAATTTCAAATTGCGATGAAGAAGCCCACGACAGTGGCTCTGAGAATCGAACATGATTTCTGGCCCTTGAATCCGACAAGTTTTGTTTCGGAATGGCGCCGGTGTATGTAGTTTGTCGTTGTGAATGTGGAATTTCGCTATTGGTCGACACTTGCACAGAGTCATTCAGACGAACGGAATTTACCTCTTTGTATCTGCGCAAATCGTAAAGCTCCTGTTCTAATTTTAAAAGCCCATCTCTAACTCTATCTGCCATCGGGTTCTCCGATTCCATCAAACCTAACCGAGACAAAGCACCAAGGATATCATTTTCCAAAGGAGTTGAATGAGCACGGCTTGTCTGAGCTGTTGTAGAATGCTCACTTTCCGCTATTGTGACCGGTATCTGACTAGTCGCTTCATCAAACAAATTCACTAACCCTAATTCCGAAAAGCACGTGGCTGTACCCTGCCGTTTGTTGTAAAACAAAACTTTAAGGTATGTCAAAATCCTTTCTTGCATACTATCGATCTGAAATTGGCTGTTCCCTCCAACATATGCCCTTAATAGTGTTATCCTTCTACCTAAATGCAAGAGTGACGACTGACATCGTGATGGTAATTCTTTTGTAGTACTTATAACTATTGTTTCAATGTGTTGCAATTTGCTTTCACAGATTGCTAATTCGTCATGTGGGTTCGTTTCAAGTACTCTCTCAATAATATTGAGGTTTTCTTTTTCTTCCTTTATTTTTTCCCTCAAAGCGCGACGCTTTCTTGACATCGAATCTTCTCGACCGAATAATATTTCCCGAATCGCCAACTCAAACTCCAATTCATTTTCATTCAGGTGATCTACTCTGATGTCGTAAAACAATCTATTTAAATCTCCTTCCTTCACTTCAATACCTTGCCAACCTTCCGCCATTTTCTTTTAAACCAGTTCACTTAGATTCAATGCCGTAATTCAATAACCAATAACCAATTCAAAAACGTATAGTTCTAAAATATTTACAACTCAATCCAGAAATCCATTAGTTTGTGAATCCAGGAAAGTGTGAGCTGTTTAGTGGAATACCTGCAACTAGAAAATAAGAAGAATGATTAGTAATTTCCATTTAATTCCAACTACCTTTATTGCTTATCTTGACAGAATCGCGTATTTCGTCTACAATGTGCAGACTACTTCAGTGTCGTGTACTAGTATTAGTATCATTTTCTAGTAATTAGTTTATGTTGATTGCAATCTTTAATTAGAAAGGTTTGACTAAATAATAAATAAATTCTAGAGAAAAATTTAAAAATATCTAATCGAACAAAGCCAATTCAAAATTCAAGAAAATTGCCTGAGAATTATAATTATTTATCTTTTTAAGTGAAACAGACTTTAACCTTCAATTCTGCAGTCTGTCGAAAACCAAATCAAAGTTCACGATAAATCACTTAAAGCTGATATCGTGAGTCACCCCGAGTACGTGTAAATATTCGGGATTTGAAGAATTACGAATATTCTATTTCGCGGATCGCCAATTGTAAGTTTTGGCTAGCTCAGTACCACTCTTTTCTCTGGGCGGTGACCCACGTACTCTAGGTAGACTTAGCGGGGGACGAAGTGAAATGATCACCCCGGGAAACAATGCCCTTAACCCGACTTGCAAGCACCTAAGGCTCAGAAACATGGAAATGTAAACGAACTAGTATTCATTTTGTTTTTTATTTTATTTAGGTCTTAACAAAGGGACGGGACAAAAAGGATAGGGATACTAGGAATGATGCGGCCGTTCAGCTCCAGTTGGGCTCGATGTCAAGGGGTCAGAGAGAGAGAGAGAGAGAGAGAAAGATGTACAGCGCAAACGGGTTACCTTTGATGGCGGGGAATTTTCAGCATGCTTCGGCGTGTGGCGACTTCTGGGTTATGTCTTGACGTCTCGACGTTCCTCATGCTCGCTCACGGCGCCGTGACGCATCGGATATTGGCCCTAACAAGCGGGGGCTAACCCTCCGGACCTTGATAGAGCCTCACCTCCACAACGTTCGCCACGGTTGGCACGCGGAGTGTGGCACGGCAATATCGATGGCTTACCGGCCACCTCGCCGAGTTCCACGGTCGTAAACACGACGCCGAGTTCCCACGGTCGTAAACACGACTCCGGTGGTTTCACCAACTTCTTGTTCCCGGATCTTTGGGAAACGTTTCACCAACTGAAACTGATTATCTTCTTGGTTATGTTATTTTCCACCTCTACAGCGTCGCACTTCGGATCTTTTCCCACTTTCGTTTAGCTTTGATCTTTCTCTTTTTTTTTGTTTTTTCGTCGTTGCGTCGTTTTTTTTTTTTTTTTTTTTTTTTTTTGTGGGTGTTTTTTTTTTCTTTCCCTCCCTCTCTTTTTTCTTCTTTTTTTTTTTTCCCCCGCGCGCGCGCGCGGGCGGGGGGGTGTTCTGTGGGTTTTTCGCGGGGGGGGGGGGGGGCGGGGGTTTTTTTTTGGGGTTTTTTTTTTGTTTTTTTTTTTTTTTTTTTTTTTTTTTGGGTGTTTTTTTTTTAAAAAAAAATATATTGTGACGTGGATAGCGAAAACTTATATAATTCAAATGGATAGATGAAAGATCGAGCCTTCCTATATGTGGTAATTATTATTAAACTATCTACCTAAAGTTCATCATCTCACTTCGTTCAGCGAAAGAAGAAAGTTCGTTCGATCCAGCGCTCCGTTATTTTGGAAGATTTATTAGAGTGCGATCCTTGGAAATAATTAGTTTTTTTTCTCAAAATCTATTCACTTCAGTGAAAGGAGTGAATGTGAGTTTTTTTTTCTAAGAAGGCAGTGTGGTTTTCCAGTGAAATAAGAAAATCAAGCAGTGCTTGCTGGCGAATTATCATCCCGCTCATTTTCGCTTCATCTCCGCGTGGTGACGCTAACCAGCGATACACTACTACATCGCCAACGGTCATCCGACATCGTCGAGCGAGTGCACCCGAAGGCGATCGGATACACCCGTGCACCCACGCAGCGCACCGCTCCCCGCTGCCCGCATAGAAGTGCGACGTTCAGGCATACGGTGCGTCAGCAGCAGCAGCAGCAACAGATCAGTAATATTAGTTAAGTTTTTTTTTTTTCCTCTGTCTCTCATCCCACTAGAGTTTAGCGTTAATTTGTGTGTGTTCCTGTTTTGTGTTTGTGTGTGATTTAAATTTTTGGGGGAGTCCAACGCTCCCACCAGTAAGGCAAATCGTGCATGTTGAAGAGGTTTCTTCGACATGGACGGTTTGGCTGAAAAAATGCCTTTGCCACCTGATGATGGGGAGGCACAAACAAAATTTCGACCGCGATCGTATCCAATGGACTCGGTCGGTCCATGGGTTGTCTACTTTCAGCACAAAATCAAACCTCTGAATGTATACCAAATAACTACTGATTTGACGAAGCGATTCTCAGCCGTGACAGAGATCACGAAAGTTAAATTTAATAAACTCCGTGTTGTCGTCTCTAACCTGAAGCAGGCTAATGAGATTGCTTCCTCCCAGCATTTTACACTGGAGTATAGAGTTTATATTCCAGCTCGTGATGTGGAGATTGTAGGAGTGGTCACAGAGGCGAGTCTGTGCACTGAAATTTTGGAGAAGCGGGCGGTTGGCCGATTCAATAACCCTCTGCTCCCCCCAGTTCAGATACTGGAAGTAAGAAAATTAGTTAAAATGTCGCACAGCGAGGGTAAGAAAAAAGTTACCCCCACAGACTCGTTTCGGGTGACCTTTTCTGGCTCTGCCCTTCCTCACTACTTAGAACTGGACAAACTTCGGCTACCTGTGCGGTTATTTGTACCCCGGGTAATGATCTGCCAAAACTGCCAGCAGATGGGGCATACGGCCTCCCATTGCGGCAATAAAGCACGCTGCTCAACTTGCGGGGAGAAACATGAGGCTGGTCCCTGTGCAGATAACACACTAAAATGCGTTTTCTGCAAGGGAACTCCTCCCCATGCTCTCTCGTCATGCCCGGCGTACAAACAACGCGGGGAAAAATTGGAACGTTCTCTGAAACAACGTTCAAGGCAATCTTTTGCAGAAATGCTTAAGAAAGCCTCGCCACCCGATGTCAATACAAATCCTTTTGCTCCTCTGTCAGATGACGAGTCTGATTCGGACTTGCTTGAGGAGGGGACATCTTTCAGTTTTCCGGAAGGTGCTTCGCGGAAGCGAAGACGCATCCGAGCAGGGAAAGTAGCTGAACAGAAGCCCCAAATCCACATGCCCAATTCAAAGAGCAGTGTAAAGAAGGATAATCCGAATCCTCCTGGTTTTCGAAGTGCCAACTACACACAGGATTTCCCATCTCTCCCGGGGACATCCAAAACCCCTGATGCCCCGATTTTAAGAACAGAAGCCCCCTCTTCATCTGGGCTGTTCTCATTTGATGATATTGTGGAAGGTATTTTCAAGTACCTCGAAATGTCTGACCCTCTTAAAAGCATTGTTATGGCAATGCTTCCCACTGTGAAAACTTTTTTGAAGAAATTAACATTAAAGTGGCCCCTCCTTGCAGCTATCATTTCCTTCGATGGATAATTTTCCAAATGAGGTCGGGGATTTGATCACTGTTCTGCAGTGGAATTGTCGAAGTCTTATTCCTAAATTGGAATCATTTAAATTTTTAGCTCACAATATCGGTTGTGATGCATTTGCTCTTTGTGAAACATGGCTTTCACCCGAAATCGATCTTCCGATTCACGACTTCAACATTATTCGGCTTGATCGTGAGGATTCACGTGGAGGAGTACTTTTGGGGATCAAAAAGTGCTACTCCTTCTATAGAGTGAATTTTCCTCCAATTCCAGGTATTGAAGTTGTCGCATTTCAGGCTTTTATTAAAAATAAAAGCCTTTGCATTGCTTCCGTTTATATTCCTCCTAGAGCCTCAATAAACCGAAAACAACTTTCAGATATTTGTTCGGTTCTTCCTGCTCCGCGGTTGATCATGGGAGATTTTAACTCTCACGGTACAGGCTGGGGAGCACTGTACGATGACAACCGGTCTTCTTTGATATATGACCTCTGTGACAACTTCAATATGACCGTTCTCAACAATGGAGAAATTACACGCTTGGCTGGTCCATCCTCACTTGGCAGTAGGTTAGACCTTACACTTTGCTCGAATTCATTATCGTTGGACTGCACGTGGAATGTGATCCAGGATCCCTACGGTAGTGATCATTTGCCTATTAAAATTTCGGTTGCCACCGGGCTCACTCCGGCGGAATCCATCAACGTCACGTATGATCTAACTCGTAATATCGATTGGACAAGGTTCAAGACAGCAATAGATGAAGCCGTAACAACGGTAGAAGGGCTTCCACCGCTGGAGGAATATAACTTCCTCTCCAACCTGATTTTGGAAAGCGCGCTACAAGCTCAAACTCGACCAGTTCCAGGAACGTCATTTCGCAGGAAACCTCCTTCCCCATGGTGGGATCCGCAATGCACCAAGGTTTACCGCAAAAAGTCCGACGCGTTTAAAGTTTTTCGTAGACGTGGAACACCTGAGCACTTCGAGAGCTACACGGCTCTCGAACGAGAATTTAAGAGCCCCATCAAGGCCAAGAAACGCGGTTACTGGCGACAATTCGTGGACGGACTATCGCGTGAAACGTCGATGAATACCCTTTGGAATACGGCGAGAAGATTGCGTAACAGAATTACGAACAACGAGAACGAGGAGTATTCGGACCAATGGATCCTCAAGTTCGCGCGAAAAGTTTGTCCAGATTCTGTGCCTGCACAAATGTTTCCTCGCGAAACCACGAATTCGATAGATGAGATCAGCCAACCTTTTTCAATGGTAGAACTCTCTCTCGCACTCCTTTCGTGTGGCAATACGGCTCCAGGGGCTGATAGAATCAAGTTCAACTTGCTTAAGAACCTTCCAGACGTCGCTAAGAGGCGCATGTTGCACTTGTTTAATCAGTTTCTGGCTCTCAACATTGTACCGGATGACTGGAGACGGGTGAGAGTTATTGCCATTCAAAAACCTGGTAAACCCGCGTCAGACCACAACTCCTATCGACCCATCGCGATGTTATCTTGTATTCGAAAGTTGTTGGAGAAAATGATCCTTTTCCGTCTGGACAATTGGGTTGAGACGAACAACCTGCTTTCAGATACTCAATATGGTTTCCGTAGGGGTAAGGGAACGAACGACTGCCTCGCGTTGCTTTCCACAGAGATTCAGTTAGCTTTTGCTAAAAAAGAGCAAATGGCTTCTGTATTCTTGGATATCAAGGGGGCTTTTGATTCAGTATCTGTTGAAGTTCTCTCAGATAAACTCCACGCTTGTGGTTATTCACCATTAATGAACAATTTTTTATACATTTTGCTGTCAGAGAAACATATGAGCTTTTCTCATGGAAACTCTACAGCTTCTCGATTTAGCTACATGGGTCTCCCCCAGGGATCATGTTTAAGCCCCCTTTTGTATAATTTTTATGTCAAAGACATTGACGGTTGTCTGAGTGAGAATTGTACGTTGAGACAACTTGCAGATGACGGCGTAGTGTCTGTCACTGGACCCAATGGGGTCGATCTGCAAGGACCCTTACAGGATACCTTAGACAATTTGTCTACTTGGGCTCTAGAGCTAGGTATCGAATTCTCTACGGAGAAAACTGAGTTGGTAGTTTTTCTAAGAAGCATAACCCTGCACAACCGAAGCTTCAAATTTTGGGTACACCGATAACTCATTCTATGTCATTTAAATATCTTGGGGTCTGGTTCGATTCAAAGTGCACCTGGAGATCCCACATTGAGTATCTGAAGCGAAAATGCCAGCAAAGGGTCAACTTTCTCTGCACAATTACCGGGACCTGGTGGGGAGCTCATCCACAAGATCTTCTAACGTTGTACCGGACAACGATTTTGTCGGTTATGGAATACGGTAGTTTTTGTTTTCAGTCAGCGGCTCGGTCGCACTTCATTAAACTGGAACGTATTCAGTATCGGTGTCTTCGTATCGCGTTAGGTTGCATGCACTCGACTCACACCATGAGTCTTGAAGTGCTGGCTGGCATGTTGCCACTCTCGGATCGGTTTTCAGAATTATCTCTCCGGCTCCTCACCAGGTGTGAAGTTATGACTTCTTTCTCTTGCACTTTTGGAGATAATGCATAGGGATATTGTCTCACCGGTGGTTTATTTTTCCACTCATCTGTAATCTCAATACGATATTCTGCTAACGGAGTTCGGGTTCGACAGTCTATCACGATCCACAACCATAAATAGATCTTTGATTTTCTCTAGCTGTCTGATCTCAGATTCGGTGAGCGGGGTAGACAACAGGTTCTCTCCCTGAGATTCATTTACTGATACTAGCGAGCAATTTTGTATTGTAGGCCAAATGCGAAATAAATAACTGTCCAACCACCAGGAGTTCCGATCCATTAGCAGAACAAACTTTTATCGGGTTGGTCACAGGTCGAAGTTTCTTGGTTTGGAGTTTTTTGAAAATATCTTCACTAATTAGGGTGAGCTGACTTCCAGCATCTAAGAGACCCTTTTCAGGCAAGCCATATATTTTAATGGCAACATAAGGGCGATTGTCTTGATTCTGAGATAAAGCGATTGTAAGAGCCTGAGATGAATCGGAGTCTTACAGTTCCTTAGAAACAGGCTCCCATAATTCCGAAGGAGTGATCCCCTCCGGATAAGTATATACGCTGGTTGACCTGACGATCGGTGATTTCCGACCGTCTGAAGCCCGTTTTTTTGGCAATACGGACAATTTTGTGTTTCGAAGCCCTTGAAACCGCAAATGAGACATAAGATACCTCTACGGTTTCAACATTGCTCTATCGCATGACTAGTTTGACGACAGCACAAACATTCATAACGATGAGGAGGTTTATGTGATCCTATTAACATTTCTAGAGTTCGAAATGGTCTAGAGCCCCCTTCTTGAGGATCATCCTCTTGAGAGGACGTTCTATTTGGATGCGGGGGTTTT
This sequence comes from Aedes koreicus, assembly GCA_024533555.2. Lineage (NCBI taxonomy): Eukaryota > Metazoa > Arthropoda > Insecta > Diptera > Culicidae > Aedes > Aedes koreicus. The sequence goes on along the minus strand of JAHHFK020004108.1, from coordinate 650,037 downwards.
TTTATATCAATTTTTTATTATTATAGCCCTCTTGTTTCCTTTGAAACACCCCCCCCCCCCCCCTGGTTTTTAGGATTAAACTTATCCTGGGATTGTGGATTTGATAGTAGACGACTTGCATTTTTATTTCCTTCACGGTTGAGATTTCCTCCTGAAACAGTATTGACCGATCTTTCGGTACAAAATACTTTAGTAAAGAGTGAAAAATTAGAAGCGTCTTTTTGATGCCCCGCATCAAGCAACTCTGACAGATTGAAAATCGGTTTCCACAATAAAGTCTTCTTATAATCAGTCCTCATGTTTCTCTTCAAGACATTTCTCCCTCGGCCATCGGATTGATCATGGAACGGAAAATACTTTCCACGTCGTAGTAGAAGTCCTGAAAAGTCTCGTTGCGCTGCTGCCGTCTCTGATAAACCCGAGCACGCACAAGAGAATCTAGTTCAGGGTGGGCGAAGGACTTTCGAAGCTCAAACACTAGATGACTCCAATCCTTCAGCCGTTCGGCTGATCTCATTGACATATAAATGGTCCAGTAAACAAGTGGAAAGCCGAGTTGAATAGTTCAACTTCCACAACAATTGAGAGTGAATTTCAAATTGCGATGAAGAAGCCCACGACAGTGGCTCTGAGAATCGAACATGATTTCTGGCCCTTGAATCCGACAAGTTTTGTTTCGGAATGGCGCCGGTGTATGTAGTTTGTCGTTGTGAATGTGGAATTTCGCTATTGGTCGACACTTGCACAGAGTCATTCAGACGAACGGAATTTACCTCTTTGTATCTGCGCAAATCGTAAAGCTCCTGTTCTAATTTTAAAAGCCCATCTCTAACTCTATCTGCCATCGGGTTCTCCGATTCCATCAAACCTAACCGAGACAAAGCACCAAGGATATCATTTTCCAAAGGAGTTGAATGAGCACGGCTTGTCTGAGCTGTTGTAGAATGCTCACTTTCCGCTATTGTGACCGGTATCTGACTAGTCGCTTCATCAAACAAATTCACTAACCCTAATTCCGAAAAGCACGTGGCTGTACCCTGCCGTTTGTTGTAAAACAAAACTTTAAGGTATGTCAAAATCCTTTCTTGCATACTATCGATCTGAAATTGGCTGTTCCCAACAACATATGCCCTTAATAGTGTTATCCTTCTACCTAAATGCAAGAGTGACGACTGACATCGTGATGGTAATTCTTTTGTAGTACTTATAACTATTGTTTCAATGTGTTGCAATTTGCTTTCACAGATTGCTAATTCGTCATGTGGGTTCGTTTCAAGTACTCTCTCAATAATATTGAGGTTTTCTTTTTCTTCCTTTATTTTTTCCCTCAAAGCGCGACGCTTTCTTGACATCGAATCTTCTCGACCGAATAATATTTCCCGAATCGCCAACTCAAACTCCAATTCATTTTCATTCAGGTGATCTACTCTGATGTCGTAAAACAATCTATTTAAATCTCCTTCCTTCACTTCAATACCTTGCCAACCTTCCGCCATTTTCTTTTAAACCAGTTCACTTAGATTCAATGCCGTAATTCAATAACCAATAACCAATTCAAAAACGTATAGTTCTAAAATATTTACAACTCAATCCAGAAATCCATTAGTTTGTGAATCCAGGAAAGTGTGAGCTGTTTAGTGGAATACCTGCAACTAGAAAATAAGAAGAATGATTAGTAATTTCCATTTAATTCCAACTACCTTTATTGCTTATCTTGACAGAATCGCGTATTTCGTCTACAATGTGCAGACTACTTCAGTGTCGTGTACTAGTATTAGTATCATTTTCTAGTAATTAGTTTATGTTGATTGCAATCTTTAATTAGAAAGGTTTGACTAAATAATAAATAAATTCTAGAGAAAAATTTAAAAATATCTAATCGAACAAAGCCAATTCAAAATTCAAGAAAATTGCCTGAGAATTATAATTATTTATCTTTTTAAGTGAAACAGACTTTAACCTTCAATTCTGCAGTCTGTCGAAAACCAAATCAAAGTTCACGATAAATCACTTAAAGCTGATATCGTGAGTCACCCCGAGTACGTGTAAATATTCGGGATTTGAAGAATTACGAATATTCTATTTCGCGGATCGCCAATTGTAAGTTTTGGCTAGCTCAGTACCACTCTTTTCTCTGGGCGGTGACCCACGTACTCTAGGTAGACTTAGCGGGGGACGAAGTGAAATGATCACCCTGGGAAACAATGCCCTTAACCCGACTTGCAAGCACCTAAGGCTCAGAAACATGGAAATGTAAACGAACTAGTATTCATTTTGTTTTTTATTTTATTTAGGTCTTAACAAAGGGACGGGACAAAAAGGATAGGGATACTAGGAATGATGCGGCCGTTCAGCTCCAGTTGGGCTCGATGTCAAGGGGTCAGAGAGAGAGAGAGAGAGAAAGATGTACAGCGCAAACGGGTTACCTTTGATGGCGGGGAATTTTCAGCATGCTTCGGCGTGTGGCGACTTCTGGGTTATGTCTTGACGTCTCGACGTTCCTCATGCTCGCTCACGGCGCCGTGACGCATCGGATATTGGCCCTAACAAGCGGGGGCTAACCCTCCGGACCTTGATAGAGCCTCACCTCCACAACGTTCGCCACGGTTGGCACGCGGAGTGTGGCACGGCAATATCGATGGCTTACCGGCCACCTCGCCGAGTTCCACGGTCGTAAACACGACGCCGAGTTCCCACGGTCGTAAACACGACTCCGGTGGTTTCACCAACTTCTTGTTCCCGGATCTTTGGGAAACGTTTCACCAACTGAAACTGATTATCTTCTTTTTTCCCCTTCCCCTTTCCCTTCCTCTCCCTTTTCTTCCCCCCTCCTTTTTCTTTTTCCTCTTCTTTTCTCTCTCTCTCCCCCCCCCTTCTCCCCTCTCTCTTCCCCCCCTCCCCCCCGCCCTCCCCCGCGCACTCCCCTGTCTTTCCTCCCCCCCCCCCCTCATTTTTCCCGTTTTTTTTTTATTATTTTTAATTAAATTTTTTTATTTTTGTTTATTTTATTTTAAACAAAAATATAATGTGACGTGGATAGCGAAAACTTATATAATTCAAATGGATAGATGAAAGATCGAGCCTTCCTATATGTGATAATTATTATTAAACTATCTACCTAAAGTTCATCATCTCACTTCGTTCAGCGAAAGAAGAAAGTTCGTTCGATCCAGCGCTCCGTTATTTTGGAAGATTTATTAGAGTGCGATCCTTGGAAATAATTAGTTTTTTTTCTCAAAATCTATTCACTTCAGTGAAAGGAGTGAATGTGAGTTTTTTTTTCTAAGAAGGCAGTGTGGTTTTCCAGTGAAATAAGAAAATCAAGCAGTGCTTGCTGGCGAATTATCATCCCGCTCATTTTCGCTTCATCTCCGCGTGGTGACGCTAACCAGCGATACACTACTACATCGCCAACGGTCATCCGACATCGTCGAGCGAGTGCACCCGAAGGCGATCGGATACACCCGTGCACCCACGCAGCGCACCGCTCCCCGCTGCCCGCATAGAAGTGCGACGTTCAGGCATACGGTGCGTCAGCAGCAGCAGCAGCAACAGATCAGTAATATTAGTTAAGTTTTTTTTTTTTCCTCTGTCTCTCATCCCACTAGAGTTTAGCGTTAATTTGTGTGTGTTCCTGTTTTGTGTTTGTGTGTGATTTAAATTTTTGGGGGAGTCCAACGCTCCCACCAGTAAGGCAAATCGTGCATGTTGAAGAGGTTTCTTCGACATGGACGGTTTGGCTGAAAAAATGCCTTTGCCACCTGATGATGGGGAGGCACAAACAAAATTTCGACCGCGATCGTATCCAATGGACTCGGTCGGTCCATGGGTTGTCTACTTTCAGCACAAAATCAAACCTCTGAATGTATACCAAATAACTACTGATTTGACGAAGCAATTCTCAGCCGTGACAGAGATCACGAAAGTTAAATTTAATAAACTCCGTGTTGTCGTCTCTAACCTGAAGCAGGCTAATGAGATTGCTTCCTCCCAGCATTTTACACTGGAGTATAGAGTTTATATTCCAGCTCGTGATGTGGAGATTGTAGGAGTGGTCACAGAGGCGAGTCTGTGCACTGAAATTTTGGAGAAGCGGGCGGTTGGCCGATTCAATAACCCTCTGCTCCCCCCAGTTCAGATACTGGAAGTAAGAAAATTAGTTAAAATGTCGCACAGCGAGGGTAAGAAAAAAGTTACCCCCACAGACTCGTTTCGGGTGACCTTTTCTGGCTCTGCCCTTCCTCACTACTTAGAACTGGACAAACTTCGGCTACCTGTGCGGTTATTTGTACCCCGGGTAATGATCTGCCAAAACTGCCAGCAGATGGGGCATACGGCCTCCCATTGCGGCAATAAAGCACGCTGCTCAACTTGCGGGGAGAAACATGAGGCTGGTCCCTGTGCAGATAACACACTAAAATGCGTTTTCTGCAAGGGAACTCCTCCCCATGCTCTCTCGTCATGCCCGGCGTACAAACAACGCGGGGAAAAATTGGAACGTTCTCTGAAACAACGTTCAAGGCAATCTTTTGCAGAAATGCTTAAGAAAGCCTCGCCACCCGATGTCAATACAAATCCTTTTGCTCCTCTGTCAGATGACGAGTCTGATTCGGACTTGCTTGAGGAGGGGACATCTTTCAGTTTTCCGGAAGGTGCTTCGCGGAAGCGAAGACGCATCCGAGCAGGGAAAGTAGCTGAACAGAAGCCCCAAATCCACATGCCCAATTCAAAGAGCAGTGTAAAGAAGGATAATCCGAATCCTCCTGGTTTTCGAAGTGCCAACTACACACAGGATTTCCCATCTCTCCCGGGGACATCCAAAACCCCTGATGCCCCGATTTTAAGAACAGAAGCCCCCTCTTCATCTGGGCTGTTCTCATTTGATGATATTGTGGAAGGTATTTTCAAGTACCTCGAAATGTCTGACCCTCTTAAAAGCATTGTTATGGCAATGCTTCCCACTGTGAAAACTTTTTTGAAGAAATTAACATTAAAGTGGCCCCTCCTTGCAGCTATCATTTCCTTCGATGGATAATTTTCCAAATGAGGTCGGGGATTTGATCACTGTTCTGCAGTGGAATTGTCGAAGTCTTATTCCTAAATTGGAATCATTTAAATTTTTAGCTCACAATATCGGTTGTGATGCATTTGCTCTTTGTGAAACATGGCTTTCACCCGAAATCGATCTTCCGATTCACGACTTCAACATTATTCGGCTTGATCGTGAGGATTCACGTGGAGGAGGAGTACTTTTGGGGATCAAAAAGTGCTACTCCTTCTATAGAGTGAATTTTCCTCCAATTCCAGGTATTGAAGTTGTCGCATTTCAGGCTGTTATTAAAAATAAAAGCCTTTGCATTGCTTCCGTTTATATTCCTCCTAGAGCCTCAATAAACCGAAAACAACTTTCAGATATTTGTTCGGTTCTTCCTGCTCCGCGGTTGATCATGGGAGATTTTAACTCTCACGGTACAGGCTGGGGAGCACTGTACGATGACAACCGGTCTTCTTTGATATATGACCTCTGTGACAACTTCAATATGACCGTTCTCAACAATGGAGAAATTACACGCTTGGCTGGTCCATCCTCACTTGGCAGTAGGTTAGACCTTACACTTTGCTCGAATTCATTATCGTTGGACTGCACGTGGAATGTGATCCAGGATCCCTACGGTAGTGATCATTTGCCTATTAAAATTTCGGTTGCCACCGGGCTCACTCCGGCGGAATCCATCAACGTCACGTATGATCTAACTCGTAATATCGATTGGACAAGGTTCAAGACAGCAATAGATGAAGCCGTAACAACGGTAGAAGGGCTTCCACCGCTGGAGGAATATAACTTCCTCTCCAACCTGATTTTGGAAAGCGCGCTACAAGCTCAAACTCGACCAGTTCCAGGAACGTCATTTCGCAGGAAACCTCCTTCCCCATGGTGGGATCCGCAATGCACCAAGGTTTACCGCAAAAAGTCCGACGCGTTTAAAGTTTTTCGTAGACGTGGAACACCTGAGCACTTCGAGAGCTACACGGCTCTCGAACGAGAATTTAAGAGCCCCATCAAGGCCAAGAAACGCGGTTACTGGCGACAATTCGTGGACGGACTATCGCGTGAAACGTCGATGAATACCCTTTGGAATACGGCGAGAAGATTGCGTAACAGAATTACGAACAACGAGAACGAGGAGTATTCGGACCAATGGATCCTCAAGTTCGCGCGAAAAGTTTGTCCAGATTCTGTGCCTGCACAAATGTTTCCTCGCGAAACCACGAATTCGATAGATGAGATCAGCCAACCTTTTTCAATGGTAGAACTCTCTCTCGCACTCCTTTCGTGTGGCAATACGGCTCCAGGGGCTGATAGAATCAAGTTCAACTTGCTTAAGAACCTTCCAGACGTCGCTAAGAGGCGCATGTTGCACTTGTTTAATCAGTTTCTGGCTCTCAACATTGTACCGGATGACTGGAGACGGGTGAGAGTTATTGCCATTCAAAAACCTGGTAAACCCGCGTCAGACCACAACTCCTATCGACCCATCGCGATGTTATCTTGTATTCGAAAGTTGTTGGAGAAAATGATCCTTTTCCGTCTGGACAATTGGGTTGAGACGAACAACCTGCTTTCAGATACTCAATATGGTTTCCGTAGGGGTAAGGGAACGAACGACTGCCTCGCGTTGCTTTCCACAGAGATTCAGTTAGCTTTTGCTAAAAAAGAGCAAATGGCTTCTGTATTCTTGGATATCAAGGGGGCTTTTGATTCAGTATCTGTTGAAGTTCTCTCAGATAAACTCCACGCTTGTGGTTATTCACCATTAATGAACAATTTTTTATACATTTTGCTGTCAGAGAAACATATGAGCTTTTCTCATGGAAACTCTACAGCTTCTCGATTTAGCTACATGGGTCTCCCCCAGGGATCATGTTTAAGCCCCCTTTTGTATAATTTTTATGTCAAAGACATTGACGGTTGTCTGAGTGAGAATTGTACGTTGAGACAACTTGCAGATGACGGCGTAGTGTCTGTCACTGGACCCAATGGGGTCGATCTGCAAGGACCCTTACAGGATACCTTAGACAATTTGTCTACTTGGGCTCTAGAGCTAGGTATCGAATTCTCTACGGAGAAAACTGAGTTGGTAGTTTTTCTAAGAAGCATAACCCTGCACAACCGAAGCTTCAAATTTTGGGTACACCGATAACTCATTCTATGTCATTTAAATATCTTGGGGTCTGGTTCGATTCAAAGTGCACCTGGAGATCCCACATTGAGTATCTGAAGCGAAAATGCCAGCAAAGGGTCAACTTTCTCTGCACAATTACCGGGACCTGGTGGGGAGCTCATCCACAAGATCTTCTAACGTTGTACCGGACAACGATTTTGTCGGTTATGGAATACGGTAGTTTTTGTTTTCAGTCAGCGGCTCGGTCGCACTTCATTAAACTGGAACGTATTCAGTATCGGTGTCTTCGTATCGCGTTAGGTTGCATGCACTCGACTCACACCATGAGTCTTGAAGTGCTGGCTGGCATGTTGCCACTCTCGGATCGGTTTTCAGAATTATCTCTCCGGCTCCTCACCAGGTGTGAAGTTATGAACCCCCAGGTGATCGAAAATTTTGAGAAGCTCCTTGAGTTGAATCCTCAAACCCGCTTCATGACTTTGTACCATTTGTACATAACACAGGATGTCAGCCCTTCGCTGAATATTCCCAATCGTGTTTGCTTCTCCGACTTCGGAAATTCGGTTCATTTTGATTTATCCATGAAGCAGGAGCTTCATGGAATCCCAGAGCATCATCGTCCTATGATTGCTCCGGTGATATTTGCTGCAAAGTTTGGCCTAGTTGATTCCGCCAAAACGTTTTTCACTGACGGGTCTTTGATAAAGGACTCCGCTGGCTTTGGTGTATACAATGAAAATTATAGCGTCGCTCGTAAACTTCAAGCACCTTGTTCTGTTTTTGTCGCGGAATTGGCAGCAATTCATTTTTCTTTAGAGACTGTTGCCTCTTTTACACCGGATCAATACTTCATTATCACGGATAGTCTTAGTTCTATAGAGGCTATTCGCTCCTTGAGGCCGGTAAAGCACACCTCTTATTTTCTTATGAAAATACGAGGTCTTCTAAGTGCTTTATCTTCACGTTCTTTTATTATCACCTTTGTGTGGGTCCCTTCTCATTGTTCGATTACTGACAATGAGAAAGCGGACTCGCTTGCAAGGGTGGGCGCTATGGAAGGCGATATTTATGACCGACAAATCGCCTTCAACGAATTTTTCTATATTTTTCGTCAGATATCACTCGATAGCTGGCAGTATAAATGGAGTAAAGGAGATTTGGGGCGATGGCTACATTCTATCACTCCTAAGGTGTCTAAAAAATGTTGGTTCAGGGGATTGGATGTGGGTCGAGACTTCATTCGTGTCATGTCTCGCCTCATGTCCAATCATTATTCTTTAAACGCTCATTTGTTCCGTGTTGGGCTGGGAGATAGCAATCTCTGTGAGTGTGGACAAGGTTACCAGGACGCAGATCACGTAATTTGGTATTGTGCTGAGCATCGTGGAGTCAGATCTGAGCTTTATGATTCCCTTCGGGCTCGAGGTAGACAACCCAATGTACCGATTCGAGACATTTTGGCTGCACGCGATCTGGAATTTATGAAACTCATTTATGTGTTTTTGACTAACATTAGCCTTAGATTGTAGTTTGATTAACTTACTTGTTTAGGTTAAATTTGTGAGGATTGTGTGCATCGGTGTGTGATTGTGGTTGTGTGTTTGAGTGTTGTGTGTGTGTGTGTGTGAGTGAGTGATTTAACGTTCAATAAAAAGATTGTAATTTGAAATTCTAGATTTAAGAAAACCATTGTTCCTTTTGCTTTGTTAAAAATTTCCACCGCAATTTTCCCATCCATAAAATTGTAATTCCTATTAACCTCGAGACGGCCGCGAGTAATCGGTTCCACCCCCTTAACCTTAGTTCTAAGATAACTGATGTATATAAACATGAAAACTTGGCTCTGTAAAGTTGATTCGATTGAGCCTGTACAAATAAATGAATTCATAAAAAAAAAATCTACCTAAACTAATAATTTTTCTTTATTATATAATTTTTGGTTTTGAAAATATGTAGAATTAAATCGGCTTAAAGCCATTGTTTGCGGTGAATGACCGGTAACAATGTTACTTCGTCCCATTGTCTAGATTTATTATTAAATGCAGTCTTCGTATATTTTGTTTCTATTATGATTTTAGGAAATATCAGCTGTATTACCTATTTGTACTCAACACAAAACTTCACAAAGCAAATTTTAATAAAGTTACTTTGAAAAACATAAATGATCGGCCTTTCGATAATGAAAACATTAGCTTTCACTCTACACAGATTTTGTGGCTTGGGTTTATGTTTAGATACGCTATTTGAAAAATATACAACAGCATACTTATATTTTGTCATTGAAAATTTGACCAATACCAACAATTTTACGCTATGAATACAACAGGCCATCGTTGAGAACATAGAAAAAAATGATTTTCTTGATAAGTCAATGTTAATATATCCATGTGAATGATTGGTTTATAACGTATTTTCTGTATATCTAGGCTCCTTCAATTTTGTCAAACTTAGATCATTTGACGATCGTGAAAATAATCAATCAAGTTCAACCATAAAGTCATGGCGGTTAAAAACTTGAGGAAACCTAGATTTACGCGGAAGTGAATAACTATAAATTGATTTATAATATCTAAAATGCTTTGGAATAAACCGATCATCATGATAGCAACATGATTTTGCCGATCATCGCTGACATGTTTGGTACCTAGACCGAATGAAGGGGGTAGACTGACATTATATCTTGTAACCCTATGATGTATGATGTATGATATGTACTACCACCCATTGTAGCACGAAAACTAAGTTCGACAGCAATGGGCTCTCCTCTCTGTTAGACTTGATCAAGCTTTAATAACCACTGATTATCCTAATCATGCTATTGTATGAAGGGCCAAACCCGGGTTTGGTGGATCGATAGGCATTCGATTCGGTCAAATGCTTTACTGAAGTCAGTGTAAGGAGTGTATCGAAAATAAGCTATCCACAAACTTTCTTTCAAATTATGTTGAAAATCGATATTTTATTCATACAAAAAATTGATCCTTTATTGTACGAGGTTAAACTTGAACATAATGAAGACCGGATGAAATTTAAGTTATTCCTTCACGAATTTTCGAACTTTGGATCGAATGCTCTTCATCAAGTTCCGGACAAGTGTTGCATTGCATTTTTTGGACGCTTGAGCCCAAATTTTTTTGAACTCCTGCATGTTCCCAGCTGCCTTGCCAGTCTTCTTGAAGACCCTCTTCACGATTGCCCAGTAACGTTCGATGGGTCGAAGCTGAGGGCAATTTGGTGGATTGATATTTTTCTCAACGAAATCTATACCCTTTTCCGCAAGCCAATTGAGAGTGGTTTTGGCATAGTGAGCCGACGCTAAATCCGGCCAAAACAGTGGAGGTGTACTATGCTTCTTATATAAAGGCAACAATCTCTTCTGAAGACACTCAGATCGATAGATTTCGAACATATTGCTTGCCATACCAGTACCTTTCGACCGAATTTCTCCACTTGAATCGACCTGTCCGCATCGCTCACATCCTCCCCAACAACGGCAGTAAAGTATTGTGGACCTGGAAGGGTTTTTGAGTCCTCCTTTACATAGGTCTCATCGTCCATCAAAACGCATGCATCCGGACGCTGCAAAAGATGCGAATACAATTTCCGGGCCCTTGTTGCTGCTCGCTTCTTCTGTTCTGCACTTTGTTTCGAGATTTTCTGCTTCTTGTAGGTCTTCAGGTGGTTTCGCCTCTTGATACGCTGGATCATTCCGACACTCGTTCCTGCTTTTTTGGCCAAATCACGTATTGACATTGATTTGTTCTTCATGATTAGAGATACCACTTTCTGCTCGGGTTGGAAGAACCGGGTTTTCTGCCTCTTCCTGGTAGCTCATCCAAAGAATAGTGTTCCCCAAACTTATTAATGATGGTTTTAACACTCGCATGATGAATTCCAAACCGCTTCGCCAATTTTCGCATAGTAATACCCTTCTCACATAGCCATGTGTCCAGAACCTTAATTTTCACTTCCTTTTCAATACGCGACATTTTGAAAACGCAGAATTTGAACCGCACAAACAAGTAAACAAAAGAAAGCTGACAGTCAAACTCACAGCATGCAGTGTTCAGAGCATAAAAAACCATCACAAATACATGCGTACAACGCAAATGTATGTGGATAGCTTATATTCGATACACTCCTTAATAAAAGTAGATTTCTAAAGGGCTAATGAACATAACTGAAAGGATGCATACTCGGTGTAAAATTTCATCGGCGCGCTTCAAATTGCTCGGCGGCGCGGGCAAAAAAATGCAGCGGCGCGCTGGTCAAAAATAGTAGCGGCTGCGGCGCACAGATAGCCAAATGGCACACAGCGCTGCATGAATCAGATCAGCTCAGATTCCCTTTGCAAACCGGAAATGAAAAATTCATTCAGTGCAAAAGCCTACCACAGATTTCGTTGCAGCTTCTTGTATTCAAGGCTCTAGATGATCAAAATGATAATTGGACATATAAGACATAATAATTAAAAGTATATATAACCTATTAGGGGGCGTCCATTAAGTATATCACGCGATTTTTTAACTAAAGCAACTCACGCGATTTTTTAACAGAAAAACAACTTCATCTGGTCCAACTAATGACGCCATCTGTTCAAGAGATCTGATGGTGGCGGTACAAAATCGCCCATCTTGATGGTCAATATGATTTACATTACTCGCACGAAGCAATTTTACTGGTACCGTTTGACGTGCCCTTTTCCCTCTGTTGTATTAAATCGACGAGGTAGTAATCTAAGGTACGTTGCAGATCTACTAAGATGAAATCCTTGATCGTGTAGTGCCAATGTGAGCTCATCCAGTGTTTTGATGCTTCTGGCGCTTTCGAATTGTCGTTTTTCTGGAGCTGCTGAACCGTGCAATGCAATGTCACAAATTGATTTCAGTAGATCTGATTGTTGTTCCTCCAGAAGTGGGCGACCAATAGTTTTCCTTGTACTAAGAAAGTTTGCTGTAATTGTGCAAAATTGTATTGTTTAATTATGCGACATGGTTATTTTAATTGCTATATACCTGCTTCTGGGATTGCTTCAATCAATTTCTGCTTCGAAGACTTAACCTGATCCCTACGTTTTTGCTGCCTCTCATGTTCAGAAATTTTTGTCTTCAAATCATTCTCCACTTTCAATTTTTTATTTGATAATTTACGAAGCTCTTGGAATTCTTCGTTTGTCATTAAACCCGCTGAATCACGCTCTTTGAGTCGCAGAACTTGTTTTGAAACATCGTTCAGTTCAACTTTAATGTTCTCTTGTACAGGCGCCGGACGCTTGGGGCAACTCGATGTACTTGGCTGCTGTGGAACTTCGATGGGAGTTTCTTTACGCTTTGGCGACACCACATCATCAGAAACAACTGTTGCAGGTTTGACTGCACCCTTGCCTCAGAATTGCAACAATTTGCCATGTCGTTTTAACGAGATTGCCTCAAGATCACGTATTTTTGACTGAACTAATACTTCGAGCTTTTCACCAGGTTCCTTACCTTTTGCCTGACGCCAAAACGTCACGGTATCAGCTCGACATGCTGTTTTTTTCTTTTCCGGATACGCTTTAACAAATGCGTTGTACAGTGCACTGAATAACTCGTTGTTGTCCATTCTGATCCACTTTCCTATATATCTATTCACAAACAACTGTCGAAAGAAGAATTCACACAATTCACTATCAAACTATCTTTATGTTGCTAATTTGAAGGCGCTCTCCGAATCAGAGTGAAGGAACGGAAACGTATCCCTTTCGGATGTGCAATCAAATTCTGCCAATGGCTAACACCAACAGGCTGGTGAATTGTTAGGCCAATTTTCTTGCTGGTGCTCCAAAAGCGATGGGATTTGATGAAAAGCAATAGGTTGTCCATGTGCAGTCGGACCGGTGTCCACAATTGACTACCGCGGGTGGGATCAATTTGTGGATCGGAACGAAGGGACTACCGCTTATTGCTTACTTATTCGTCGACGATACAGTAGCAGCAACAATCCAATGCCTATTTGTTTATTTGTTTATTTTGTTTAATTCATCTGACCGTAGTCTACATGAATGTATTAAAACTATTGTAGCCTAGATTATAGCAGTCTTGACGCAGTTATTCTGTTTTTAAAAGATCAAGAAGATTCTCCTAAGTCGAAGAGGTCGTCAACCAACGAAAAGGTACGAACACATGATGTCAGTGGCTCATTAAAACCGTAAGAGTCCGATGGAATCTGGTCAGCAGTAGAGATGACGATCTAAGTTATCTTCCCACTCTAAAGTCAATGCAAGACAGAAGTGCAGGTGCGTCGATTTCACCGTTCACTATCTTTGCAATAAGGGTAGCTTGTTGAATATTTCGACGACGGTGCAGCGTGTCGAGTCCTAGAAACCGGCATCGTTCAGGATTCGGAGGGAGATCTTGAGGATTACGCCAGGGTAGGCTTCTGAGTGCAATGCATATGAATCTACGTTGAACACGTCACATGACACTTGATACGGAGTCCAAATTACCGCAGCATTTTCAAGAACCGGTCGAACAAGTGCACAGTAGAGTGCTTTGAGGCAGTGAGGATCGGTGAAATCACGGGAGATTTTAGTGATGAATCCCAATTGTCGTGAAGCTTTCTTGATGATGGTGATGATGTGCTGATTGAATGTAAATTTTTCGTCCAGTATCACACCCAAATCACTGACCTGATCAACGCGCTCGGGGACATTCCCATGAATTTGGTAGTTATAAGTGATAGGGCGCGTTGATCGGTGGAACGTGATAGCAACACATTTAGTTATGCTTATCACGAGTTTATTTATATTACACCAGGTGGAAAACATGTCTAGAAGCTCCTGAAGCCGGTAGCAGTCATCAATAGACCTCACCACCAGGTAGATTTTTAAATCGTCTGCGTATATGAGTACGTAGTTCGATCCTAGCAACAAAGCAGCATCGTTGCAGAACAGCGCAAATAGCAAGGGCCCCAGATTACTGCCTTGTGGAACGCCTGAATTATTGTTAAACGTACTGGAAACAGCTGAACCAAGCTTTACGCTCAGAACACGACCCGTCAAGTAGCTTTCCAGCCATACCCCAAGTCGCTTTGATGCACCTTGACGGGATAGTTTGCTCAGAAGTATTCTGTGATCAATGACTTCAAAAGCGGCCTTCAAGTCCGTATATATGGCATCAACTTGAGTTTTAGCTTCAATCTGCGTAATACAGGTACTAGTGAAGCCAAGAAGGTTCGTAGTTACAAAGTGGCCTGGCATAAATCCATGTTGATTGTCTGAAATGTATTGTTTGGTACAGCCAAGAATCACATTACTAACGACTATTTCGAATAGCTTCGATCCCGCAGATAGACTGGTAATTCCTCTATAGTTCTTCACATTTCTTTTATCTCCTTTCTTGAACACGGGGAACATAAAAGATTGTTTCCACACAGCGGGGAACTTTTGTTGCTCAAACGATTTGTTGAAGATGCAACCAAGAGGAGTCGCCAAGGGAGCAGCACAGCGACAAAAGATAACAGCCGGTAAACCATCAGGCCCGGGCGAATACGAGCTTTTCAGTTTCCTAGAAGCAGCAATGATCATGTCCGAAGTGATGGAAAAGGTGTCCAGGTCAAATACATCAGCAGGTAAATTGGAAGCTGCCTCTTCAGGTTCTTGTTGAGATGTGAGCCCAGCGGAGAACACAGACGTGAAATGCTTGGCAAACAGTTCGGATGATTCTTCAGCTGAAGATGATTCTGATTCGTCTAGAAATACATTTGACGGCATGGTAGAGAATCGCCTCTTAGAATTCACAAAACTGCAGAAACTTTTTGGGTCTCTACGCAAGCCAAATTGTACACGCATAACATGTGATTTATACAGACTAGCATCCACTAGACGATATGCGTCACTTGCGACTTTGAAGGCCTGTTGATTAGTTAAGGAACGTTGCTTCCGAAGTAACCTCTTTTTAGCATTTCGCTCACGTTTCAACCTGCGCAGTTCTGGGTTGCTCCATGGTGGCTTAACAGGTGACCGAGCCATCTGCACAAGATGTCATAGAAGCGCTCTGTCATATCGTCAACATCCTGTATATTGAGCAGTTCCTTCCAGTCCGTATTGGACAGAAATTCAGTTAGTGAATCATAATCAAGTCGGTGGTAGTTCAAAGGTCTTGCTTCACATCGTCTAGGAACAGTAGCTTGCATGCGAGGAATAGGCACGGAAATATCCAATGGAGGATGGTTAGGATCAACGGTCACCAAAAGGACAACAGCTGTTGATACGTTGATAACATTCGCAGAAGGAAAGTACACCAGGTCAAGCGCTCTATCCAGATAGTTGCGATTTTGATTAGCTTGAGACATGTTTAGAAAGTCGAAACCATCGACCAGGCTAGCAGCTGCGGTAGGCAGTTGTCATTGCAAAGCCCATCATCTCCTCTCGTCCAAGATAGTCGTGGCTGGTTGTAATCTCCACAAACCAGAACCAAATCATTGGACGAAGCTTTGTTACAAAGTTCTTGAGCGGAAGCAATATGTGCATCAATAGTTGATACATCCTGGCTACGATCTGGTGGAATGTAGACAGCCAGTAACAATAGTTGTTGGCCCTTTATAGTACACGAAACGCATACTTGCTCCAAATTTTGTCCATTCGTCAATTCAATCATCGAGCTAGAGTACTTTTGGGCAACAGCAACGAGTACACCTCCTAACAAAGTCTTATTGCTATTCTTTTCACTACGGTCACAACGGTACACATTGTAAGAGGTACCAAAAACCTGGAGAGAGTCGATGAAGTCAGCTAGACCCGTCTCGGTGAAGATGATGACATAATTGCAGTCGTTGGTGGCGAGATACAGTTCATAAATTTTTGTTCTTACATTCTGGTACATTCTGATAAAAAATCCAGATTTCATCGACCTCATTTAAATTTGTCCGATTCCGACCAGCGAACGAAGAACTGGAAGCGGTAATTACATCAGCAGTTGAATTGTTCGGAGAGAAAGTGTACTTGCCATTAATGGTGGGTTGGAAGACCCTGTCACCACCCTATAGTGGAGTAGGAAAATCTTCACTAGATGATGAACAGTTTTTTCTAAGATAACACTTTATACAAAACTGATGCGCTATGCGCAAAGCACTATCGCTTTTATAATGATGCTGACCACGTGATTGAGTCCTCCCTTGGCTCAGCCGGTAAAGGCGCGGCTACAAAGCAACACCATGCTGGAGGTGGCTGGGTTCGATTCCCGGTCTGGTCTAGGAATTTTTCGTTAAGGAAAATTTCTCGACACCCTGGGCATAGCGTATGATTGTACTTGCCACATAATCATACTAATGCAAAAATGGTACTGGCATCGAAAGCTCTTAATTAATAACTGTGGAAGTGCATTTAGAACACTAAGTTGAGAGCAAGCAATAAGCTAATTGTGAAAGCTAAAAGCTTGAAATGCTAAAGAAGAAGACCACGTGATCGAATCTTCTCGATGCGCATCTGCAACGCGTATCTTTGAAGCAAAAACATTCCAGACGCGTCGTGGTCCTCAGCGCCGTCGGCTTTCTGTTTTCGTTGTCGTCTCCTCCTTTCGCTCTTATCGTATCGTCGCTCTCCGAATGATGGCACTCACGAGTGGAACTATCATCATCATCGTCATTGCATACCATAGCACTTTTTGTCGGTAGCAAGTGAACTGAAGAAAATGGTCGTTCGGGTGGGAAGTATACTTATACAAACCCGTGTTGCGGGGAAGTGAAACAACGCGCAGTGTGATTCAGGGGCAATGGAAAAGGAATGCAAAGACAGATTGATGTCGAACTAATTATGATGGGAAATGGAAACAAGAGAAAATAGGAATGAAATCGAAATAGCCACAAACCAAAACAAAAACCATACTTCCGCAATCGAACAAAATTTGTTAAATAACGTTCGTATTACTTGGCGGAAACTTTTGACAATCTACTAGACCTTGTATGTTGGAGTGATCAAATCAATTATCTTTTCCTTTTTATACGTTTCGAAGTTAATTTAAAAAGAAACGACAAGTGACGTCACAAAAATTCAAACGCCCCCCCCCCCTCCTCCATCGTCACATATCGTTACGATTTTCTTAACCCCCTCCCTCCTGATTGCGTGACATACTTCATGGATGACCCCTTAGGTAAAATTTAAAAAAATATTTTTATGTCACGCCAACACAAGTAATGATAAAAATGGTAATGATGATGATAAGGATGAATGGAAATAGTAATGATTAAACAATGCCATATAAGATAATATACACCGGGTCCAATATATTCACATACAAAATAAAACTCTATTTATTTCAAATCGATAATCCAGATTTTATTGATAACTTTACCCATTATATTGCAATATAATACTGATCAACTACAGCATATGTTTTGGAATAACACCGCCTTTAACCTTCTTGACCAGCTCCAGACGTTTTTCGAAACCGTCACAGGCGGCACGCATGACTTCCATCGGCATTTCGTCCCAAATTCGTTTGATTACGGTTTTGAATTGGTTCATATTAGACGCCCTGTGGTCATTTACATTCGCCAGCATGTATGACCATACGAAATAATCCAAGGGATTCAGATCTGGTGAACTGGGAGGCCATTCATTCTTGTCCAAAAAGTCGGTCAAATTTTCTCGGCACCAGCCCTGAACGAGATTTGTAGTATGCGATGGCGCTCCGTCCTGCTGAAACACATAGTGATCATCTCCAAACACCTCTTGTACATATGGCTTGAAAGCGTTCTCCAAAACTTCCGTTTTATAATATACTTTAACGCCTTTTTCGATGAAAACCAGTGGTAATTTGCCTCGCTTGCAAATTCCTCCCCAAACCATCACTGACGCAGCATTTTGGAACCGTGGAATATTCCTATCACTCTCTGGAACAGTTCTCGAAGAGAGAGCCCACAATCTGTCGTTCTGGACATTGTGGGATTGTTGCAAGACGAATAACTTTTCGTCGGAAAAGATAAATTCTACCCCACCGTGCCGCGACAAAAGCAGACTTGCTCTTTCGAGTCGTTTCTGCTTGGAAGGTTCTGAAACTCCGTGAACCTTACGTCTCGTGAAAGCTTGGAATCTGAGGTCATTTTGCAGTATATTGTGCATTGAAGATCTCGAAACATTCAGATCTGCGGCCATTTTACGTACAGAGCGCTGTGATTTTCGTCTAATCCGTTCCCTGACCACTTATATAACAACTCGCGCAGTCCGCACCGTACGAGTACGACCGGATCTCTTCCGGTCATTCAACGAGCAGGTGTCACGGTACCTTCGGATGCTTCGGTAAACAAAATCCCGCTTTACTCCGAGGTTTTTCAAATTTCTGAAAATAGCGCCCTTTCAAAAACTTTTTTATCACCACAGCACAAAACTCCTTCATCGCTGGTAAAAGATAAACACCGAATGAAAACAATCGGACATAACCTAAAAGCGTTTGTATAAACATAGTGCAAAACTAGTTGAGTAGTTGCACGACACCAATGCAAGGAAAAAGTGTATGAGAATATATTGGACACGGTGTATATAGTGAAGGGATTTTATCAACAATCAATGTGCAACTAGTGATTTGAAATTGGTTCACTGTTGTGGAACCTCTAGTTCCGAAGCACACCTTGTCATGCAATCTTGCGCTTTTCAGTACCTTTTGGTACAAGTATCTTCGGCTTTGTTTTGATTCGCTATGTTATTTTGACAGAATATTTGAGAGTGTATTGGTGTGAGTCACGGTGTTAGGGGCGAATCATTAAGCTTGGAACAGGTGTGCTAGTACTTCCTGAGCCAAAAAAAAATCGTTTTCTTCATGACTATCCACCCGCTGATATTATAATATGAACTGAAAATTACATGTGGGCCGACTGCTGTTTTGTTGCAATTGTAGACAAACTTGCACATCCATTATGAACCAGAAAATTTAGAAATTAATTGTAAATTTTAAATTATTTTACAATACCTGGAAGACCTGGAAGACCTGAAATACATCATGAAAAAGACAGTACATCCGAAGTTTCCCAATTATATTCCCAAAATTATATCTTGAAACCCTATATCTGAAAACTCTGCAGAGGGAATTATAGTGGTAAAATGTCTCCAAAAAATACACGAATCGATGAACGGGATTGAATGCTATTTGATCCAAATTCTAATTAATATCTGACAGGATAACATCATAGAGTGCTATTGATTCATTTATTTTTCTTTTTAGGTCATTACGTCATGGTATGAGGGAACCGAATATTTTGGAGGAAGTTGTAAGTATAGTGACGCAAATCATTACTCTAAATAATACCTACGTTAGTTGTTGGCTTACACACTCTTGTCATCCCGAAGCATATTCGATTACATGATTTCACCCAGTAAATGTAGTGTATGTGTATACATATTCATATTGATATACACAAAATGAAAATTCAACAGTCGTTAATTCTCGCGTTTAACACACTCTCAGCAAAATAAGTTGTAGCAGCTTGAGTATCAATAAATTCAGTCATATAGAAGTATCTTCACCTGGTTTACAACAAGTGTGCTACCTGGGCTAAAGGGCGATACGGTCAAAATTTGGTCAATATCAACTTGACGTATTTCTTTCAATTTTGCATTTAAAAAACCTGAACACCCCTCATTTTGAAGGTGTGTGTGTGTAGAATGTTGCTCCTATTTTGATTTTGGAATTCACTCTTCAGTTGTCAAAATGCCGTCCAAGCAAGAAGAGCAGCGTATCCAAATTTTGCTCGCGCATCGCGAAAATCCGAGCTACTCGCACGCAAAGTTGGCAAAATCGCTAAAAGTTGCCAAATCAACCGTTACAAATGTAATTAAAGTGTTTGGGGAACGTTTGTCGACAGCCAGGAAGTCTGGATCGGGGGGAAATCGAAAACCGGAAGCCGCTGAGACGACAAAGAGAGTTGCCGGTAGTTTCAAGCGAAACCCTAACCTATCTCTCCGAGATGCCGCAAATAAGCTGGGTGTATCGTCTACAACCGTGCATCGAGCCAAAAAACGAGCCGGACTATCGACTTACAAGAAGGTAGTGACTCCAAATCGTGATGATAAACAAAATACGACGGCCAAAGCGCGATCCCGGAGGCTGTACACGACGATGCTGACGAAGTTTGACTGCGTGGTAATGGACGACGAAACCTACGTCAAAGCCGACTACAAGCAGCTTCCGGGACAGGAGTTTTATACGGCAAAAGGAAGGGGAAAGGTAGCAGATATTTTCAATCACACGAAACTGTCAAAGTTCGCAAAGAAATATCTGGTTCTGCAAGCCATCTGTACCTGTGGCTTGAAAAGCAGCATTTTCATAGCTTCCGGGACTGTCAACCAAGAAATTTACGTGAAAGAGTGTTTGAATAAACGTCTGCTGCCTTTCCTGAAGAAACACGGTTGTTCCGTACTGTTTTGGCCGGATTTGGCATCTTGCCATTACGGTAAAAAGGCCATGGAGTGGTACGCCGCCAACAACGTGCAGGTGGTTCCCAAGGACAAGAACCCTCCCAACACGCCAGAGCTCCGCCCAATTGAGAAATACTGGGCTATTGTCAAGCGGAACCTAAAGAAGACCAAAAAAACTGCTAAGGACGAGCAGCAGTTCAAGGCAAACTGGCTTTCTGCGGCGAAGAAGGTGGACAAGGTGGCTGTACAAAATCTGATGGCAGGGGTCAAGCGTAAGGCCCGGCAATTCGGATTTGGAAAAGCGGAAGCCTAACTGAATATTTTTCCTGAATTTTATACTAATTGAACGTGAAAAAGAAATTTAATTTGATTTTTTAAATAAACAATTTCACCGATTTACACGCGTTTTCCCTTGACCAAATTTTGACCGTATCACCCTTTAGGCCTAGTTGTAGTTCGCGGCGAAAGCGAAAATTTCATTACAAAAACGTGATTTTCACCAGTATCAAAAAATCAGGCAAAAGACATTTTTCTGTTAACTATTTATCTGTGGAAAACGGAAACGAAGAGGAGAAAATTGTGGGTTAATATATTTTTTCGAAACCGTTTTGCTATCGAAATATTTAATATATTTTTTCACGATGGCCACCATTCATTTCGCATCGATCGATAAACTCTAGGGGAGGTTTTTTTTTCATTAGGGCGAATCTAACATTAAGAGATTCTCTCCGGCCTCGCTCTCTTTCATTCGTTACAGCTCCATTTTAAAACTTTCGAGGGATTCTTTAGTACAGATCGAAACACAACAGTGCTGACTAGCATACTCTACAAATAGTATAATGAAAAACGTAAAGGTTTGGAATATGAATGAAAGAGAAAGTAATCAAAGAGAGTCTCTCAATGTTAGATTTAGATGAAAGAAAAAAAAAACCCTAGAACTAGGCTTTAGCGGAGAATAAAGGTTTGTCTACCACCAAGCCCCCTGCGCTAAATAGTATGTAGGGCAACCGCGAGGTCAACCGCAACATCTTTTACACCATAAGCCCTGTTCAGAGATAGATGTGAAATTAAAACAAAATTTCGCCTGCCCTCTCCGTTTCATACTTACTTACCTTAACAGTCAGACCGAGGCTCCAATCCACACTGTCCATGGCTGCACTTCGCCAGCCTCACAATCTGCGGAGTGTGCTTACCGTACCAATCAGGCATAGGCTGGGATGGCCTCTGCTGTTCACAGATATTGTTTCCATTCTATTCGGTCCATGGCTGCACTTCGCCATCCTCGCAGTTTGTGAAGGGGCCGCAGGTCGCCTTCAATTCAACGTTACGCTGAATTCTCAGATTATTCTCCATTTAGCAGGTTCTAAGGACATGGAGCGTTTCCAGATGAAATCAGCCGGAAAAAGTCAAAATCTTGCACGACCCTCTCCGATTTGGATGAAACTTTGCACATGTCTTCGGAATTGGTGATGATGGATTTTCCGCGGGTTAAGGGAATTTTTTGACTCAAGTCATTTTTTTCAAAAGGGCGTATGTGTTTTGTCATGCGTATTTTTCAAAAAATCATAACTTGAAAACCGTTGGTTGTAATAAAATTGCGTCTGAGAAGAAGTTGTAGTTGATTAATTTATTTTAATTAATTAATTTAATTTAATATGTACACTGTAAAAAAAAATAAAAAATTTCTTCAAAAAAATCTAAAATTAAACTTAAAAATAAATTAGCAAGTCTGTCCAACGTACGATTTTTATAAAAAAAAATCCAAAAAGACTTTAAGTCATAAGAAAAAAAATAGAAGTTGTTTTACGATGAAGCAACTTAAGATAAAAAAGTTCTTAAAAGTGAGAAAAATTCAAGTTATTTCTAATTTGTTGTTTTTGCATAAATAACCATATTTTAATAATATAATACGATTCTTCTAGTGATTTTAAACAAAAATGCTCTTGGTAAGCAACATTCTATATGTACCCGTTTTCGAGATAATTTGAAAGTAATGTCGAAAAAATGGCTTTTTCCATGAAAAATATCCCTTTTTCAAAAGTTAGTCGTGATTGTCCATCTTCAAAAGTATTTTTTTCAAATTGTACATAAAATTTTCAACAACTATCCTTTTGACACCAAGAAGATTGAACATCTTCTTAATTAACGAAATTAACCAAAAATAATTTTTTTTTTGTTCATACATGATTTATTTATTTTTTCTACTATTTTTAAAAAAAATTGTATTTACATTTTCACAAACACTATTTTCTAACATTCCTATAAATATTATGAAAACTCAGTATTTCGTCAGTTGAAAATATTTTCGCTGCGATTTTGTTATCTGCAACTGGAATGAAGGAGTGATATTTCTGTGTACCAGGAATCATTTTTGTTTGCTGATAACTACCACCCCATTCTGCAGCTCCCTCTTCATATTCTTCTTGTGAAACATAGCAAAATGATATTTTTGTGAAATTTTCTTGATTTCTCTTAATAGCCCAATCATACAAAGTTTTCGCACTTGTTATTGGATGTTCATGTTGTTTGGCCAAGCTTGCTCTTGTTGCCATTCGTTTTAATGTGCCGCCAATTGCATGACATGGTCCCTTACCACGTGAAGTTGCGAAAAAATGCCACTCAGAATCAATGTTGTATTTCTCTTTAAACTTGCAGAGGCTTGCAAATTTTTTTCTATTTTTGTATTGGGAAGCAGCCCCATCAGACATAAAAATGGCCTTTTTTATATTCATTAGTTGATTTAAATACGCTAGTAATTTAGAAATAAATACTTGTACCGCAATTGTATCATGTCTTAGAACTTCTGATATTACAACAAAACTTAGATTTTTAAGCATTCCGGACTCCATATAATAAATAACAAACGGATGAATTGTAGCCTGATCATTGTTCCAATGATGACTTTGAACAGCATCCTGAAGTACAAATGAATAATTCTCTGCAAAATCGCAAATAATAACTACTTCTCCTTCTTTTAATGAAGACTTTGTATCTTTTAAAAATTTAGATTGCTGTAAGTAAAAGCAGCAAATTTTGTCGTGTTACCTACAGTAAATATCAGGAATCAGTTTGTCTAGTATTCTCGGTAATAAAAGGTATATTGTAGAAAATTTTATGTACAATTTGAAAAGAATACTTTTGCAGATGGACAATCACGACTAACATTTGAAAAAGGGATATTTTCATGGAAAAAGCCATTTTTTCGACATTAATTTCAAATTATCTCGAAAACGGATACATTTAGAATGTTGCTCACCAAGAGCATTTTTGTTTAAAATCACTAGAAGAATCGTATTATATTATTAAAATATGGTTATTTATGCAAAACAAAAAATTAGAAAAAAATTGAATTTTTCTTACTTCTAAGAACTTTTTTATCTTAAGTTGCTCCATCGTAGAACAACTTTTATTCTTCTTCTTATGACTCAAAGCCTTTTTGAAAAAAAAATTATTAAAATCGTACGTTGGACAGATTTGCTAATTGATTTTTATGTTTAATTTTTGATTTGTTTTGAAGAAAAAAATTTTTTCTTACAGTGTACATATTTTTTTCATAAAGTCAAATTAATAAGCTACAACTTCTTCTCAGACGCAATTTTATTACAACCAACGGTTTTCGAGTTATGATTTTTTGAAAAATACGCATGACAAAACACATACGCCCTTTTGAAAAATTTGTTTTGAGTCAAAAAATTCCCTTAACCGGCGGAAAATCCATCGTCACCAATTCCGAAGACATGTGCAAAGTTTCATCCAAATCGGAGAGGGTCGAGTTCAGTCATTTGCTCATTTGGCACAAACATATATTTAAATAATAATATGATCACTCGTAGTTGTGATAGTGAAGATTTTACAATAGTTCACTGTCCATAAAGCTGATGCAGTAACAGGATCGTTTTATTTCTATAAATATAACACTGTAGTGAATTATTTTGTGGACATAAATTTATGTAGAGAAGAACTTTGAAATGACGACACCGCAAAGGATAGACATACATACATGACAAATTGAACCCTTATAACACATTCTTATTTAAAAGCCTAGCATAGAAATTTCGACGCTATTCCGCATGCAGCTAGTAACCTACAAAAAAAAAGTTCTGATATAAACCAATAATACGGATGCTGTTGGAACCACACACGAAGTGTGATAGCGTTTTACTTTATTGAAAAAAAAAACAACAGTTTTAAACTATGCCTAATAACTTTTTTGAATGGATTTAAACCAACAGTAACGCTTGCTTACTTCGCTTGAGAGCCGATATTAACCAACTTAAACCAACACTAGGGATGTTGTTGAGCCACTCACAAAGTGTGTTGGTGGTTTACTCCATTGGTACAATGAACAGTTTTAAAGTAGGCCTAAACCGATTTAATCAACTGCAAGTATGCTCTTTGGGTCACTCGCCAAAAAACAATAACTTCGCTTGGAAGTCTATTTGAACCGATTTTAACCAACAGTTAGGACACTATTGAGGCCAAGTGTGATGGTGGTTTACTTCATTGGGACAACAAACATCTCTTCAAACTATGCTTATTAGCCACTTTGAACCGATTTAAAACAACAGTTTGCTGGTGATATTTCATAGGGACGGTAAAGCCCTTTTGAGAAATGCTTAAGAGCCGATTTGGCCAAATTTGTACCACCATTAAGAATATTGATGGAGCCATTCACAAGGTTTGAGGGTGGTTTAGTTTGTTAAAAAAAAGTGGGAAAAAATAGCTTAGTAGCCGATTTAAACCAACAGTAAGGATGTTAATGGAGCCACTCATTAAATGTGATGATTGGAAAGACAAAGCTTTTTTTGACATCTTCATCTAAAATCGAACTTATGATGAGTAGTGAAGAACAGAAGCCCCGGAAGCTGCCGAGAGTTTTTTTACAAACTTCTCGTCATCCATAACGAGACAATGCGGATTCGTCTGCATCCGGGGATTTCACCTCGGAACCTTTTGAATCTTCTATGTGTGTAATCTCTCACGTTTTTTCGCATCTTGCACGAACATTTTGATTAGATGCAGTTTTTTTTCACCACTGTGCTGTTTGGATTCTTCTTGACAGCTTGAACTACCTGCTTTTGATCCTTTGCACTATTCGGACATCCATTTTGATCTTTTTTTTTCTTCTGATCGAAGGGCAAACGTTCGCTGTACCGAATCAAAGTGAGAGTGCTCCTTAGATTGTACCATTGACAGCTTTCTACTGTGGGCACCAAATAAGATTAATCCGGATTTTCGGTGCGACCGCAATTTTTTTTTTTTTGCTCTTCCGGCTGTATGCAACTTACACAGTGTAAACAATACACATTGAACTAATCTGTCCCAAAATTTCTATAGTAAATACCTAATGGGTAAAAAAATACAGGCATTTGAAGCAGATGCAATTTGATTCCGTATATCCTTTATGTGTATTTGTATTTGTAATTACTTTCATCGAGCTTCTTAGGGCCTACATGAATAAAAAACCTTTTCTTTTGTTGGGTGTATTATCACTGCTACCAGAGGTGGTAAATGTAAATTTCTTTGCAAAATAGTCGCCTGCTGCGAAATTTGAGGCTCGCACACCACCAACAGTTTATGTGTACAGTTCTAGCGAAGGCGAAGGATAAAAAACAGAAAGAGAAAAAATTCTCCCTATTTCTGCCGACGGTTTCAAACAGTATAGAAATGGTATGTGACTGTATTTGATAACTTGATTAAAACGGATTTTTTTTTTGTATTTTTTGATTATGAGTTATTAGTATCCATTCTTATGATTTGATTCCATGTAATAAACATCACATGTATGCAGTAATAAGCCATTAATCAACGAAAATCTGAGCGACATAAATCTATGTCGCTATATTTTTTAAAACATCGGATGGTAGCAGCAAAAATGTTTCGTCGCCTGGAAAAAACGGTACAGAACTGTCATATGAGATTTTCTCCCACGACGGTTCACTTTTGCGTGTGTTCAGTTTGGTCGTAATGAAAAATGACAAATGTCAAAATGTAAATATCAAAATACAGTACATTTACCACCACTGACTGCAACCATTATTCTGATCTATTGTGATACAGAATAAAATATGATTTTCGAAATAACACGAAATAACACAGCATGATGTCACGTCTGCCTTGAATAAGCTAGACGTTTCCAAAGGACCTGAGACCGACCACCTTCCGCCGTTGTTCCTTAAAGAATGTGCTGAGTCTCTGCAAAGGCCTTTGACAATAATTTTCAACAGCTCGCTTCGCCACTGTACCTTCCCGAAACTGTGGAAGACAGCTTCGATCTGCCCGATATTCAAAGCAGGATCTAGTCATGCAGTTGAGAATTATCGTGGCGTTTCCATTTTGTGCTGCCTGGCTGAAGTGTTCCAAGGATTAGTTCATGATGTCCTGTACGCTGCTTCTCAACCATTTTTATCTGAGTTTCAACACGGATTTGTTAAGAAGCGTTCAACAACAACGAATCTCATGACGTTCACGAATTTTGTATCAACGGAAATTGAGAACAAGCGTCAAATAGATGCCATTTACTTCGACTTTTCCAAAGCGTTCGACAAAGTGCCTCACGATCTTGCTGTTGCGAAGCTTAGATACTTGGGATTTCCAGATTGGATTACAGAGTGGTTGCGCTCTTATCTGTCTGACCGTAATGCGTTTGTCAACATCAACGGATCGCACTCTCGCGTCTTTTCCATCACATCTGGTGTGCCACAAGGCAGCGTTCTGGGCCCACTCATCTTCATATTGTTCATAAACGATCTATGCTTTCGGCTGAAATCAGGAAAATTGCTCTACGCTGACGATCTAAAAATTTATCGCATTGTAACCTCTCACCTCGACTGCTGCGCGCTTCAGGCCGATATAGATGAACTACAACGATGGTGCCTTGAGAATGGGATGGAATTGAACATCAACAAGTGTAAGTCCATTGCATTCTCTCGTCGGCAGTCTCGAATTGAATTCGAATATTCGGTTGGACCAGTATACTTGGAACGCGTTGAATCCATCCGTGACCTTGGAGTAAACATCGACAGTAAACTACGGTTCAATGAGCATGTCTACATAACTACCGCTAAAGCGTTCGCAGCCCTAGGATTCGTACGACGCTGTACCACGAGCTTCAACGTCGCTATACCGCTCAAGTCGCTATACTGCTCATTAGTTCGAAGCATCCTGGAATATTCTATTTGTGTGTGGGTGCCGTCTCATGCAACGCAAATCAAACGGATGGAGCGTGTGCAGCGCAGCTTTGTACGTTTCGCTCTTCGTCAGCTGCCTTGGTCGAACCCAGCGGACCTGCCCGATTACACATGCCGCTGTAAACTTATCGCTCTGGAAAAGCTTGATTCCAGGCGGATTAACTTGCAAAGGCTCTTCGTGTTTGACCTGATAAAAGGAAATCTCGACTGTTCCTCGTTGTTATTCAATGTATCGTTTTATGCACCTTCTCGACAATTGCGTGAGCGTTAATTATTGTTTATCAGACGCCATAGAACCACATATGGATTTAACAATCCATTGGACAGATGCTTCCGTTCGTTCAATAGTGCTAGTGTTGTGTTTGATTTTAATGTGTCTAAGGCTGTTTTTAAGAGTAGAATTAAAGTTTTAGAATAAGTTACAGTCTGTGGAATTGTTTTTTTTTTAAACATTCGAGGCGGTGAAATAAATAAATGATAAAAAAAACATTAGGTACAATTATATACATTACTATTACACCACACCGTCAGAAACAAGTCTATTCTTAAAAACAATAGTCGAAGTACTAAAACAAAACAAATTATAGTTTTCATAAGAGCCATGGCTCTAATCGGCTCATTTTGACCATAGTTAGTATGGTGTAGTCGTAGTCTAAAAAAGTTCGTATTCCTAAGACTTCTACACCCAAAAGTTGAAAAGGTGGCAAAAAACGCAATTGCAGTTTTTGCAATCATATCTTGAGAAATCTGCATGATTCAGAAAAGGCAAACTTTTGCCCACCATGATCCACAAAGCGTTTTATGGTATAAACGAAGCCATGCAAGTGTGTGCAAGCTGTTGGCAGCACACCGATTCCTCGAAACAAATTTAGCGCTGTGTGCAGTGCCTCGACAGTCGAAGCAACCGTTGGTTCAAATGGTATCGGTGAAAGACATATACCACAAAAATGCCGCAACGGCAAAGATAATCCACAAATAATGGGAGGTCACTTACTCGAAAAATATTCCACTCGTTGTATTCCGAAGTCAAGGTGCATTTCTTTCCATGCAGTTCAACTGTCAATTCCGCTTGCTTCCTCTCTCTTTTCAGTCGATTCTGTCCTTTTGATATGGTGATTTCACCACGCGAACCATAATTTTGCAAGTGTGCATTCGAGCGACATTTGCTTTGTTGCTGTACCACTGAGTGCCTCGAATCAATCGAAATGCAGACTGCAATTAGGGCTTTTATTCCAATTCACTTCGACTTGTTGTTCCCGCTCTCTCTCTCCCTCCTTCTCCTTCCTCTTTGCCCTTCCCCCCCCCCGGTCGGGCGACACTCCTCGCTCCTCACCTCTCCACTCGCTGAAACGTCCGCATCCCCTGCTCTCCCTCCCACAATCCCCCCCTCTTCTCCTCCCTCCCGTTCCCGACCAATTCGCTCTGATCCAAAAACAATCTCCCCGTCTCTCAAATCGTTTGTCATAATCTCAAGTACAACTGGATGCAGAAGATCACAAAAAACCCCATCATAAAAAAATATCTACAAATCCCAAAACCTCAAAACGGTATCTCTGATAACTATCAGAAACACCTATTTCTATTATAACCAATCTCATAAAATCTTCAAATCTAGTCCAACACTATTATCAGCATGAACATCAGAAGTTTGGCTGAATGGTTTCCATCTAGAGCCGCGCACGCTGGCCCTCGGTTGCGAAAGCCTCCTTCATATCCCACTCTCAAACGCCTCCCCCCAAACAACATCTCCCCCATCCCCGTCCACCGTAAAAACAAACCTCATCCACGCGCTAACATCAGTCAAAATCTATGTACAACACCACAATCCTACGATTTATAGGTCGATAATAAAAAAACCATAAAAACACAACCACTCCACCCATCCCCCCCAATCTCGCATCCATCGACCTATGACTCACTCGGTCGCAAAGTCCTCTAGTACCGACCTTATATCTCATTCATTTTTCTCCTCGTAAACATATTACAAAAATCAAAACCTACTTTTTAAACCTCAATAAGTTTTCTCGTTTTTTGCCAGGCGGCCAATCGATTTCAGCAAACTCAACAACGTAATACACTGCATAACCAACCCCCCCCCCCCCCCCAACCCCCCGCACACTTCGAATTTTCAAAGCAAATTGATGTGATGCTTTTTTGCCCACGACCAATGTTGCATTTTTTCTCCAAGTTACGATCCATTACGAGAAATGAAACAAAATCATTCGAAATTGCATAACAATCTGGCTTTTTTATTTTGGGTGTAGGAAGCACATTGAAATATACACGAGCTAGAATGTTCGGCGCATCAACTTCTCCTTTGAGCAGCTTGGCTAAAAACACAACTCGCATAATATTTCTTTTTTTGTCAAGACTATCCATGCCCAACAGCCGACAACGATGAATATACGGCGGAAGCTCAATTGGGTTATGCAAGGGTGAATCCTTCAAGGCAAATCTGATAAATATTCTTTGAAATGGTGAAATCGTTTGTATCCAAATGTGAGAAGTACGACTTCAGACGACTGCTGTGGGTTCCAATATTGATCACACCAGATAATAATAGAGTGACCTACGGCAGTAGGGACCTTTAAATTCCTAAGTGAACTTAAATATCAATCCGAGATAGCGATTCGCTCTTGAAATTATGCTCGAATAGTGGTCGCCGAAAATAAGCTTTGAATCGAGAAGAACAGCAAGATCCTTTACTGTGAACATTCTCTGCAGCGATTCGTTCGGGCCAAGGTTACTCCCTTGTGGAACGCCTGAGCAGTTTTGAAAAGGAGCGGTAGCACTAACAATAAAATTTAGAAAACAATCAATAAGTAGAATTACATGTCGGCTGAAAAAAGCATTTCACCACTCTCACCATCTCTACTCGTCTGGAGCTTCTATCCTTTCATTTTTGAACAATGAAGCACAACAATCGCGACAAAGAGCGCCTCAAGAACAAGCTAATGGCCGGGCTTTTAAGATTATCAATGGATCACTTAGAGCAACCGCACCGATCGTTGTCATCTGCGCTGCTATTTTAGTCACAGATCTCTACACCGGTCAATGCTATAACAGTAGTCATTTTAGTTACTGTTTTCCATACCTGTGATATAAAAATAAGTACCTACTAAAATTTGCTAAAAAAAATTGGCAGCACGGTGTTTAAGTCGAGCTAAGCATGCAAATCGGAAATGGTCATTTTTGGATTCGCATGACATTAGCAACTTAATATACCATAAAATACTCATTTCCAACTATCAACTCACATATATGTTGATTTTATTTATTTATTTTTTAAATTTTAGACGCCTGTAAGGCTTAACACTTCCGAATTGAGAATAATGGCGCTCCGGCAGCAACAGCAAATTGATACTCAACAACAATTATTAGCTGCCAGAGAGCAACGTCTCCGCTTCTTAAAAGCGCAAGAAGCGTGTGAAACAGTATCAGCAGCCGAAGGAGAACGGTTACGTAGACTTCGAGAACGAGTTGAAGCGCAAGAATCGAAACTACGCAGATTAAGGGCATTACGAGGACAAGTGGATCTACAAAAAACATACAATGTAACATTAGGTAAGTTATTGATGATAATTTCTTCTATAATAAGTGATATTTGCATTGGAATATAATTGGTAATTTCTCTTTTATTGTTTTCTCACGTGTTCTCAGTGTTCATCTTGAGCTGAAAACGGATTATATGTTATATTATTCTCATTTTGGCAGATACATCTGTGGCATATAAAGGAAAGTTTCAGTAGTGTACTAAATACAGAGAACAAGACGTCAATAATTAAAAGTAATTTTCTTTTGACGTAGGACTACGTCTCTGTTTTCCATACTGGGGTACACGTTCGAATTGCGAAAATTTGGAGCGTCACGAAAAATATATAGGTTTTGAACGTTAATAACTAAGTCATTCCACGATTGATTTCCAAAATGTTTGCCCCATTCGATCGGGACGTTTTCTACGCTTCGATTTCAATATTTAAAACTATTGATTTTTAACATGCAACTGATAAAATTAACGCAAATATGAAGTGATGTCTTATAATATCGATTTTTCATAGTACATTTACCAAATACACTGTACTTTCCGCGCACAGACTTCATATTTAAGTAAGGAACGTCTCCTAGGCAGCCATGAATGTTATATAAGGGGTACACCTTCGCATTTTGATTTAGTTTTTGCTTTTCCTTTCCTTCCAAAAATCCGATAGTAAAATTATTGTAGCAGTCAATACCGAATACCCAAAACCTATCTCAAATCGAACAAAGCCGAAGCAACAGCAAAATAGATCCCTGCAAAGAAAGCTCTGCAAGTCTTTTCCCCGCAAAGCGTGTTGTCACCCACGCAAACCAATTCATTACACCACCCAAACCAATACCATAAAACTGGATCTCGGCGATGACCGTCGTCCACACTTCCACTGCACTGCCCATAAACGCATGTTAGTCCCACTAGCAAAAACATGCAGCTGAGAAAAACGCAGTTGAAGTCGTCGCAGATTTTCCATTTTATTGGGTCAATGTGAAAGCGAAACTTGGATATATGCATCCCATTAGTTGAAATATATATTGGAAAGTACTTTTACATACAATTTGTTCATTGTTTGTTCAAAATAATGCCTAAAAGCATGCGAAAATATAAACGTGACTGACATGCGTTTATTTGCGTATGAATGAGTCAGAATAAACGCATAACAGTATCAGTGCTTGCTGTGATGCATAAGCGTTGACGGCGATTTTGTAAACTCTTTATTCCTATGGTGAACTCACATAAGCATCTGTCAGTCTGTGTGTGAAGCTAGACAGTGCTTGTCTTATCTTTTCACTCTACCGGATAATCATATAAGAAACTGTCAATTTTTGCGTGAAGAGTCGTTGTCTCGGTGGTGCCGTCAACGCCAAATGGTGTTTCATTGTTGTTCGCGTGATCAGATGGCTAGGATTCAATTGTTTTAAAATGTCTTCTCTCGATTATTTAAAACTATACGGGTGTGAGGACAGTTCCGAAGACGAGGGGTTGGTTCCTGCGGTTCCGGTTTCGATTGCCGATGGTGAATCAGTTCACGGTAACGTAAGTTCCGAAGATGAATTCCCCGGGTTTGAGGCAAATGGCGAGCAGTTTCCGGCTAAGAAAGCTCCGGCATCATGGATGCAATACTTGAAATCTTTGGAAGATTCTGAGCAGGATACAGTTAGTGACATCGATTCCGAAGGAAGCTTCACTGCCAATATGGAATCTACAAAAAAACGGAAGCTAACTAAAAAAGAAATTAAAACGAAATGCATGGTGAATAAGCGTCGCCGTTCACACCAAGTTAAGGTTGATGAGTGCAGGTGTAAGTTAAAATGTGGATCCAACATTTCCAAAGACGATCGGATTCAATTTAATACGATGTTTTGGACCCTCAATCAAGAGTACCAGACAAATTACTTCCGTCAGAACGTACAGCGCACGGAAATTCAAAGACGGCGTCGGTACAGGTATGAGGAAGATGGACCAAGAAAAATCAACAGCTATGTGTTTCAACTCGTGGCCTCGAACGGTTCTTCCGTTAAAGTGAGTCGGAAGTTTTTTTTGAACACTTTCGTTTACGGTGACAACTGTGGGTGAGTACATTTTACCTTTTTCTGACTGGCAATTCCTAAAAATATGCGAACTTATATAATTAATTCCACAGCAACATCATTTATCGGTGCGTTGATGAGGGAGATCAGCCTAAGAAATCGCAACGTGGGAAGTACAGACGGAGCACAGCAAAGCGTGATGCTATTGAAAAGCATATCCAGTCGTACGGTCCAACTGTGTCGCATTACATGCCCCCAACAGATTATATCTTCCATCAGATCTCACTGAGAAGCTTATGCACCAAAATTTCCAGAACACCCACGAACTTGACGTTACTTACGCTCTTTATTGTAAGAAAATGCGGGAAATGAATATTTCACTGGTAAAATTGGGGAAGGAAGAATGTGAGGTTTGTGTTATTGCAGCACAACATCGCAAGACGTCAGGACATCCTGAAACGATCATTGGAGATACATATTCGACCTGTATTCGCTATGACGAGCATTCAAGGATTGCAAAAATGTCGCGTAAAGCTTACCGTAAAGACGGAGAAACGGTGCTGTCAGATACTGTTGTTCTAGCCGTAGATCTCCAGAAGGTAGTGCATTTTAAGTTGTGGAAACTTTTTTAAGTTATGCTTTTTAAAATATCTTTTATTCAACTCTTAGGTGGTACAGCTGCCCAGACTCGAAGGCCTGAAAACGATAATCTTTTCTCGACGGCTTCTGGCATTTAACCAGACTTTTGCTCCCGTTGGCAAGTATACAAGGTCTTGTACATGGGATGAACCAACGGCTGGTCGGTCTGCGAACGATATCATTAGCACGTTCCATCGAGTAATCGACCAATATAAAGAAACTAGGAAGATTGTTCTGTGGCTAGATAACTGTGCTGTTCAGAACAAAAACTGGGGTTTGTTTCTCCACTTAATACTTTTAATTAATTCCAATAATATTCAAGTGGAGGAACTTACTCTGAAGTTTTTTGAGTCTGGGCACACATTCATGGCAGCGGATAGTTACCATGCAGCCGTTGAAAAAGCAATGAAATCCAGCCCACCAGTGACATTCCCCGACTTCATTATGATTTGCAAGTTGCACAGAAGAACGTGGCAGTGCTGGATATGCATCCTGAGGATTTTTTTGAGACGCAGCTGCAAGTTTCCCAGTATACGCTCAACAACATGGATCCTCGTCCTTACATGGACAAAATAAAGCAAGTCATCATTCGCAAAGGAAGCTATATGCTGATTTACGGAGATTCATTAGAATCTGGCGCTGATTTGCAACGTGGTATGCTGTTCACTAAAAAACAGCTAAAAATGGTGACATCGAAGACGTTTGACTTGAAAACCACTTTGAAATTCAAACTGCAAGCGCGTGGAATCGAACAAAACAGGAAGAAAGCTCTGTTGAATGTTATTCTGCCGGTAATTGACGATGAGAAGAAAGCTTTCTGGGAAAATTTGGTTGAGATGGAAACAATTAATGCCGATGAAGAAGACTAGTTAATTCTGAAATTTCTTCGAACTTCAAGTTGTAATACATATGAAATCAAATAATAATTGCCATTTAGATTCAAATATTTTCATTTGTATTGTTGTTAAATTTGTCTTCATTAAATAGTTGCTAAATGTTTAATAGTATATTTTCAACGCTGAGCCTGTTATGCGTTTACGTCAACTTTGCGTACAACCCCATTGGGCTGTCCCTTATAGTTTTTCAATTGAGCATGAGCATGAGCATGAGCATCATTAACCGCCCACGGATGCAATTCCGTTATTGCCAGATCAGCTGTATTTACACAAAGAACCAACAGATGATATTTGAGACTAACATACATCTTCAATGTGTAAAAACTGGTGACCCATTATAAAGCAATACCGGCGCCGGCCGTGCCCGAATGCTGGTCAAGTAGGGAATGGGAAGGAACGTGTTGACATGATACTCGCTTTGGAGGAAGCCGAGAAATCCTCTGCACTTCCACGAGAAATCACTGGGATGTTGGATAGTTGGGGAAAGGTTAGCAGCAGGGTTCGTTTTGGTTAACGATACGCTGAAAGTACATACCTTCACCATCCGCCGAAAGCAATAGACCGCTCCAATGTGACTGAAAATAGACAAACATAACGAAAAACAAAACAAAACAAAATAGACAAAATAAAACAAAATAAAACAGGATATTAGATATTGTCTTCAAAATATGGTAGAAAAAAATAATTTGTTGCTTTGCAAACCGGCTCTCCTCGATGTCCTAGATGGCCACGTCCTGCTGGACCCGCAGCTGCTGCCGTCGGCACTCGTCCACATCAACCCGGCCGTCGCCGACGTGTCGGAAACCTTCCGGTAGTAACATGATATCTGTGTCTAATACACTCTTCTTGCACCGATTAATTTACAAACTAGGCCTGCACACCGAATCAAAATTCACTTTGGCACGGTTGTGGTATTTTTCTTTAATATCTAGTTCTAGATATTTGCACTTGGTTGCAGGAAACAGAATCAATAAAAATAATAAACTCGCTTATGACCTCTAACTTTACACGGTTGCTAAGCAATACACACTATCTTCCGCCACAATACCCGCGAACGACGACACTCTGGACCTGAGCTCGCTTGAGGAAAAATCACCAACACACCACTGCGCAATTGATTGTATGCAGTTTTTTGAAAGAATCGCGAGCACGGCGCGATCCCGCTACACTCAACACTCTTCTAACTTCAGCTCACCGGAACCAATTGCACACGCACACGCGATGAGGTGCTACTGCCGCAGTCGTCGTGCTAGATGATAACGTTGTTGTTGTTGTTGCCGCCGATGCGATGCAAACTACTGCCAACACACACAACCACCTACCTCTCTATCTTTACGTTTTGATGAATCGCATCCAGGGTGGGCGAAAAAAAAAATTCAATCCATCAAACTCACACCAACACCACTGCGCTTCTCCCACAAAGTGCAAACGCGAGCGACAAACAGAGAGAGAGAGAGCTATCCGTTCAGCGCGAGAGGGAGAACATTTTCAGCAAGAAAACTCCTCTTCACTGCCAATGGAGGCTGAGAACCAAGCAAAAAAAATATGTTTTCACCACTTTTCCAAACTGTTTAGCGACGGAAAATATCACTTCCACAACATACGCGATTGCTGCTAGCCTGGAGAACACTTTTCAGGCGCTTTCGAGTGTGATTTCACCAGCACAGTACGGACTTTTTCGCGAGCACAATCTATCCCGACCGAATTTACTCACTCTTCATCACTCGTCCCTCACATTAGTCGGAATATTGTCAATCAACTCCTCCGCATTCAGAGCAAATGCACTCATGTCTATATCATAGTCATTATGCCAACTTGGTGGAACTACATTCCTACCATTTCTTCGAACACTATTGTCTACATCAGGATCATCCGAGGAACCGTCAAGATTTTGCTCATCACCGTTATCATTGTCATCGTCCGAAAAGAAGTTCTCGGTATCACTTTCTTCTTCTTCCGTTTCGTTCACTATCAGTTCAATCTCAGCATCGGCTACCTGATCTTCAATCATCACTTCATCATTCTTACAGATCATCTTGGTAGACTTCACCGCACACAGGGGCAGCTCGTTCTCATTAAAAATTATGTCACGGCCAACGAAAACCTTGGTACCATTCCAGACACGGTACCCGTTCGGAGCATATCCCACAAAGCTTACCTTTTCGGTTTTCGCATCCAGCTTTTTGCGCAACTGCTTCGGAACGTGAACATAGCAGTCACTGCCAAAGACTCGTAAGTTCGCAACATCTGGCTTATGGCCATACCAGGCCTCATACGGAGTCACATCTCCCGCAACAGCAACACTGGGGCTTCGATTCATCAAGTACACGGCGGTATACACAGCTTCACCCCACAGGAACTTCGGGAGGCCACTTGCTTGCAGCATCGCTCTTGCATTTTCTTCGATGGTGCGGTTGAGCCGCTCGCTCACACCATTTTGCTCCGGTGTGTACGGCACCGTCTTCTCCATCCGAATACCCTTGCTACGACAAAACTCCTTTATCACACGACTAGAATATTCTCCCCCGTTATCCGTTCGGAGGCGAGAAATCTTTGAACCGAAAATCGTTATGCGTTTATTTGAAACATGGGACAGACAAAGTTTGGTATTTTTATCAACATTTTAGGAACAAACATAGTTTTTTCTTTTGAAATACTGAAAGTACATATAATTTAAATATGTATTGGGAATTTATCTTAAAAGTGGTGAAAAATCACGTGGGACTGTTATGCGTTTATGGGCAGTGCAGTGCTTTACTACATCCTATCATTGATTGAAAGTAATCATGTGTGAGTGACTCTTCAATCCAAAAAATACATGTTCCCGATGAAAGCATTTTGCGTGTACGTACCCGCTACACAGTGTGGGCAAAATAAACGTCAGCAATCTCTATATTGGCCTACCAAATCCCATGCAGCAAAAGACTTCACTCTGAAGTCAGGTAACCCAATATGGGTGAGATGTACGGTTATTAAGACTACCCAACTACCCAAGTATATACAAAGTCTGGCTTAGTCATAGTACGGAACTAAATAAAAACGATACTTGCAGTTGAATGAAGATAAGAATTAAACATTGAATTAAATGCGCACGACAAACGGACAGCTGCATGCTTTTTTTATTTTATTTTTAGACGGGATGGAAAATCTGCAAACAGACTCCTGAAGAACTCAGGGTGTCGGGATGAGGTCGCCAACTCCTCGACCCACTAAAAACCCACCCGTGCCTCCAGCCCCGACCCTCCCCGAAACCACCTTTCGGTATTACTTCAGTGTGCTCTACGCACCCACTATGTTTAACTACAAAGGTCTTTAGTAGTTAGCTTCGCCGACCTGACGCTGATTCAATCGAGATGCTCCTGGATCCAAGCAGGGTTCGGGACGTCCGCCAGATCGCGATCTCCCTGCCCGACCACTTACGGTACCTGCCGAACCGCGCGTCATGGTCCTTCCTCCGATCGAGAAAGCCAGGGTCAGGACCGGGGTTGGAACGTCTGTGGGCGGCTACCCCAGGATCGTCCCTGTTCCCATGTCACGACTGCTTACGGCTTCCTGCCGGATCCCGCTCCGTATGGCGCCTCCTCCGTTGTAGTTCGATTAGCCGTTAAGGGGGAGTTTAACGTTTGCATGGTGCACAGCGGGGAGGTGAACTACTTCCACGGCTGCATACTCTCCTTTTACACATTTGTACCACTTAGTGTACAGTTAACTCATTTTCGGTGTGTTGGCATTATTACTTCTTTTTTTTTTGCTTTACAGGACAAGGTATGGTTTAGATCGATTTTTTCTTGTAACGTCGATCTCGCAAATCTGCATCAAAGGGTAGATTATGTTTTTGGCATTTTCACTCCGATTCACATTTCAGTCAGTACACATCCATGCCTCCCGTATAATCAGAACTCTTGCCTACAGATACACATCACTTTGCACACTTTTAATCGCTGTTGCACAAGAACTAAACAAAATATCGGACCTCACAAAACAACCAACAATTTAACATCAGGATTGGGCAATCCTCCCGAAAACCTGGAGAAAACTTGAAACGGGACGAAAATGTGAATACTATTGGTGCACAAATCAGCAAGGAAATACTTTGGGAAAAACATTCCATAGGTTTTCCAAAAACAATGATTTGTAAGTTAATTACGCAACATTTGAGACAAGAGAAATTAACCCTCTTTGTATAATTTAGATCGAAAGCCTTCGAACAAAAAAAAACTATGATCCGATCACTTCCCGCCAGAGAGTTATCGGGATATGCACAGGAAAGAACTCGAGTGCGGAAAAAATCATCGCAATATCGTCCGCCATAATAATGCTTTCAAATACTTTCTAGGCTACTACCTAATGCTGTTCCACGCGTGGATTTTCTTTGTGTCTCCGGTGAAGGTTCCGGTGAGGATTCCGATGAGCAATCAAATGCTGGTAGCTTGATTCACACTCAGAGACATCAAACATGGTTGATGTACAAACGGATGAAAAAGATGGCCATGATATGTCGGATGAAAATATGCCTCCAGAATCAACAGGCCCAAGTCAAGGACTACAAATTTACAACCCAAGTGATATCGACTTAGTCGAATTTTACAACACTTGCAAGGAACTCGGCTTCCGATGCCTTGTTGAAGGTAGAACGCCAAAAGAACGAAATTCTTAAGAGAAGAAATAATGCACTAAGGCGTAGTCTGGATGTTTTGAGACAATCAAGCAAACGACGTTTTGTGTCCAACAATAAAACGAAACAAAAGCTGTTGAAACTTCAAAATGATATTAAAGATGTGCGAAAATAAAAGTCACTGGGTGAGGAGGCTAAGAAAAACCCGGTAATTTATGACACGCTGATGAACAGCTCCAGGAAGCCTCATGCTCATAGATACCATCCTGAATCGATGAAATTTGCGTCCAGTGTTTATTTGAGCGGCCCTCGAACTGACCGGTATATGAGGAGCACGAACAAAATAGTGCTACCCTACTAAAACACGGTGTACTGCTACAACAAGCATATTCGTATAAAGCCAGGACTGAGTGATGCTCTACTACGAGCAATAAAAAAAAGTAAAGCTTTTAAAAGTCCGAAAAGACAGAGTTGTTGTAATTTCTTGTGACGGAATGTCTGTAAAGCCAAAACTTTCCCACTGTGCCAAAGCAAACGTTTTCCATGGATTTCCGGATAATGGAGAGAATATATTTTTTTAGACAAATCGAACTTCTCTACTAGCTACAGAGGCAGTCACTGTTATGGTATCAGAAATCTATCGCAATTTCAAGCAGGTAAATGCAATGCTCCATCCATGTAATTTTTTAATCTTAAGTTGATTGGTCCAATTAATCTAGCCCATTGGCTATCTTCTGGCTAACAACGGTTTGGACAGCAACACTCTGTTTAAATTTATAACTGACAGTGTTCGCGCTCTGCGTGACTGTGGATTGTATCCAGTTGCTGTTACGATGGACCAATGCAGTACAAACACTAAGATGGTACGTGCAGCAGGATTAACTAAGTAAAACCCCATAATCAGTATCGATAACGAAAAGAAGCCTTCATGTACGATTCACCGCATCTCACTAAGAACGCAAGAAACGTTATTTTTAAGTACAACGCGGCATTCAATGGAGCTGACATAGTCTCATACAGCTACATTCAGCGGCTATATGAAGTTGATATTGCATCACCTTTAAGACTAGCGCTGAAGTTGGTGAAGAAATGCGTGGATCTGTTACCCTTTTCAGCCATGCACGTTGCATTAGCTGTAAGAACTCTCAGCGAGACTTACACAATTGCCACGCGTCACTATGTGGGCATCGGTGAGCTACCAGTTAACGCCTTAAAATCTGCAGAGTTTCTTGAATTGCACGACCAATTATTCGATGTATTCAACTCCAAAAAGAAGTACTCTACATCTATGGTATGTTAAAGTATAGGACGAACATTTTAAAATGCTTCTAAAAAATTCAATCGAAATTCTTATTAAAAGTGGTTTGTTGTATGATGGAAGAAAAATTCAAAACTACTCAATAAAAACATTTTCAGCAAAATAAAAATAATGCCCCTATTTTGCAGTTTTGGATTTTTCTTCCATCACAAACCGCTTTTAATTAAATTTCATTTGAATTTATAAGAAGCATTTAAAAATGTTCGTTCTTTACATTAACAAGGGAGTTGTTAGATTTATCACCACTCGGTGTCTTCTTATTTTTTCAACCTGGATTCGTCTATAGGAAAGGTGAGCATGTTACCTAAATGAATATGAATCTATATCCAATCTTGCCTTACAGCCGCCATACAGGACTCACAATTAAAACGGATCGTTTCAACTTCTTAGATTAAATGGTATTTTTTTTGGCAGGGAATGTTCAATACGGTTATGACATGTAATGACTATAGCAGAGTAAGGCAATGATTGTTTTAAACGATACTTTTAGTTTTGAAGACTAGTTTATTACAGGCCGAGTAAGAATCGTTGAAGCTCAAATCTACACAGTGACGACCTCCATACATTAACGGCTTGGTAGCATGCACATTCATGCACTCAAATGGCTCTGGACCAAATTACAGACCGAGTTGGTTGTAATTTTCTTTGTAAAAACCTTCTATCTCAGGACTGCTTAGAACATTTTTTCACAAAATACGGCGGGGGTAAATCCACACATCCGCCGTATTTACTCTGTCTGTAATTGCTCTTCTATAACGACGCGCCCAATGCTTTCCAATTACGAAGTGCATTTAAATATGCGTCGTTATTTGCCGCACATCAGAATTTCGACGACGGACGAAACTGACAAATGCATGTCCATCACGCTCGTTTGTAATTACTCAAAACTGAAAAGAAAACGACTCAGTTTCGTTACAACTGAAACTACCCTAATTAGAGTAATTGTAGGGTTACTCATTTTTGATTAACTAGGTCACCTGTCAAAAAATTAAAGTGAACATTACTCAGTCACGCTTGTTGGTATTTTTTTCAAAACTGAGTAAAAAACGACTCAGTTTTCTTAAAAGTGGAACTACCCTAATTAGAGTAGCTATAAAGTTACTCATATCTGATTAACTAAGTCATTTATAAAAATTTGAGTCAACATTACTCAGTATCTAATTTTATTTGTTATTTTATTTTAATGAAATCGTTGATTGCTTCCGACAACTGGCCAGTTGTAATGGCTGGCCCACAATTGATACGTTGCGGATGCGTTGCCGTAAATTTGACAGAAACCCTATGGGAAAACTGTCAAATCTACGCAAACGCATCCGCAACGTATCAATTGTGGGCCAGCCATAACTCTGAACTGAATTGCAATCTATTCATGGATTTAATTCGGCACTTCTACTTAAAATTTTTGTTGATAAGAACATATAGTAGTCTCATCTTGAAAACTTTTGATCGACTGAACCTTAGACTCAACCACGTTTTTCGCTTTTGACAGTTTCATTATAATTACTCTATTTTTACAAGTACAGCGCTTTTACAATCAGAGTAGCATTTACTCAGTTTCCTTATATCAAGTTACTCAGTTTTTGACATTAAGCATGGAAATACGAAACTGAGTGAAAGTTACTCTATTTAGAGTAGATCTGAAAGAGCGTGATGGACCACACGAAGCTTCTTCTCAGGCTGTGAACCATTTGGCGAAATTTTTTAACTTTTGGTTAAAATTTGACAGTTCGATAGTAATTTCCCCTCCGGTTGAAAATAACCCAGCTCTGGAGCATGGTTAATTTTGACAGCTCGATAGTTATTTGTAGATCCCAAAGTGATTTGACAGCGTGCTCTATTTCTAGTCGAACATGTTAAAAGGACGTGTGTACCAAAATGTAAAGATGAAAACATCAGATGTTTTTACAATTGTGAATAAATTTATTGACATGCAATGGATTTTAACCTGGGTTTAATCACATTTCATGAGGTGTGCTAATAGAATAAGGTAATTCAAATTTAAATCACATTTAATTTTTTTCAAATACAGAATCTTTTTGAAACAAAAAACAAAACAGTTGCTGCCAACAATTTATTTCTTTGAAACTAAAAAAAAAAATGTTGCGGCTATAATTGATATTTTATACCTGTTGATACCCGTGACGTAACACAAGTATCCAGACAATCTACGAAAAAACAGAAGAAACATTATACCCATTTTCTTTTCACGCACATACACACATGTAGTTAAATGATAGATCAGAGTAGAATTGTTTATCGAGTCAAACAGACGCGTTTTTTTTTTTGATTTCTCGTTCAAAGAAACGAATCTACTGAAACCGAAACTCTTGCTTTACAGTCCATTTTTTCCGGAGTGTCGAGGACATTTTTTGGTCCTTCGAGCCGGATAGTTTCGGTTTGCGATCAACTGTAACGATTGCATTTCGATTCCGCGAGGGAGTATTCAGGAAACTCAACCGATTTGCAGCGACTGGAAAGGATAGGACGCCATTGTTGGTGGCGAATTACGCAGCTGCCGATCGGCTGGTTTTTTGCAGTTCTTGAATGCGCTAGTGCGGATGCTAGTG
Organism: Aedes koreicus; assembly: GCA_024533555.2. Taxonomy (NCBI): domain Eukaryota; kingdom Metazoa; phylum Arthropoda; class Insecta; order Diptera; family Culicidae; genus Aedes; species Aedes koreicus. The sequence goes on along the minus strand of JAHHFK020004108.1, from coordinate 606,679 downwards.
GCAAATTCGTCGAAAACGGAAGATACGAAATCCAGAGTTGTTACGCTGCTAAATTTTATTCGAGTCGTGAATCAAATCACACAACTGTGTACGTACCCGCTCCTGTGCTTTCATTGAAAACAATATGGCCGCCTACTGAGAAGAAAACCTATAGTGTTTTTCGCAATTACCGTTTCCCCAAGTGGAACGTTCCTAGTGTTTTCGAATTGATGATGCCATAGATCATTGCATGGAATTGCGGAGATGAATAAGCACGATGAGCCTGCCACGTACACCGGTTGTGACAAGAAGTGCGAAGGATAAAAACACAGGTGGAGAAAATCCAGTCGGTGGAACTGTCACGCCAGAAAAAGAAAACAATCAAAACAGTGAACAAGTGTCGATCATTGAACAGAAGAAAATCAAGAAGGTAAAAGAAGCAAAGAAGAAGATGGCTGCAGAATACAAAGTGATACAAAACCAGCTGAGTGCGCTAAGTAGGAAGTTGGGGCGAGTGAAAACAGCCGTAGAAGCTGACACTGACAATCCCAATCAGAGTCTGGAATGCAAACAGTTTTTGCAGCTTCAGCTTAAGATTGTCGAAAATGTGAATGCCGACTACAACGTTCAACAACAACGAGCTCACGGCCTTGACATTAGCGAAGAGGATCGTGCGGGGCTGGAGACATCAAGTATAGAATTCGAAGCGCTCTACGGTGAGTTATATATTGTCCTTACTAAATTGTTGGAAGCGTCCATGAAAAAGGAAGATCCGTCAGTTCATGCATCCTCATCACCAACTGTGAGCGTGTCCCAGCTTCCGGCGTTGAAAGTACCGCTTCCATCGTTTGATGGATCGTACGAAAACTGGTACGCGTTTAAATCCATGTTTACGACTATCATGGGCCGCTACAGTACAGAGTCGCCAGCTTTTAACTTATACCATCTCCGTAATTCATTAACGGGAAAAGCAGCGGGAATCATTGATCAAGAGATCATTAATAATAATGACTACAACGCAGCTTGGGTGACACTGGCTGAACGTTTTGAAGACCGTCGGCTTATAATAGATAAGCATATTGATTCGTTGTTCGACTTACCAAAGCTTACTAATGAAAACGCGATTGATATGAGGAAACTGCTGGATACGTGTACAAAGAACGTGGATGCCTTGAAAAATCTCGAACTACCTGTATTGCTCTTAAGCTCGACAACGACACTCGCAAGGCATGGGAGCTCAGTCAAGTTTCGGACACTTTGCCCAGCTATGAATCGACGTTGGATTTTCTTCGCGAGAGGTGTCGAGTACTCGAAAGGATTCGCCCGCTCTCCAAACCGGCCATCAAGCTTTCAACGAGAATCCAGTTGCAAAGGCCTGTAGAATCAAAAATACGTTCAAGTTCATTAGTCGCCTCAACCGATACGTGTTTGCATTGTTCTGCGAGTCACGAACTGTGGAAATGCGAAACCTTCAGAAAAGCGAGTCTATCCGATCGATACGATACACTTCGGCGGACCGGTGCATGTTTCAACTGTTTGCAAAAGGGGCATCGCACGCTGGAATGTTTATCGAAGCACTCGTGTAAGAAATGCAACAAACGTCATCACACTACGTTGCATCCAACTGATAATCAGCAGAAGAAGTCAGATGATTCTACAGGTGAAAGTTCGCAATTGAAATCCGAGAAGAAGACTGGAGCACCGCCACCGAAAGAACATGATACAGCACCAAACGATATCGAAACACTATCCTCTCTCTGTACTCAACCAAAGGAAACTGGAAAGCAAGTATTACTTTCAACAGCGGTTGTTCTCGTGCATGGAAAAGGCGACGTGTACCCTTATCGGGTTCTTTTGGATTCCGGTTCGCACTCGAATTTCATAGCAGAGCGCTTTGCAACATTGCTAGCTCTGAATCAGAAGCCCGCGAACGTTTCAATAACTGGTTTGAACGACATTCATACCAAGGTTCGACTGAAGGTTCACGCGAAAATCAAATCTCGTATAAGCGACTTCGTGGCTTGTCTTGAATTTTTCATTGTACCCAGGATAACAGGTCAACTACCTTTAACTAAAGTGGATTGTATCAATCTTATGATATCAGAAAACATTGAATTAGCTGACCCCAACTTCAGCATTCCTGATCGAGTGGACATGCTACTAGGAGCGGAAATATTTTTTGAAATGTTGAAGTCAGGTCGCAGGCGGATTCCCAACACTACTGCAATCCTACAAGATACTCAATTTGGTTGGGTGTTGAGTGGTCCAATTCCCAGTAAGGTTCCAGAGAAGCTACAATCTTTCGTCGTCACTGCTGAAGACAATCTCAACGAAATAGTACGAAGTTTCTGGCAAATTGAATCATGTGGCGACACCGATAAGAAGAACTCACAGTCGGACGAGATCTGTATGGACTACTTTCGTGAAACACACAAGCGTATCGAAGGAGGACGGTACGTCGTCCGTCTTCCATTCAACGAATTGAAAGAGCAGTTGGGCGATTCCAGGGCTATAGAAGAAAAGCGATTCCTTGCTCTAGAGAAGCGACTAGATAATGCACCGGAGGTAAAGGCGCAGTACATTTCTTTCCTGAAAGAATATGAGATGCTCGGACATATGTCAGCGAAAGAAGCAACAGAAACCAACGATCCGAAGTCCGCATACTACTTACCTCACCATTACGTATTGAAACCAACTAGCACAACCACACGGCTTCGCGTTGTATTTGATGGTTCAGCACCAAGTGACACAGGAATCAGCATCAATCAGACCCAACTGGTGGGCCCAACGGTGCAAAATGATTTAATATCGATATTGCTAAACTTTTCTTCACACAAATTCGCCTTTACTGCCGACATTCCAAAATTTTATCGGCAAGTAAGAATCCACGAGGATGACGCCCGGTACCTTCAAATATTCTGGCGTGAAGATCGAAGTCAGCCGATTCGTGTCTACGAACTACGAACCGTAACTTACGGGATTACATCATCACCATTTTTGGCAACAATGGCGCTTCGCCAACTTGCTGAAGATGAGGAGGAAAGGTACCCGTTTGCGGCCATGGCGGTCAGAAAATCATTCTATATCGACGACGTGCTTACAGAGGCTAGTACATTAGAAGAGGCGACGGAACTCAAGAACCAAGTGATTGAATTACTTGGACAGGGTGGCTTCAAGGTGCATAAATTCTTCTCAAACTCGGAGTTACTATTGACCACTATTCCAGAAGATCAACGAGAGACCGGTGTGGACATAACGGATCCCACCGTTAACGCGATCATGAAGACTTTGGGCATTGCCTGGAATCCCAAGGAAGACAGTTTCTCATTTACCGTTACGGTTTATCCTGAATAAGGTACTGTGCTAACCAAGCGAATGATTCTTAGTCAGATCGCCAAAATCTTCGACCCGTTGGGATTCGTTGGACCCGTAATCACCACTGCGAAATTGATTATGCGAGAACTTTGGGCATTGAATATGGAGTGGGACCAGCCGGTCCGGCATGTATTTGCGAAGCTGTGGATAGACTTTCGTGAACAGTTACATCACTTGAACAATGTGAAGATTGCAAGATGGTTTCTTAGTGACGAAGCCTATAGCTATGAGCTCTACGGATTTGCGGATGCATCAGACTTGGCATACGGTGCCAATCTGTATGCTCGAACGGTACGAAACGATGAAACAGTTGTAATGAAGTTGGTGTGCAGCAAGTCTCGGATTTTACCAAGAAAGAAGAATAACCAGAAAGAGCTTACAACACCCAAGGCAGAACTACAAGCAGCTCTGTTGCTGTCTCAGCTCACTGTGAAGTTAATAGCGGCTGTCAATATTGTTTTTGGATCGGTAACATTATCGTCAGATTCACAGATAGTCCTCTGTTGGTTGCAAAAATCTCCAGGGTCGCTGACCGTATTCGTTGGAAATCGTGTCAGGCAAATTCAGCAGTTGACTAGCGGTTTTACTTGGCAGTACATTCCTTCGAAAGAAAATCCCGCCGATCTGATATCTCGCGGGGTGTCGCCATCGGAGCTTCCAGAGTGCAAGCTTTGGTGGCATGGGCCAAACAGATCGCATTGCGTTCAACCATACATCGAGCAACCAATACCATTGTCACAAGATGAAATACCAGAACTACGTAGAACGGTACTAATAGCTACATTCGAATCGTCCAGGCTACCAATATTCGATAGAATAAGTCGGTACACTATAATCCATCGCTCAATGGCATATGTGATTCGATTTTGCGATTATATTAGAAGCGGTCGCAAACAGCTAACGAAAGAATTTCCTACGGTATCGGAAATGCAACGGGCAACAACCTTGATCACTCGGATGGTTCAAAACGAAGTTTTTCACGTGGAGCTACAGGCATTGAAAGGTGACAAAGAATGCAAAATAACTTTCCCAAACATGAATCCATTCATCGATACGAACGACGGAGTATTGCGAGTTGGTGGACGCTTAAGGAACGCAACTATACCGTACGAACATCGCCATCCAGCGCTTCTTCCAGAGAAACATCCGCTCACAATCACGCTGATACGTCATCTCCATCGCACCAATATGCATCTTGGCCAACGCGGTCTTCTTGGGATCGTCCGGCAACAGTATTGGCCACTCAAGGCAAAGAACGTTATCCGACAGGTGATACACCACTGCATACCATGTTTTCGAATGAGGCCCAAGAAATCCACACAACTAATGGGAGAACTTCCAGACTACCGTGTACAGCCTTCTCCAATATTTTCACATACTGGTTTAGATTTTGCAGGACCCTTCAGCCTTCGATCAAGTGCAGTAGCAAGGAACCCGACGACTACCAAGGGTTACGTTTGCTTATTTGTTTGTATGGCCACTCGGGCCCTACACCTTGACGCGGTTTCAGACCTTAGTTCGGATGCATTCATGGCTGCGCTCCAGCGGTTCGTTAGTCGCCGTGGCCTAGTACGGAAATTATACTCCGATAACGCGACTAATTTTGAAGGCGCCAACAATCAATTAAATCGTCTAGCAGAACTATTTCGCATCGAGCAGCATAAACGTGCTGTAAATGAATACTGCGCTCCAAGGGGAATTGAATGGTCATTCGTTCCTCCACGTAGCCCACATTTTGGGGGGATTTGGGAGGCGGGAGTGAAATCAGTAAAATCACATTTGAAGTTCATTCTCGCCGAACGTCGTTTGACTTTTGAGGCATTGTCTACTGTTCTAACCCAGGTAGAAGCAATATTGAACTCCCGCCCCCTTACACCTGCATCGGATGACCCAAATGATCTGTCTGCTATTACCCCAGCTCATTTCATAATAGGGAGGGAATTCCAATCCATCCCGGAACCATCGTACGTCAGCATTCCTCAAGGCAGATTGTCACGTTGGCAGCTCATAAAGGACATGAAGCAGAAGTTTTGGAAAATGTGGATGAATGATTACCTCCATGAACTACAGAAACGTCAACGAAATCTGAAGGTCACCGAGTTCAAAATCGGTTCTATGGTAGTCATCGTCGATGAGAATGCGCCGCCGCTTAAGTGGGCGCTTGCCCGCATAATCGAGTTGCATCCAGGTAAAGATGGGAACACACGTGTGGTGAGTTTGCAAACCGCAACTGGTACCACTAGAAGAGCCGTTAAGAAGATCTGCCTGTTACCGCTAGACAACGAAGAAGACGGTGATCCTATGTAATTGATGTTTTGAAATTGCCAATTTCAACGCCCCGGATGATGTTGATACCCGTGACGTAACACAAGTATCCAACAGAAGAAACATTATACCCATTTTCTTTTCACGCACATACACACATGTAGTTAAATGATAGATCAGAGTAAAATTGTTTATCGAGTCAAACAGACGCGTTTTTTTTTTATTTCTCGTTCAAAAAAACGAATCTACTGAAACCGAAACTCTTGCTTTACAGTCCATTTTTTCCGGAGTGTCGAGGACAATACCTGAACAATTTTGTTTTTGTTTTAAATATTGTACTTGTCAATTTAACCACATTGTGTTTTGTTTCGAAATAATGCAAATGATTTTGATTTGGTTTAATTTTTATTCAACATAAGAATGAATTGACAAACAGTCCAGCTGCGGATAAGTTGAGCTTGTTCAATGATTCTGTTGACGGTAACGATGGATATCCCTTTAATTTTGAATGAAAGAGCATTAATCTAAAAAACATAGATTTTTCTAGGTTCATACCTATCGTTCTCCCCAAGAATTTAATCCGTACATGCATTTCTTTTTCGTTCCGTTCGACAACCTTAAATATTTCAATGGTGTACTGATTTTCTGCATATAGAAAATAGACATTAAAATTCGCATTTCATTACAAATTTTCAATTTCTTACCAGGAAAGCAACTCACAGATTGCTAAGAAAGTCCAAAACCAAACCATAAATCGACAAGCGCGACGTTAACTTCCTCGACCTCTTCAAATAATATTTCCTCCGGCGAGTCCGCTTTGCTTTTTTAATTAAAGCGTAGAAATTGAGGCTACGAAACTCGCGCATTCGGAAATATTGAAAACCTACACATACATTGACAACTGTAAAACAGTAATTGTTAGGGAGTTGTTGGTTTTTTAATCTGCAAGTTTTTTGTTTGTAAATTGATTGAAATTATTTTTGAGCACAAAAATATAGCTTGTTGAAACTAAATTTTTATTCTTAGCATTTGGTTTTGAAACAACAATCAGAATTGTCGA
>JAHHFK020004107.1:0-68637 GCA_024533555.2 Aedes koreicus | reverse complement strand
TATCAAATTCATATACCCACGTTTCATCACCAGTTATGATGAAATCTGATGAAATGTGGGATCGCTATCTGCGTTCGGGTAATCATCTGTTTGGCGACCTCAACTCGATGCTGTTTTTGCAAAAAATTCAGCTCTTTTGGAACAAGTCGTGCTTCAATGCGTTTCATGCCCAGAATTTCCGTCAAAAGGTGTTCGGTCGATCCAAATGAGATATCAAGGAGTGCAGCTATCTCCCGAATGCTAATTGAGCGGTTTTCCATAACTAAATTCTTCTCACGGGAAGCGATGTTTTCATCGGTAGTTGAGGTCGATGGTCGTCCAGAACGCGGCATGTCACTCACGCTTTCACGGCCTTCTTTAAAGTCTTTGTGCCAAACAAATGTACGATTTTGTGACATACAGAATTCCTCACCAAAGGCTTTTTGCAACATTCTGAGCGTTTCCGCTGCAGAAAATCCGCTTTGCAACACAAAATGTCCACACAAACGCGTTGTTCCAATTTTTTATCCATGGTAAAAATCGCCGAGCGTCTATTTTTCGACTAACAAAAGCAGTTGTCAAAACAAAACTAATGGATAATTTGCTCTCACACTTTGACAGAATATCAGAACTAGTGTTGCCATCTTACACTAAAAGATTTTACCGAAAAAATAAAGGCGGCCTTTTTAAATTGAAAATTAACGGAACTTTTTGATCACAAGGTAAATTTAAAAAAAAAAAAAAAAAAACCAAAATGCCAGAAAATATTAAAGCAAGGTTATTGTCAATCCTTTGTCCATACTTTCCAAGAACGTTACCAAAATATGAATAATTATCATTTGAAAAAACTCTACTTATATTAATCTTCTCAGTTGTTTTTATTTTATTCGATATATTTAAGATCTCTATGATTTTCGCTGAATCAGGGGTAGTTTAAATTATTAAATGATACAACCTCCCATCAATAAAAAAACCTCTTAAAATCTACTCCACCCAACAATTTTAAAGTTTTAAATTCACTTAATTACTTACCCATAACCAACTATCATTTATTTAAAAACATAAATGCCTCAACTTTAATTTCTCCCCTCCTTTGGATTTATAGAAACCTTCGTGATAGTAGACTGTACGGGTAAGTTCTGTTGTGTTGAACCTTTGCGCAAGCTCAAATCCCCAAACTACGTCCACTTTCCAAGCTTTTCATGTAAAATCTCACCTCTCGTCCCAAAAATCCGCCAAAACTTTGAACTCAACTTTCCCCGATTATCATAAAATGACAGAGAGACTGATCGAAAATCAGCCACCAACACGCACTTCTTGTGTTTTGTTTCTTTCTCAATTCTCTTGCTTGTTGCTTGTTTCTTTAAGATGAAATTTTTTTGCATGAACTTTATCAATTATTTGATTATTTGATTTTCGAGCCAACAAGGTTTGCTTTTGATTTAGGGTTGAAATTCTTTCAATAGTTATCTTTTTCCCTCTGGATAGAAGCTTCTATATATCACCTAAATTGTTGATATTGAAATTATTTTTCATCTTTTTCTATTGATGCACCACCTAGGCATCTCAATTCTCTCCATAAATCAAATTTCCCAATCCTGAATGTCACCACCACTCGTTCTCTCATCCGGTTCCGTTGACTATCAACTGACACCAGGCGACCGACTGAGTGATAAGGCAGATCAATACACAAGAGAAAAAAAATCTATCAATTGCAAATACGAAACAGATATTATCAGATTATATCATATGCGTGACTTACAATTTCCAAGATAAAAAGTCCGTCCCGAATGTTAATGGATGAATTGATAACAGTTTGATGCGATCGCTATCACTCTTTTTTTTTTTGCTGTTGATTTAGTTTAATTTTACACATGCAAATTTTGCTTGAGTTTCAATTTTCACAATCTTCACTATTCACTGAGATAAACACCCGCATTTATTGAGCAATTGAACTTTTGTTCAGTACATGCCTCTGCACTAGATTTTGATTTATTCCTTCTTCTTTTTCTGTTTCTACGTCGTTCCACTTAAACTAGAATTTATTGCTTCCGTAGTCCAGGAAATCGTCTGAATTTTCACCCACGATGAGTCTAGCTTGTACATTTCGGCACCTTTGTTGCTGCCTGTGTTGAGGAAGAAACACTAACAAAATAGAAGCGCATTTGATAGATGGACATGTATGGTACACATACAGGAAATTATTACCATTACCTCTGTCTCTCCCTCTGTTAGCGTTGGAGTCAAGTTTTCTAGATTGATGTTTTCCAGTCTTTTTCAGCTTCCGCTTAACGATTGCCCAATATTTTTCGATTGGACGAAATTTAGAGCATTTGAGATCCTTTTCGATGAAATCCACCCTCCACCCATTTGAATAGTTAGAAGTGTCTCTCGACTCTAGAGGTAGCTAGCCAAATATGACCAAAACTTCACAGGGCATTTGTGTGCTTTTATTGAATGGTAGAATGTGTTTTTACAGGCAGTCTTCCGAATTCATAGACTCATTTGTAACGAAAACTTGAAACTTTTTTTGCCCACAGTTGCAAATCGCGTGTCAAATCAGAAATTTTCTAGCGAACTTATCAGCACAAACTAATTTATATAAGTTGGAGAACCTTCTCGAGCCGTGGCCAAAACTTTTGCTGTAAAACTTTTGCTCTGGAAGCTGCCCAAAGTCCATCTACATACAAACCTCAGAGAATGAGTGTTTTCTCATTCAGTTCTGTTTCAGTGTCCGGTTTGGCCGCTTGTTGGCATAATAAGAACGATAGTATTTGCGAAGAAGGAACCCTCCGGACGGTGCTTTTGTTGTAATTGTATTTCATAGCAAAAGCAATGACTAAGCTTGGCTTTGATAAGTGTATTGTCGATTGGATCAACGAGATGCTATCAAAAAGAAAAATATCAACAAATCTGGGAAGCTCATCCATCAGTGTTAGAGCTGTAAAAGGCGTATTGTCACCTCTATTGTGGTCGTTAATAGTTGATGATCTGCTCAAAAATCGGAAAACCCTAGGGTTTGAAGTAATTGGCTTAGCAGATAATATACTCATAGTATTACGAGATAAAAATGATAGTACCATAACAGAATGCAAAGTGCCCTAAATTAGGTCTCATCGTAGTGTTATAGGGAAGACTTGATTATAAATCCTTCTAAAACTACTATTGTGCCATTTACACGAAGGAGAAAATATTATATTTTTTAATATTTATTTGAAAACTTAAGATTGAAAGGTACGCATTTGGAAGTTTCAAATACAGTCAAACACCTTGTAGTATTCATTGACAGTAAACTAAACTGGAACTTTCATTTAGAACAGACCATCAACAGAGCGACAAATGCTCTATGGATAGCTTAAATACATTTGGTAAGCAATGGGGCTGAAGCCAAAAATGATCCATTGGATTTATTCGGAAATTGTGAAACCCAAGATAACCTATACTTACCTATACTACATTGGTCTGGTAGCCAAAAACTAAAGAAACTGTTGTACAGAGAAGGTTAGAAAAACTTCTAAGGCTAGCAAACTAGTTCAATTACAATAAGGAGTACACCAACGACGGCACTACATGCATTGCTTTTCATGCTACCATTGCATCAATACATACAATTAGAAGCTTAAAAGAGCGCTCTAAGGACCAGAAGGTTTGTGAAACTTTTCGAAGGTGATCTAATAGGACATCTTAGCATTCTAAAAACGGTTAGATTTAATCCTTTAGTTGTAAACAACGGCTGTTCATATCAACTTATTGATCCTGGACGTGATTCGTGGGAAAGCAGTGGTCCAAACCTCCATCAAGGATCGATTGTATTCTTTACAGACGGTTAAAAAATGAACTGATTGAACTGATTGAGTAGCAGCAGGTGTAACTGGCCCAGGGATTGGCATATCCATTTCAATGGGTAAGTGGCCAACTGTATTCCAAGCTGAAAGTCAAGCAACTCTGTTCGTAGCAAAGTTTTAGATTCTACAACATGAAACATCAACAAAATTAAGATATCGCTAGCTTCAGATGAATATACAATAGTAAAAGCGCTGTCAAATTCCATTGAGAAAAATTGTTTTTTCTTCATCAACAAGAGAGATCAACAATGGAGAAAGGCCCATAGAAAAATTAATCTATTTTTTAAGAAGTTGTGAATTTCAATACTCTTAAAGCATTATGAGGACAAATTTGCAGGAAAATTTGAAAGATAGAACAATATAACTGTTTTTAATAGGGACCTTAACTTAAGTAGGAAAAAGAATTCAATTTCAGTCACTTTGTAAACTATGAGAAAATTTATCCAACCAAATTTGCTTCATGTTTCCAAATCAATAACCTTCTCGTAAAATGTACACCATCGTACAGATTATGCCAACTTAGGGCCTTTAATTTTTTTTCAAACTATCACTAGTAAACGTGAGCGGATTTCTTCAAATTCCACTAGAAAAAAGCTTTCCTTTTGAAAGGTAGGCCTATTTCATCAATGACATACTTCTTCTTTAGCATTTCAAGCATATTGCTTTCACAATTAGCTTATTGCTTGCACTCAACTCAGTGTTCTAAATGCACTTCCACAGTTATTAATTGAGAGCTTTCGATGCCTAGTACCATTTTTGCATTAGTATGATTGTGTGGCAAGTACAATCAAATGCTATGCCCAGGGAGTCGAGAAATTTTTCTTTACGAAAAATTCCTAGACCAGACCGGGAATCAAACCCAGCCACCTCCAGCATGGTATTGCTTTGTAGCTGCGCCATTACCGACATCAATGACATACAGATTTGTTAAAAAAAAAAAAAAAAAGATAAGCTTTTTATAGTGGAATTCAAAGGAATTTGCTCGCGTTTACTAGTTATGGTATGAAAAAGTGTTTATTTTTTATAAAAAGTGATCAAGTGTAAGTTTAATTTTTACCGGTTTTCCAAGATGCTTTTGCTTTATTTATTTTCTTTACGTATCTTATCGCTTTTTAACTATTTGGCAGCGTCATGGCTGTTACGGTTTCACTGAGGCGTTCATACCAGAATAATATGTCAAAAAAATTTGAGGACACCAGTCAATGCGGTCAACTCATGTATTCTCTATTCAAATCAGGAACTGGTTAGAAATATTGCAATTTTGGAATAGGATTCTCGGCGTCAAGCTGACAAGTTCGCCATTTCCATAATATGTCTGAAAAGACCTGGTGGCAAAAGAAGCACATCCTATCACTCTGGGAGCTTCAGTCAGGGGCTATTCATAAACAACGTAGACTTTTCTGGGGGGAGTCCAACCAAAGTTTACGCTCCCTACTAAATTTCAACACAAATGTATGGAGAAAAGTCTACGAGGAGGGATGGTTGTCTGAGATTTTCAACTACGTTCAGACTACGTGGTTTATGAACAGACCCTAATGTAATGTGAGTGGATTCAAGCTAAATTGACAGATTTTACCTGGAAAAAGATGCTTAAATTGCATGCATGCCTCTGATAACGAGTTGGAAGACCTTCTCCCCAAACTCATACTGCAGAACAACAGGACTGGCTCGGATTTTAACATTTGCACCATTCTATTGGCATTGGCATTGTCCGACCATACATAATCCTGGGTTGGCTGTTGTAGAGACGATGGAAGTACCAGTAGAGCTGCCTTGGATATGACAGGCTCTTCATCCATCGATCTCTTTGCAGAACATCTGACCAAGTCCTTATGATCAGCAAGGGATGGAAGGGATGTGTTGATTAGATGTCTACTTAAGAAGATGCTGAAAACTCATGCTGCCTTCATAGACATCTGGAGTTGGAAATTGGATGGGATTATGAGGGAGGCTTCCCTTGGCGAGAAAGCCTATGTATATTTATATGTATATAGGTCGTTGGGAGTGACGAAGCTAAGAAAGTTAATGCACTCCTTTGTTATCCGCTTTTCTGGGCTGGAACACAGGCGTTTCCTTCTTGTATCCAGGCGCTTCTTGCGTGAGAGCTTATCTGTCGGTTGGGACATGAGCACTAACTCCTGCCCTAGCCTTTTATGGCTTATGCTTACTCGCTTACTGAAAAGAAAAGAAGGACGTGACAAATTTACTAGTTTACAAATCACTCGCGAGAAACATTCAATATTGTCGGGGAACTTTCAAAGCATGTACTAACGATCACGAAATGCACTCCGGAGATGAAAAAACAAGTCTTCTTCGCTCAACAGCACAGCCTACTCCATCACCAATCTACACGCAAAGAAATCACTCTGTTTTGAATCAACAAAATATGTTGTTGCTATTTAATACAAGGTTTCTATTTGTTTCAATTCCTAAAAAAGTTCCAAATCAATTCATAATGTTATTCAAGTCAAATCAATAAAGTTATTTGAAGTAATCACTGCTGTGTTACATTAATTTAAATAATATTTGTTTAAAAACATTCACATTTATGTTTAAACTCAAATGATTAATTAATTGTTTTAACAAAATATTTTTGAGCGAACTTTTCATACTGTTAGCCTACCGATCATGCATATTGTTATTGTATAAGTTTCTCAATGGCAAATTTCTGGCTCTGCCTCTGCCTAAGACAGTTTTCCTAATGTAAGTTTAATTAAAATATACTATAATATGATAGATAGATAGATATATAGATCTATAGAGAGTTATTATCTAATTAACTAAATCTCAGTGCTGACGTTGGTCTTTCCCGGTCATACACAGCTCGAAAAAGTAGCGTGAATTTTTGTTCAATATCATGCACATAAATGGAGCGTCACAAAACTTACAAGTTAACATTATAAATCGTGTAAAGTTCATTAATTACCGATTCGGGGCCGTTCTTCATTCGATTTTTCAAAACATCAAAATGAACTTTTCAAATTTCTCTCACTGAGAGCAAGATCAGTTTTCAATTTGATGTCACATACATATTTGTTGCAATTTACCATGTTTTCCCAATGAAAAACCACCATCAAATTTGTGAGTCCCAATAGCATTCTTACTGTTGGTTTAAATTGGGCCAAATCGTCTCTCAAGCATTACTTAGAATTTACATTGTTTTTTCAAAAAAGAATCCCCCAACACACTTTGTGAGTGGCCCCGAGAGCATCATCACTGTTGGTTTAAATAGGGCCAAATCGGCTCTCAAGCGTTACATAAAATTTACTATGTTTTCCAATGCAAATCCACGATCACACTTTGTGAGTGGTCTCAATAGCATGCGTACTATTGGTTTAAATCGGTACTTATGTTTAAGTACCTTCATTAAATATTTTTAATGGAAAATAATATAAAAAAAACACTTATAAACAGTTTCACTCACTATTGTCTCATTAACCAAGATGAAACTTACAAAAAAATCAAGACCCTGGAAGACCCTCGTTCATCGTGAATATCGAATTGCCTGAGAAAGAATGATTGAGTGGCATGAATGGGCATGATTGCTTCATTACACATTTTAAACACCCCGCAACAATCGTACACTTTTAAACACCTGAGTCCTAACACAATGAAAAATTTCTCTTCTCCCTATCTACTTATCAAAACTGTGACAATAAAACAAGCGAAACTCAATCTATACCACCATGTACCACTCAATTGAGGACATTCTTCCGAGCATTGCTTACTGCCCCTAGCAAACTTCTAGCACAATGTTTTGGTAAAGGTAACCCGTTGATTAAACACTAGCTAGAGCCGCCCCCCACACAATTGCCTTTGCTCCTGATTGCGCCCAGCCCAGCGAGTGCGCGTTCTTTCTCTCTCTCAATTAAAATTCACCATTTGCTTTTGCTCGAGTTGAACAGAACACGTTAAATCATACAGTTAAGGAAGTATGAAGTTAATGCTTTGGATCATTGCTTTGGGTTTTTCACCTGCACTGAATAATCGTTTCCGCACTTCAACCATTCGTGTCATTCGAGTTACTATTTTTTAATTTTATTTCAATTTTTTCTTATTGTTTATTCACCATATGTTATATTTCAGTGATGACACAGAAAGTCGCGACACAGTCGACACAAGTACAATACCGATGAACAACTCAAACAACTCCACTCCGGACACCCACCCAAACAACAAGCAATCCAGTCCGGAAAAATATGATCAGAGATTATAGTTTCCCTTTTATTTCAGCTTGGTTATATGTTATTGTCCTCTTTAAATTTTGAACTTAAGTTGCATTGAACGTTATTAACCATATGTTTGCCTTAAATAAATGTTTGATTTACTTCTCGTTTAAATCTCACTAAATATCACCCTCAGTTTCATTTGTAAATTTGCATCCCGTTGGCTTTAAAACCAATTAAAATCCCCCGTAGATCAATACGAAAATTAGTCCAACTGTCTAAAACTTTTCTGACCAGAACAACAAAACAACCCCTAATTTTCCATACCTTTCTGAGTCCCCTCCACCGGCAAAAAGTACACAACTCATTATAATTTATTTTCGCTTTCTCAAAAATAATTTCCCAAATAATCACCCACGCGTAAACCGCACCGGCTTCACCTCGACCCCCTCACCCTATTATGGAAACACAATGAGCAACAGGGGTGGAGCAAGTCCCTCCCATGCCGATGGCAGCGTCTCTGCGCTTAGAAAGCTTACGCTCGCTAGAAGTATTTGTAGACCTAGCCAGCAGACCGACCCAGGTGGCGAAAACTTTGCCAATATTTAAGTAAAACTTTTTCTCCGCACTTGCCCTTTTTTCTCGTATTTAGTCCAATGCTTGAGCTAACCTAGTCCACTAGAACTGCTGTGTAAATATAGACCTGCTGCCACGACTTCCGGCATTCAGTGGGTTTTCAATCGTACATGCTAATGCAAGAACCGTGATGTGGGAGGGAGGAACAAGTATTACTCATATTTCACGCTTCAACCGAACCCGACTTTCAATCCCGCTGTAAATCCGTACGTGATGTATGGGAAGGTGCCGAGGTCACGCTTCTCGCTCGAGAAATTATAGCCATTTTCAACACCTCGTGAGGCGTTTCGAATGGTGTGATTGTGGCGTTGGAAATGGTATGGGGGGAATGGGTTCGATAGATGATTGTTTAATTTTCTAATTTTTATAATGCAATAGTAATGCTGCGCTTCTAATCAAATGTTTGAACTTTAGCATAAACGATAAGCTTATTTTAATAATAAATAACAGCAATTTCGGAAAATTTTGCGCTTCCGTAAATGTTACCATGATGACATTCTTCGGTTAGTCAAAAATTTTGAAAGCGTAAATGAAAATACATTTTCCTACTGAAATCACTTTTATTCCTCAGTATAGTCTCCCACAAGATCGATACATTAAGTCCAACGATCTTCCAACTTTCTTGTCCCATCACGGAAGTGACTTTCTGGAAGACCTGCAAAATACTCCTCTGCGACAGCTATAAATAAAGCTATGTCCATTTAGAATCCGGAATAATAAAATCATCTGTATCTCGGTAAGGGAATGATGTACAAATAAGTTTAATACATCAAAACAATGGTAATTTACTGCACTTTAAGAAAAAAATATATTAATGCAAATCATTTCTCTTCGTTTCTAATGAAAATTCGCAATTTCTTCTTTACTTATTGCCATCAAACGCTGCACACCTCCGGAGTCAACTTCCTTGGCACCTTTGGTTCACATTTTCGTCATCTGAGTCGCGTCCCGAGCCGTTTTTCCACTTTTCTTAAGCTTCCGCTTCATTATTGCCCAAAATCTCTCGATGGGCCGGAACTGCGGGCAGTTGGGTGGATTTATATTTTTATCGATGAAATCTGCGTTATTATCGCGGTTCCACAGGATGACTTCCCGGCTGTAGTTGCCAAATCTGGCCAAAACTTAACGGGACCTTTATGAGCTTTAATGAAAGGTAGTACGCGCGTTTTGGGGCATTCTTTCTTGTACAGCTTCGAGTCCATCGTCTCATTCGTCACGAACACTTTGGTCTTAGCTCTGCAGCTACATATCTCTTGACAAATCATCAGTTTTTTTTCGCAAATTAGTCCATAAAAGCAAACTTAAACTTCTTAGGAACATCTCCTCGTGCCGTCATCAAGTAGAATTTTTGGCCAGAAAGCTGTCCGAAATCCATTTTGACGTAGGTTTCATCGTCGATGTGCAGGCATCCTTGATACTTCGTCAAAACCTGCTGGTACAATTTCCGAGCTCGAGTTTTGGTGACGAAACTTTGCTTCAACGTTCTGTTTGGTTGCTTGCTGGCGCGATAAGAACGATACCCTGCACGCAAACGAATCCTTCGAACGGTACTGCGAGCAGCAGCGTATTTTTGTTCGATTTCATTATCTGATAGTCCAGGGTTTGCTCTGACGGTTCTCAACACCTTCTGGTTCAGCTTGCGGTCATATGTTCCACTACGACGCTTACCTTGAGGCACTCGATCCACGCTCTTTCGCTCCCTGAAACGTTTGAGCGCATCACACACGGTTGATTTGGCGATTTTCAACGTTTTTGCGATTTTTATTGCGGACCACGTTGGATTATCAACGTGGGTGTGCAAAATTTTTTTTCTTCCATCTGGAATAACTTTTGACTCACTGCACGAAACATCCTGACATTTATACCACAGAAAGTGGGTGCTTAGGTCAACAAACCGCTGTAAAATAATAATCTTGCAGCGGTCACTTTCCGTGCCGCTGCAACACAATAAGTGATTCCGGATTCTAACTGGACAGAACTTTAGAAGTTCCAGAAAGTACAAGCACACTTTCAAAATAACAAAAAAGTCTTGTTTTTTTAGTGTTAATAACTTTATTTGGCAAATCATATTTGTGTTTGTATTTATATGAAATTTTACTCTCGTTTAATCAAAATATTGAATCATAGCCAAGACTCCTAACTTTTCCTCGAACATGACCCATTAGCTTCTGCACTGTGGTACTTCCCACCATTTTGACCACTTTTGGCCAATCTTTTTTAAATTTTTGGATGTTGTCCGCTGATTTTATGAATTTTCGAAGCTTTGTTTTGGTTAAAGCCCAAACAGTCTCGATTGGCCGTGCCTCCGGGCAGTTCGGCGGATTCACGTCTTTCGGCACGATTTTGACTTTTGTACCATTCTTAAGTTTTCTTTGCGTAATGACATGACGCCAAATGAGGCCAAAACACTATTTGACCTTCGTGCTGCCTGATCATCGGCAATAATCGCTTCTGGAGACATTCCTTAACGTATTCTGAGTGTTCATCGTCTTCGTTGTGATATACGGACTAGATGTTTTACCACACTCGCACATTGCCTGCCAAACCATAACCTTCTTACCGAATTTTTCGGTAAGAATTGCCTTCTCCGTTTCGGAGATGTCCTTGTCTTCGCTTACAGTATAGAATTGTGGTCCGGGAAGCGTTTTGTAATCTTGTTTCACATACGTTTCATCGTCCATTATTATACACCCAGAATTTCTACACAATAACGAATCGTAGAGTTTGCGGGCCCGTGGTTTCACGGACGCGGCCTGTTTTGGGTTCCTTTCGGGGTTTTTCTGCTTCCGATATGTTTTTAGCACAAGGCTTTCTTTGGCACGCATGACGTTACTCGAAGAGGTCCCTAGTTTTTTCGCAAAATCCCGAACGGAAGTCGCTGGTTTTCGCTTGTAGGCATCCCTGATCTTTTTTATCGATATCCGGACTAACAGGACCGGATTTCCGACCACTCTTCGGCGCATCTTCAAACGTACACTGTTCTCTATATTTTCGAATCGCAGATCGTACCGCTCCGACGCTTACACCCTCTTCCTTGGCCAATTTTCTCAAGGAGAGTCCGCTCACAGTGCACCATTTGTGCACGATACTTTTTCGTTCCGGAGTAAGACCGCGCATTTTGATAGGTAACACAAAACTGAGCACTTTTTTTATGCTATGTCATTCAAAAATGTGCAAACAAAAGGACGCAGCCTAAACATGTTGAAATATTTCATTATATTCAAAGTGACCGTTAAAATAAGGTGTGCTTATACTTTCTGGAACAGTCGTTACAATTTCACAGGCTCTGATATTTACATCACAATTAAGTTTCAGATTTTTTTCCTGTGCAGATCAGAGGTTTTTATTTTCACAATATCAATTCCTGAGCTGTTTTGATAAAATTATATGCCCCGATGGCCTCCAATGAGTTTCTTTTAGCAGAACCTAAGGATTTAATACCAATATTTTTTATACCTTTCCCGACAATCGACAAAGATTTTTCTTCAGGGCCTAACTGACAAACGTAAACAATGGTTTCTTCCGTGAATTTCTCGTGGCAATTCTATCGGATAGGTGACCTCTTCCTCTTCGAAATGACCGTGGTTGATTAGGTGAGTTTTCAATGACGAGAAATTCGCGGACAAAGTTTACGTTGTTTACGTTTTTCAGTTAAGCCCTAATGAACAATGTTTGTCGAAATAACGTCTGTGCTGCGACGTGTACATCCGACTACTACTAAATAGAAAAAAAAATCCGAATTTTCATTATGTTGAAAAAGCATGTAAAATTGTATTTCCTTCCTCACGAAGCAGCAACTTGCATTAAATAGTTGTAATAAAGACGAGCTTTTGTATACAACATTATCCGTAATGAATGAAATGTCCCAGAAATGTACACGATTTATAATGTTAATTTGTAAGTTTTGTGATGCTCCATTTATATGCCAGTATCGACTTGAATTGTGAATAATATCACTAGAATAACTGGACCCTTTTTTTTTTTGCCTTTTTTTTTTTTACCTTTCCGTTTCACACTGACTTTTTCCAGTTGTGTAGAGTTACACAGAAAAAATAATTTGAATTCTAATCACACTACTTTTTCCAGTTGTGTAGAGTTACACAGAAAAAATAATGAATTCTAACCTCGTTTAATTCCAAGCCAAAGAAAACGAAAACAAAGAAATTGTTTTCAATCTTTCATGCGCCATGCAACAACGTTTGCAATCTTTCATACAACAGGCTAGGTTCAGGCGTTATCTGGCTTAAATTAACATGAAGGATAGGATTATTTGCTGCAAAATCTACTCAGCAAAAAAAATGAATTCTAACTGGCGCGCAAAATTTCCCCTCGTTTAATTCCAAGCCAAAGGAGGCAACAACGAAGTTGTTTGCAATCTTCCATGCGCCATACAACAATGTTTGCAATCTTTTATACAACAAGCTACACAGATAAAAAGAAACATTTAATTTTCTGGGTTATCTGATGCACATAATGGGAATGCTAGATTTGGCAGGAAATTACGAGGTATTTCATGTACATTTAAGCCAGATAACGCCTGAATCTAGCCCGTTGTATGAAAGATTGCCAACATTGTTGTATGGCGCATGAGAGATCGCATACAATGTAGTTGTTTACGCCTACTTTGCCTTGAATTAAACGGGGGGAAATTTTACGCGCTTGTTAATATTAATTATTTTATTCTGTGTAGATTCAGGCGTTATCTGGCTTAAATTTACATGAAATATCCCATTATATTGTGCAAAATCTAGCATTCCTCTTATGTGCATTAGATACGCAAAATTCAATGTTTCTTCTAATCTGTATACTAATATTGCAAAGTCACACACTTGATTGAACCGTCTACACAGAAAAAAAAATCTGAATCTTCATTGTGATGTAAATATCAGAGCATGTGAAATTGTATTTCATTCCACACAACGCGGTGACATGCATGAAATAGTTCTAACAAAGATGTGCTTTTGCATGCAACATTATCGAGAATGTATGGAATGTCCCAGAACTTTACACGATTTATAATTTGAATGTGTATGTTTTGTGACGCTCCATTTATGTGCATGATAACGAACAGAAATTTACACTACTTTTTCGAGCTGTGTACAACACGAATCTACCTGTATATTTCGTCCATATAGAGTACGGAAATCCACAACATTTGGCGATTCTGGAGCTGACGAACTGGTGCATGCACCTTAGATTCTCAAGAATGCTGCTATAGTCGATGTTACACATGACCACGACAAAAACAAACAACCGTTGAAGCATGACTCGACGACTCCACAACAGCGTGCATCGATATTCATGTGGCGGCAGATTGACAGGATCGTTCCATTCCTAGTGAATAATTTCTGGACTCTTTCGATGCGTGCAATATGTACGGCGTGGTACGGAGCCCGGATCGTCGAAATGGGCGTTGTTACGCCGTAAGAAACCGAGCATTGCGTTTGCTTTCGCGGTTGTCGGTCCTTGATCGACATGACCATCTCAAGAACTAGGTCGTTTAAACCGTAGTCGAACGTATTTTTTTTTGTTTTTTTTTTGTTTTGTAGTCGAACGAAATAATAGATTTACTTTGTAGACACATGTTAAAACGCGGCTTTTAAAGCGCAGCAATCTACAAGCGATTTAATTACACGAAACAGCTTCAAGTCATCCGCATAGAGCCATTTACCGGAGTTAAGTCCTTCGCACAGATCGTTGATGAAGAGAATGAACCACCAATGCAATGGGACACCGAAAGGAATATCAAATACATCCGATCTAGCGTCGTGCACAAAAGCTTTGCGTGAAGACAAATAAGGCTTGTACTCGAAAATAATGCACCAGACCAAAGTGTTCGCCGAAAATTTATTTTAGGGTCGGATTTTCTTGAAACCTTCAGGGAATGAACTAATACATATGGATTATGTTTCAATTTTCTTTCCATCGCTGAAAGCCCGCACATTTCCCTCAAGACCCCTCATTACATTTTGTGCAATGGTGGAGCCGACCTTTTTGGTCACTTTCATCCATTCTTTCTTCAACTCCAGTTCGTTCTTAAACACCTTGGACGATTTTAGAACTTTGGCCTTCATTATGGGCAAAAATCTTTCTACCGAATGAATCTCTGGTGAATTTGGGGGGTTTTTGGTACAAAAGCAACGTTATTGTCTCTGTACCAATCCAACGTCGATCGCACGTAGTGGCTTGATGCCAGGTCCGGCCAAAATAATATCTCGCCTCCGTGGGACCGCAGGAAGGGCAATAGACGCTTCTGGAGGCACTCGGTGCGGTAAATTTCGCTGTTGATGGTACCCGTTGTGATGTACGGTTTACTCAGTTTACCGCATTGGCATATGACCTGCCAGAGCAAGTATTTTTTTGGTGAATTTATCCACTTTCTTCTTCCTTATGTCTTCGGAACATCAAACCGTGATTTGGCAACGTAGAACTCCAGCCCCGGTATCTGCTTTGCGTCTGCCTTGGTGTAGGTTTCGTCATCCATAACCACACATATCGGTTTCGTTAACCACTCTCGATACAGCTTCCTTGCGCGGGATTTGGCCGCCGTGTTTTGTTGATCACGCCGGTTCGGTGCCTTACGGACCTTGAATACACGAAGCCCAGCTCGTTTCATGGTTTGCTGAACGAACCAGGCGGAACACTTTGCCTTCAGAGCCACGTCGCAAATCGAAAGGTTCGGATTACACTTGAAATAATCCAACACCTTTCGGGCCTTTACAGGGTCAGCTGTCATCGATTTTCTTCCACTTCCAGCCCGCCGCTCGGTCGTCTGGGACTCCTTAAACGATTTTACCACCCGAGACATAGTTGTATGAGTGATTCCCAGTTGTCTTCCAATCCATCTCATGGATTTTCTATGACGGCGCGCAAAATTCTCCGGCGATTTTCTTCTTGTTTCGATGACATCTCCATAACCACTGAACCGATTGTTAAGATTATGTAATTTTGCACATGTAAACAATTTAATTCAAACTAGTTATACCCAGATTTTCATCAATTTTTACCCACGGACAAAAAAGTTACACACGGTTAAAAATGGTGCATTTTTTTCGAGTACAGGCTTTACTACTGAAGTCTATGCATGATCAAGTGGGCAGCCCGGGGCGGTTCAGTTTTTCAATGCCCTTTTTATAAGGTACCTTGTCGAACGCTTTTGAGAAAGTCAAAATAGCATCCTTCTCCCCCCCGTTCTTACCCTCCTTCTGTCTTCTAATCCATTTGTTTACCCCTTTTTTGGGTCACCATTTGATGCTCAGAAATCATTGACTGCAGGGTTCTTCACGTCATGTAATACACTGAACCCAAACATACTCTTTTTATCGAATGAATCCTCCGTCGCTTGATATCGAGACATTGGAATCGTCATTTTCGAATGATAGATGCAGGTCGGACGACGATTTTCATTGAACCCTGATGATCGTATCCTTCTATATGTTGGTATCTCTTAACATCTTCAATTTGTGTGCCCCCATTGCAATCCTTGCAGAACGGTTGAGAAAGTGAAATGTGTAACAATTTATGCGTTTATTTATTTCAATTCACTCAAAAATCGCGGATGATCTACGCAGTTTTGAAACAAACGTCATATTAAATTTAATTGATTATCATTTGAAACATGGATGATCGTCATACGAATCTAACCATAAGACAATCATCCGATTTCCGAATGGTTTTCGTTGAAGGGCGCAATCGATTTACTTTTCAGACGATCTGGGGATGATGATTGGGTTCAGTGTACTCTCGAAAACTTTCGCTAGACAGGTTGAGGATACCATTCCAAAACATCTTTGGCGTAGTGACAAAATGCCAAATCAGGCCATAATAGCGAGGGAGCTCATGGCTGCGTAGGAATGGTAACGATCGCTTCTTTAGGCATTCTTCCAATTCCCTGTTTACCGTTCCGGTATTGATGAAGCTTTGGCTTGCTCGACCACAGCTGCATATTGCCTGCCAAACCAAATATTTCTTGGGAAACTTGGCCTTTTTCTTCGTCCTGAAATGCACCTCTACGCCGTTCCGTTGCATGGCAGTATAATAAGACATTCTGGGAAGCTGATTAAAGTCTTCCAGCACATAAGTTTCATCGTCCATTATCATGCAGGAAAACTGCGTCAAATATTCGCGTTACAACTTGCGAGGCCGGGTTTAAGCCGTCACATTCTGATTATCATTACGGTACAGTTTTCACCTTGAACGACTTCATACCTTGCCGGTGCTTCCGGTGCATACTTCCAATGCGTAAAAGTTGGGGACATTGTTATTTTTCTAGCCACAGTACGTACCGAAAGATCTGGTCTCTTCTGCAATGTTTGCTTCACCTTCGCGTCCTTCTGGTGGTTCCTGAGATCCGTTTTTATTCCGCTCCTAGCCTTCTTGGCTGTTGTCAAACGTGTATTGAAAGATTTAAGAACGTTATGGACAGTGCTTGCAGGAAAACCAAGCTTTTTTGCAAGTTTTCTTACTGACAGATACGGATTTTCATTGCGACCGCACACAATTGCTTTTCGCACTAGCTCTTCTTTCGACGCCATCTGCGACCAAAAAGCTTGTAGTATCGCCAAAAATTGATTTTACACAATCAACAGACATACGTTCATCAGTCTGCGAAATATTTCACGCGTTGATGAAGTATTTCCAAAGATAGACGGATTTAGCGATATCCAGATTTTGTCGCGAACAAGCCTTTATAGGATATTTCATGTAAAGTTAAGCCAGATAACGCCTAAATCTAGCTTGTTGAACGAAAGATTGCCAACATTGTTGTATGGCGCATGAAAGATTGCAAACAATTCCGTTGTTAACGCCTCCTTTGGCTTGGAATTAAACGAGGGGCGATTTTACGCACCTGTTAAAATTAATATTTTTCCATGTATTTAAGAATACGATAAAAAATATTTTGTGGTCAGTCTGTGCGGTGTTCCTGTCGAAAATGTTGTAACTTTCCGTTTTTTTTTTTTTTTAAAAAATACACTATTTAAAAAAAAATTTTATTAGAAAATGTGGTTTTTAAAAATAAATATAAAAGAAACAACAGACAAAAATAATGAATTTTAACAGACGTGTGAAATATTCCTCGTTGAATTGCAAGCCAAAGTAAGCGTAAACAATGAAATTGTTTGCATTCTTTCATACAAAAGACCTGATTCAATGATATCTGGCTTATATTTACATGAAATATCCCATGAATGTTTGCAAAATCTAAAAAAAAAAATATTACAATTTTTGCATTCCCTTTATGTGCCTTTAGGTAACACAGTAAATTAAATGTTTCTTTCAAATTGTGACAACAATACTTTCTTTCGCGTTGGAAATTTTCTCGATCTTTCTACTAATACTAAAACCAACAACAACAAAAGTCAGTGGCAAATGGCTCTCAATTCAAAGTCTTGAATGCATCTAAGCAAAGCAAAAATACACAACAATTCAAAACCGAACAATGTTCTAGCGGACCGACCTCTAACCCCCCGATAGATCTTTACCAGCAACACGATTGCCTCATTTGATCGAAACAAAACAATCACAATCATTCTCCGTGATCTCGGACCTGTTGCGAGCGGGCATTTTGTCTTTCCATCTTCTGTGACTCGCTCGCTGTCAATCATACGCTCAATTTACGGCGAAACAATTTCTCGGTTGTGCGTACCAAATGTCAGACGGAAAGGTCAACGGCGCCATCCGCTTTCCGTCCTTCGACGATCAGTTGAAGTGACGGTCAATCAAAATCAATTTGCAAATAATGACGCCCCACAAGAAGTTGCAAACTTTCTTTGCCTCCAAATTGTAAGTAGTTACGGTCATTTTTTTTTCATCATTTGACATAATAAAAGGTTATGTTTTGCTTAATAGAATTATTTAATGGATCTTCTAGTCCATAAAAAAACTGTTTTCTTACGGTTAATGCTTTGGATTATGACCCCCCATTTGACAAACATTTGTCCGTTTATGACGATCGTAATAATTTCATGACGGGGTCTATTTGCTGATGCATCTTCGCATCAGTGGAGGCCTCAGACTTTTCAAAGAGCCAGCCCGGTTGAAAGATGATCTCAGCTCCTCCGGGGCAGCCCTCAATTATTAATTATCGGCTGAGGATTTAAAGAGCCAATCAAAACTCGACACTCTTGGCTCTCTTGGTGACCGTAATGGAGTCGCTCAAGCACAGAGACAAGGACGCCGAGTGTCTCGTTTCAAGAGTTTGATAGCTCGCGCAATGAAACGAGCTGTTTAATTACCCTTCATGGTTGTGCGAAATAAAACAAAAACACAGCATCAACAACGTCTCGTCGTTGAGAATGGGAGAAACACTTTCCAAGGAAGTTCGACTTTCTGTCCTCAGCTGAGATGCTTTTCATGCAAATTAAATCATCAAACGAGCGGCAGAGATTTCGGTTCCTTCGCGAAAGATAGATCTTGATCTGCGAAGACAGTCCGAGGAACAGGTTTATGACACACGCCCTGAGCAGTTTAGGCTTCCGTCCGTCCGTCCGTCCTTCCGTGTAGATAATAAGATTGCATGATTGTATGAGATTCGTTCCCGGAGGCTTATTTTGTGTCACCAGGTCGAGAGGATTCCGTTTCTTCGCTGTTTTATCACCTCATTCGGTAGACGTTACTGTACACATACGGTCTAAGTAGTTTCCAGAATCACTTAAGAATGCCGCTAACGGTGAGGGTCGATTGGATTTACACGTAACGATAATTGGGAGACATTTTCGAAGAAAATTAACAATTGAGTGCCACCATTCGAACAGGGCGAATCAGCTTTTCTTGTTAATGCGTAGCCATGCACTAGTGTGAGCTTAAGTCGACGATGGAAGTCATTGATTACCAACGAATGTTCGCCTTTATGGAATGTCGGCACTGAGTTAGCCGCCGCCGCCGTCGCCTACTGCCCACATATGAATGGGAGCCAAATTGAGCGTGGAAGTCATTGGCTTCCGACAGCCAACTGCGATCGGCGTACTCTGCGATTGTCCAACCAATTAGGGGATAGGAAGAAATTTGGAACCAAACACAGTTATTGGCAGTCTGACTGAAAGTACGTGCGGAGTCGTGGCATGGAAATGGAAAGCAAACGGTTCAAATTACATGGCAGTACGGAGCTGCAGAGCTAAAAAGGAAGCTGGTACGTGCTCGCTTGCTAACACCTGGAATCTGCGAGCTCCGGGGCGAGGCTAGTTGGGTATTTTCGATGTTTTTGACCTCATGGCCGACCTTTCGGAACATGTTCTTATTTGTACTTTGAACGTGTTTTGTTGTTCATTCTCTACATTTTGTTTGTTCCAAAATGGTTCGAACAGATTCTTTTTTTTCGTAAATTTGAAGGGATAAAGTTGTATCAAAAACGTACGAGAAGATATGTAAATAGTTGTTTTATTAATTTACTAATTTATTTATTTCTAAATTTTTCTTGGATATATATTATTTTAAAGTTATAATTATTTTTTCAAATATCATATTTAAAAGTTCGTTTATTAACAAATCAATGATAATAGTACTTATTTGAAAAGAAATTGTTTTTATCTGTTCACATGCTTATTAAAAAAAATTTAAAAACATTATAATATTGATTTTATCTATTTATCTTTTTTTTTAATAATCATTTATTTGTACAGGCTCAATCGAATCAACTTTACGGAGCCTAATTTTCATACTACTATACATCAGTTATCTTAAAACTAAAGTTAGAAGAACAGAACCGATTACTCGCGGCCGTCTCGAGGTTAATAGGAATAACAATTTAAAGGATGGGTAGATGGGCGGGAATTTAAAGTATGGTTTCATAACACATTTATTTTTAATTCGATTTTGTCTAAAAGCTTATAACCTTACAATTTTGAATATTCTTTTGACTTGAACATTTTTGAGAAAAAAAAGACACACACACAAACACAGATGAAAAAAAAAAACTAAAACTAAACCTACAGGTTAAACTAACTACAACCTAAGGCTAATGTTATTTAAAAACACATAAATGAGCTTCATAAACTACAGATCGCGTACCGCCTAAATATATCTATTTATCTTGTTTTTAATAAACTTTTCATCAACATATTCATTTTTAAATTTGATTTATTTAGTTATTCAATTAGTAGTTTTTATTATCATTGATTGATATTTTGTATATATTCTAAGCTTTTCAATGAAATACTTGTTTATCAAGCTGCTTAAAAATAATTGTGTTTATATATCAAATTGTATATTTACTAATATGTTTTATGAAATATGTATGTTGTCTTCATATTAAACTTCTCCTGCATTAACATGTTTTTTTTTCCTATAATTGTTTTGTTTATATTCTCCACACGTGCAGTAACGATTATGATGATGTAGAAGGAAATATTCTCTCATCACCATGAATTTTTATTTTTTCAATAACTTATTTAGTATTAAATTTATTAATTTTCTAATTTTTCAATCATTTATGAAAGAGAATATTCAGCAGATTATTTTTTTATTTATTTGATTATTTATCTATTTAAATTTTTGTTTCATTATTTATAGTTATTATGTATTATTGAAAAAACTATTTTGAACGATTTTTTGTGTGTTTTACTTACTTCTGTACTTCTGAATAAATTTTCACGTACCTCTATAATTTGTTTGATCTAGTATTCAATACATATCTCTGTAATTAACTTACGTTTTCATTAATCTAAAATCAACGTATTATTCGGCTCATATGCTTGATTTATTTTTTATTATTTATCATGCATTCATTAATTTGATACCATAAAATAACATTAACTTAGTTTTGAAAACTTTTTTTTAATCATGCATCCATCTATATGTTTATTGATTGAATCGGTTAATCATTATTTAACTAATCAATTAATATGTAAAAAATGTTATTTCGTTATTTTTTAATTGAATAGTAATTAAATGTTGGGAATTTATAAATATTTAATTTATTTCATGATATTTTATCATATTTATTTGTTTATTTATTGAATTGCTTATTATTTTTTTTTTTTTTTGTTTATTTGTTTATTTGTTTATTTGTTTATTTGTTTATTTGTTTATTTGTTTATTTGATTATTTGTTTATTTGTTTATTTGTTTATATGTTTATTTGTTTATTTGTTTATTTGTTTATTTGTTTATTTGTTTATTTGTTTTTTTGTTTATTTGTTTATTTGTTTATTTGTTTATTTGTTTATTTGTTTATTTGTTTATTTGTTTATTTGTTTATTTGTTTATTTGTTTATTTGTTTATTTGTTTATTTGTTTATTTGTTTATTTGTTTATTTGTTTATTTGTTTATTTGTTTATTTGTTTATTTGTTTATTTGTTTATTTGTTTATTTGTTTATTTGTTTATTTGTTTATTTGTTTATTTGTTTATTTGTTTATTTGTTTATTTGTTTATTTGTTTATTTGTTTATTTGTTTATTTGTTTATTTGTTTATTTGTTTATTTGTTTATTTGTTTATTTGTTTATTTGTTTATTTGTTTATTTGTTTATTTGTTTATTTGTTTATTTGTTTATTTGTTTATTTGTTTATTTGTTTATTTGTTTATTTGTTTATTTGTTTATTTGTTTATTTGTTTATTTGTTTATTTGTTTATTTGTTTATTTGTTTATTTGTTTATTTGTTTATTTGTTTATTTGTTTATTTGTTTATTTGTTTATTTGTTTATTTGTTTATTTGTTTATTTGTTTATTTTTTATTTGTTTATTTTGTTTATTTGTTTATTTAATTATTTGTTTACTTGTTTATTTGTTTATTTATTTATTTATTTATTTGTTTATTTGTTTATTTGTTTATTTGTTTAATTGTTTATTTGCTTAAATGTTGATTTGTTTTTTTTTTATTTGTTCAGTTGTTCATTTGTTTATTTTTTTATTTAGTTATTTGTTTATTTGTTTATTTGTTTATTTTTTTATTTGTTTATTTGTTTATTTGTTTATTTGTTTATTTGTTTATTTGTTTATTTGTTTATTTGTTTATTTGTTTATTTATTTGTTTATTTGTCTATTTGTTTTTTGATTTTATTTGTTCATTCATGTTGTTTATTTGTCACCGGAAAACTGCTACAAAGGGAAGGAGGTTTTAATTTCGATGTGTGAACAGAATTGCATACAAAATATTCCAGACTAGTGGTAGAGAGTTGTTGTCTTGAAGAAAGTTTCTCAGTGTGTCATTTGTCGTCTTTTGACATTATCAGATTAGTTCCGGATCACGCCGCAGAGATGGCGCTGTTGTCTTTCTTTGCAAAATGAACCGCTAGAGAGTTGCCGTCTTCGGAAAAGTTTCTAATTATGCCAATTGTCGTCTTTTGTCATTATCAGATTAGATCCAGATCTTGCCGTGAAGATGGCGCTGCAGTCTATTGTTTCCAAATGAAGCGTTAGAGAGTTTTCGTCTTCGGCAAAGTTTTTGCGTATTTCATTTGTAGTCTTTTGACATTATCATATTAGTTCCAGATATTGCCGCAGAGATGGCACTGCAGTCTATCTTTGCCAACTGAAGCTCTAGAGAGTTGTCGTCTTCGGCAAAGTTGCTCAGTATGTCATTTGTCGTTTTGTGAGATTATCACATAAGTTCCAGATCTTGCCGCAGAGATGGTGGATTAGCAAAGATAGGCTGCAGCGCCAGCTCTGCGGTACGATCTGGAACTAATGCGATATTTCAAATGTCTGCATTTTAAATTCTCAACAACTTTGCTGAAGACGGCAACTCTCTCGAGCCTTTTTTTGTCAAAGATAGACCGCAGCGCTATCTTTGCGGCGCAATTTGGAACTAATCTGATAATGTTTAGAGACTACATATTATATTCTCATCAACTTTACCCAAGACAGCAACTCTCTAATGCTTCATTTAACAAAGATAGACTGCAGTGCCATCTCTGCGGCAAAATCTGGAACTGATCTTTTAATTTCAAATGACTCGATTTTAAATTCCAAGTAACTTTGCCCAAGACGGCAACTCTCTAGAGCTTCATTTGGCAAAGAAAGACTGCAGCGCCATCTCTGCAGCACGATTTGAATAATATGACAGTTTCAAAAGACGATTCGTTTCGCATTGAGAAACGATTCTGAGGACGCCAATTCTCCACAATGAGTCAGGAATGTATAATATGCATTTCTGTTAACACAGCCAAACTAAAACTGCCTTCCCTTTGTAGCAGATTCCCGGGAGACAATGTGACCGGAATCAGATCTTTTTTTTTGTTCCAGTGCATTTCTGAGACTAAAACCTTTCAAATGGTGCAAAAACATTGACTCTAAGCTAAAATTACTACGAAGGGTTGAAATCCGAGTCAATATTGACCCTACCCATTCAACACAGAATCGCATATGATAGCGCATATAAGTACAAAGTGGCGATATACGTTCATTCGTTCATTTAACACCATGTTATATGTACGCATATCGCCTCCACGTTATACTCATATCCACTATTATATGCGATCTTGTGTTACTGGGTAATGTCTTATGTGTCACTTTTTTTTTGTACAACCATCTTAAACAGATTTAAAAAAAAATATTTTTAAGCAAAAATAAAGAATTCTGTAAAATATTAAAAGTCAGAAAATTTCAGCCCAATTGGTTTGAAAATAAAAAAAAATTGCGTACATTGAAGTTGCGCCATGGGTCAGAATTGACTCCAATATCTTAGAAAGGTTAATGTGCTTTTATGATAATTTGTTAAATGTATAGTGCCAACTAATGAATTATGCATAAAGTGAATTTTACATGATTTCTAGGCTTCTGTCAAATGGATACATGGTTGTTTCTCTGATAAATGAATGTCAAGTTTATTTAATGAATCGCTTAATTATTTATATTTATGTGTATGATTTGATATGTTTTTAATTTTGTTTGTTGATATGAGAATAAACTTTTTTGATGAGTGGTAAATTTTATCATTTCAATTTTCTTATATTTTGTTGTTTTCTCATTCTTTTTTTTATTTGTTTATTGTTTATTTTTTTATTTGTTTAGTTTGATTTGTTTATTATTTGTTTTTTTTATGTATATTTGTTTTATTTGTTTTTTGTTTATTTGTTTATTTTAAATTTTATTTGTTATTTGTTTAATTTTTTTGTTTATTTGTTTATTTGTTTATTTGTTTATTTGTTTATTTGTTTATTTGTTTATTTGTTTATTTGTTTTTTTTTTTTTATTTGTTTATTTGTTTATTTGTTTATTTGTTTATTTCTTTATTTGTGTATTTGTTTATTTGTTTATTTGTTGTATTTGTTTTTTATGTTTATTGTTTGTTTATTTGTTTAATTGTTTATTTGTTTATTTGTTTATTTATTTAATTGTTACTTGTTATTATTTGTTTATTTGTTTATTTGTTTATTTGTTTATTTGTTTATTTGTTTATTTGTTTATTTGTTTATTTGTTATTTGTTTATTTGTTTATTTGTTAATTTGTTTATTTGTTAATTTGTTTATTTGTTAATTTGTTAATTTGTTTATTTGTTTATTTGTTTATTTGTTTATTTGTTTATTTGTTTATTTGGTGATTTGTTTATTTGTTTATTTGTTTATTTGTTTGTTTGTTTATTGGTTTATTTTAATTTGTTACTTTTTTGGTTTGTGTTTTATTGTTAATTTGTTTATTCAGTTCATTTTTTGCTTTGACTTGTTTGTTCATACCTTTTATTTTTTGATTTTTGAATATGTTGAGATTTCATTTTTTTAATTCTTTGTTGATTTATTCATTTGTTTTATGGTTAAATGTTTATATTTTCTTTATCCTACCGATTCGATTGATGCTGTGAATTCTACTCCAACAGTTTCAGTGAGGGTGACCGCCCTTTTTATGAAGCCATCCTGTAAAAAGCTTAATAAGTATTGCGAATTGGGTTATTCGATTTGTTGGATCGTATCGTTGGAAGGAGATTCTTAATTTCCCGTGGATTTCGCGTGAGTGTCTCTGCTTACGGGTCCACCCCTCCGTTTTTGGCCCTTCATACAGCGATATTGTGAATTCAGATCGGTGGCTCAATTTGATCTTGCTATTAAGTGGAGCTGCATCCAAGCCAAGGTCTAGAAGGGATGGCTACCATACATACATACATAAATACATACAAATGTTTATTTTTTCTTTATTCATTTGTTATTTGTTGATATGTTTATTTTTTTATTTAGTGTTTTTAAATTGTTAATTTGTTAATTTGTTAATTTGTTGTTTTGTATTCTTAATGTGCTTCTATGTTAATTTGTTAATTGTATAGTGCCAACTAATGAATTATACATAAATTGAATTTTAAATTATTTCTAGGCTTCTGTCGAATGGATGCATGGTTGTTTCTCTGATAAATGAATGTCAAGTCCTAAAAACAAGACCATCTATTATGGAAATCAGCCAATAGTACTTCTGTTTAATCAACTACTGTATACACTTTTTTTGTGACTATAGTGGACTATCTGGAACTCGCTTGCCTCTCCAACTTTTCGCATAAATTGGGTGAAATTTCTGGACCAAATGAACCTTTCGTGTTGTATCCGATATATCCAATATGATGCCCGTTTTAACATGGTTCGAATTTGGTACGGTGCATAAAAAATATAATATAATATCTTTGAAACCAATCGACTGATCTCAAAAAAAAAAAATATTAAGAATCTTTAAAATTTATTTCTTTGCATTTGGTGGTTTTTGCAATTTAAAAAGTGAATATTTCATCGACATTTATTTGACAAAAATATTCTCTTTTTATTCAAACATTACAATTCGCTTTGGTGATTGTCCATTAATACGACTAATTCCATGGCATCGTTAATTTTTGAATTATTCCAGCCATGTTTCCAGAATTAGTTGACTGATTCCAAAGCGATTCGTAGAAGACATATGAGACTATAATACCCTTCATTTGACCGATAGGTGGATGTAAAAATTACGATTTGGTTCACCTAATCCGTGTTTTTGGAACATATTTGGAACCAATCTGTGGAACCAGTTGACCTCGAAAAAGTACAGTACCTTTTTTTGGAAGTGAAACTTCATTCATTTGACATGAAAAAAAAAATATCCATTACAGTTTAAATATTTGCTCAATTTTGGCAATATGAAGTTTTTGAATTTTCAGCCAACATTGAACGATTACTAAATAAATTAATATCATCAAATAAAAATTCATGTGCATTGGTGAGTTATTTCAAGTTCACGTGACTAACTTATTCAATGACAACGCCCAGCAGTGTGGAATAAATGTGCATTAGTTCAAACCAGATATAAGCGAAAAGTTTTTTGTATTTTTTTTTTAAATATTTTAAACCGTTACTAATATTAATGATTATTAATTGAGTAATACATCGAACGAATTATGGACAAGTTCTCTTTAGAGACTATTCATAAACTACGTAGACTTTTCTGGGGGGAGGGGAGGTTTGACCTACGCTTCATACAAAATTTCAAAAAATTGTATGGAGAAAAATCTAGAGGGGGGGGGGATTCTGAGATTTTCAAAAATGAGTCTACGTGCTTTATGAACAGGCCCTATAGAGATAAAAGTCACTTAATGATATTGATTAAAGTTACTAATATTAATGATTATTAATTAATTAATACATAGAACGAATAGTTGACAAGTTCTCCTTAGAGATAACAGTCACTTAATTCAAAACAAATAACCCGAAATTGACAACAAGGTCATCAAATTGAAAATTTTCATAAAAAACGAAAAGTTGATGTGCTATGATATACCACAGAATCAAAATAGTGAACGTCGTTTAAGGTCATTCTGATTGAGCCATTTTGCTGTATTTATAAATTGTTGTAGAATGCGCTAATCTGGTTGTGTTCTACTCGAGAAGTCGTAACGTATCGTACCATGGAGGAAGCCGCCCCGAACCCACTTACTGATCTCTGGAAGCACAATGATCGGAAGGTTTGATGATAATAGCATTACTCGTCCCAACACATCAAAGATAATTGATGTAGAAGGGCATTATTTAGGAGGAAATCTGGAAGGCATTGAAAAGCTATCAGCTATTGAGCAGAACAATATATCGAGGGTAAACACTTAACGAGCAACCAACCAAGAATACTAATTGCCAGCCAAGGTTTATAGGGTTGGGGCAAATAACTGAATCAGTTTTTTATTTCAGGATAGAAGTCTCTCTACACATATTAATGCCATCTGGTGCCCGGTTTCTGAAACATAGTTTGCTCATGTTGTAAAAGTCAATAAGTAGTATAAGAAGGAAAACATGAACATGACAAAATAAGAGACCTTGTCCGGCTACTAGGAATGAAGAAATATGCCGATTTTAATCGACCGTACTAGATAGTTTGAGTATTTGTTCTTCAACTATATAAATAGTAAAAGAACAACCATTGCTTCTGTATGATTATATAAATCAGTCATCAGTCATTGGTAGAAAATTTGAACATTATTCCAACTTCATCTTGTTCCACCATCCTTTAGTTTAGCGAATAGCAATTCAATTTCCTAGCAATGCAAGTGCAAGGATATTGATTTTCTGGCAATCAGCACCATCCCCCGAAATATAGGTCAGGGCTACGATAATTGCACAGGGTCTTTCTCGCTTGCCGTCCTACCCCAACACAGCCAAACCCACAAACTATCAACCAACAGCGCAGTGTCGGACGACGTCTCCAAACCAGAGTGTGACCGCCATCCGCAAACCACTTCTCACTGCCTAGGCCAAATAAGGAAATATATGCCTTCTTTTTCTTCGTACATAAATACTGCTCACAAGCTTGCAGCCCTTGATTGTTATTTTGACGGCGCGACCGCAGCGATTTTACGATCCGCTGTTTCCTCTCCCCCCCCACTCCCGTACTCCTTTAGCTCAGTCTGAAAAACCAAAACATATGAGCAGCATGCTAAAATCCACATATGCAAAGTGATGATAAAACTGGTTTCCTCTGCTTCGCACGCTTGCTCATTTCCACGCTGATCGACGATCTTTACTCTCCGAGTCCACGGACTGGCTGCTGGCTAAGCCGAGGGATCAAAATTAATAACAATTAGCCACTGAGAGCAACAGTAGTGCCTGCACCGAACCAAGTCGCAAGTGCTTTTAACAGGCCATAAATACTTGCTCATGAATGGGTTGCTGCGATCGGCGTCTACCGACTCGACGCGACGCCACCGACCGACCGACCAACTTCGTTCTTCATCGTCATCGACGCCGCTTTTCCTACCGAGATTGTGTTGCTCCTTTGCATGCGCACATGTGGGCCACTGTGTCCAGCGTCTACTTTCGTGAAGGACTTGGCAGGCAGTTGACAGGAACGCACATTTCTGTGAGCCCATCAGCGAGTCAAGGCAGTCAGATGTAATTACGGAATCTGATGGCTGAGGCTGGGGGGGGAGGAGGGAGAAATTTCTCACTTACTCAAAAAAGCAATTGTCCAGAAGGGCAAGCGAACAATGTTGTACATTCCATACAAGAAAGTGCTTCTTTTCAACCGCCGTCCAAGGAGAAGGAATTATGTCAATCATATTCGAACTGTTTTGGGCCGATTAAGGTCGTGCGCGCTCGAGGATTGCTCACGGTTCTGCGCCGAGAAGAAAATCCGATGGCATTTCGAGGTCTTTCTGCGCAGGGATTGTGATAATGGATCTGGAAATCATATGCCGGGCCGGTTGGTTGATCCGAAGGAAATGCGGTGGTGCTAAATGCGGTTGTCACTCAATCCAGTACATTTGCCCCTTGCGGATTAGCTAAACTTGTTTACATCGGCGGTGCCGAATTTGACAGATGATTATTGTCATGGCAGCCCAACTGCGCAGCCTGGGCCTACTGGTCGAATGGTTGAAAGCTTGGGTCGGGGTGGCCTTTGCGTGAAACGGAAGCCTCGAATGATCGATCACTTGCGCGTTTCGATCGAGAAAGAGATTGAGATACAGTTCGGTTGATAATGGGTGATTGCGATTTCGGTTGGTAAGTTTGACAGATTTTGATGTTGTTGGGTTAACCGAACAATTATGGCTAGGCGCACGGGTAGGGTTGAAGTCGTAATCCTTGTTTTGATGGAATATCTAGATCAAAAATAGCGAGTAGACTGATGAGAACATTCAGTGGTGTCTGTTTCTTATGTTTACCTGGTGCACTGCAGGTTCACTGTTTTGTAAATAAAAACCACTTATTTTAAAAACACTTTTACGAGCGTATTAGTAGAACGATAAGTATTTTTCGTTTTTCGAGCACTCAACACTGAAGAAGTCTGTAAATTGCAGACAAAATACGCCTTTCTATCAGAAGATAAGCTTTTTTAGTGGAATTTAATGGAATTCGCTCGCGTTTTCTAGTGATAGTTTCAGTGTTTGAGTTTTTTATTTTGTATTTTTTTTTAAAAGTGAACAAGTGAAGGGTAAGTTTAAATTTTCCTAGTTTTCCAATTTTTGTAATTTCTCTTCTATCTTTGATTTCTCTTCGTTTTCTCTGGCTAGTGAAATACAGTAGTTTCTGGAAGCATCTGCGTTTCCTAAGATGCAAGTAACTTTTACGAGTTATTGATTTGATGTTTGCACATCTTGTTGATGGAAACCAGCCACAATGATCTCCACACAGACACTCCTGAAATGCGGACCAGACCACATGGACGTTTAAGATAGTAAAAATTTGATATCTACCTTGAGAAGACTTTGTAGACCCACACATAATTAAGCGGATATTAATGGACAGATGGAATTAAATAAAGTCGGAGTTGTAATGTATAACGAATGGATGAAAAGTAGCTTGTTGCACATTCCAATGATGAGACTTCAATTCATCCTGCAATACGAAGCTATAGTTTCTAGAAAAATCCAAAATTTCTACAATTCATTGTTCGCGCTTGGAGCAAACGTAAATGTTTGTTATAATGTAGACATAGATTTTTTGATCAGTTGTGTGTTGACAGCCCTACCCTTATTCCATTTCCTTTAACACCCTACTAAAGGGTGTTTCGATCAAAATTTGGTCGACTTAAGCTTGACGCATTTCCTTTCATCTTGCATTAAAAAATTTTGCACACCCCTCATTTTGAAGATGTGTGCGTGTTGCATCATGCCTCTATTTTGATTTTGAGATTAGCACTTCAGTTATCAAAATGTCGTCGAAGGAAGAGAAGCAACGCATCAAAATTTTGCACGTGCATGGCGAAAATCCAAACTACTCTCACGCCAAGTTGGCGAAATTATTGAATGTGGCTAAATCAACTGTTACCAACGTATTAAAAGTGTTTGGTGAATGGTTGTCGACAGCCAGGAAAGCTTGATCGGGGGGAAATCGAAAGCCGGAGGCCACAGCGACGACAAAAAGAGTTGCCCGCTGTTTCGAGCGGAACCCCAACCTCTCGGTCCGAGATGTCGCAAAGAAGCTGGAATCGGCGCCTTCAACCGTGGATAGAGCTAAAAAACGAGCTGGACTGTCGACTTACAAGAAAGTGGTGACTCCAAATCGCGACGATAAACAAAACACGTCGGCCAAAGCACGATCGCGAAAGTTGTACACGACGATGCTGACGAAGTTTGATTACGTGGTACAGGACGATGAAACTTACGTCAAGGCAGACTTTAAACAGCTTCCTGGACAGGAATTTTATACGGCAACCGGACGGGGAATATGGTGGCAGATATTTTTAAGGACATTAAACTGTCAAAGTTCGCGAAGAAATATCTGGTGTGGCAGGTTATCTGTACCCGTGGCTTGAAGAGCAACGTTTACATTGTGACCGGAACCGTCAACCAGGAAATTTATCTGAGCGAGTGCCTACAAAAACGTCTACTGCCTTTCCTGAAGCGACACAATTGTTCCGTTCTATTTTGGCCGGATTTGGCATCTTGCCATTACGGAAAAAAGGCCATGGAGTGGTATGCTGCCAACAACGTTCAAGTGGTGCCCAAGGACAAGAACCTTCCCAACACGCCAGAGCTCGGCCCAATCGAACAATATTGGGCCATCGTCAAGCGGAACCTTAAGAAAACTCAAAAAGCTGTTGTGAGCGAGAAACCGTTCAAGGCAAACTTGCGTTCTGCGGCGAATAAAGTGGACAAGGAGACTGTACAAAATCTTATGGCAGGTGTTAAACGAAAGACCCGGCAATTCGCATTCGGTAAAAAAGAAGCTTAGCTGAATATTTCTCCTGTATTCTGTATTAACTTAACTTGAAAAAGAAAAAGAATTTGAATTATTAATAAAAACTTTGATCGACTCTCACACATTACTGTTTGATCAAATTTTGATCGCGACCTACCCCAAACACATAATTTTTTATGTTTTTATTTTCTATATGTGTGAGTAACCTCACAAGCTTTGATCTTTTCTGCCACGGCTTTGCGTTAGCATGCAAGCAGCAGCAGCACCGACCGACCGAACAAAACCAATGAGCACTCAATGAGTTCCTGGAGCAGCGAAGATAAACATATAAAAGAGCGCGTTCTACGCAAATTATTCATATCACTTCTCGCTGTGCACTCGTGTGCGTCAGATGTATACTTTTCTGCTCGGTTTTCCGTTTAAAATCAGTTGTGCTTCAAACAGTACTTTCTCGCGACGTTGTTCGTCCCACGGTTCGACTTTTCTCCTGCGCTCAGCCAGCTGCTTGAAGTGGCCAGGTTCAAAACGGAGCTGCAAAATCTTGCGAAAAAACCCTCCACTACCGATTGCTGTCGCAATGACGCGCAGCAAACACGACGCTTCAGAACGGCGCGCAGCAATGGCTGCCGCTAATAAACAAGCGGTCGGCACAAAACGACTGCGAAACGACGATGCCGTTGCCGGACCGTCGGATCCCAATGCCAGACTACTGGCAAACAACCAATTTGCTGCGTTGCCGGTTCAAAACTTGCCGAAAATGACGAAAATTCCCCCGCTTTTCACCACCTCGAAGGATGTCGCGACGCTTCGGAACAAACTTACGGCGGCTCAAATTCATCCGCTTTTCAAATTGAGTAGCATGGGCACGAAAATCATGTGCTCAACTGAGGAAGATCTCCAAGCAGTTGGAAAATTCCTTGCAGTGGAATTTTTCACGCACGATTCTCCCAGCAGCAAGCCGTTGAAGGTTGTCATTCGTGGTCTTCCGGAATACATCCCGCAAGAAATCATCGTCGAGCTAAAATTGGTGCCTTTACCTGGTCCATCTGGAGAAGGACTCCACCTGTCTCGGCGATCTCCAAATAATCAAGGCACTCTTCAACATCATTGTTGACTGGGAGCGTTACCGACCGCTGAAGAACGACGTCACACAATGCGAAAATTGCCTCTCCTTTGGACACGGTACCAGAAACTGCCACATGAAACCTCGTTGTGGAAAATGCGCTGGAGCACACGGGACTTCTGAGAGCATCCATATCGCCGAAAGGGTCGAGCCAAAATGCGTCAACTGTGATGCCAATCATGAGGGTAGCAACCGATCGTGCCCTAAGCGATCGGAATACATTGAAATTTGCAAGAAATCAACATCCAATGGAGGCCGATCGCCTCCACCTGTGACGGAAGAACATTTCCCGCAGCTCCGGTACAAAGGACCAAACGTGCCGCATCTTGATAGAAACCACTGACAGCAAAACCGCCAGCCGACCACCACAGTTCAACACCCATTTGCAGCCGCCGCCAGTTCAACATGCCCCTCCTCCAGTCTGGGGAAATTCGGCAACAAATAGATCAGCAACCCATCAGTCTGATGATGACCTCTACACGCCGAAACAGATGATGGAGTTCATCCAGAACCTGCATCAACAACTGATCCGTTGCCGTTCAAAGGAGCATCAAATCAACAAGTATGGACCGTAAAGCCACCATCAAGATCCTGAATTGGAATGCTTGATCCGTTCGGAACAAAAATATAGAGCTAACGGATTTTCTCAACGACAAGAAATCGATATCGCCATCATCAACGAAACGAACCTCAAGCCTGACGTTAATTTGTATATTCCTGACTTTCGGATCATCAGACTAGATCCAGCTCAAGATAATCGAAGCAATAGGTGTTGAGGTAGACACGACCGTCGGACCGATCGTCATCATCGCGGCCTACTGCCCCAAGCAAACGCCTACGTTGCTACGACAAGACATCGTCAAGCTTCATCATCGCTGGCCACCTCAACGCAAGACATGAAGGCTGGGGAAACACTCGTCGGAACGCCAACGGATCCATCATCCAATACGATCTGGAGGAGGGCCACTACACGTTGCTGAGTCCGGATTCTCCTACCCGTTTAAGTCAAGCCGGGACTCACTCAACTCTCGACATTTTCCTCACGAACATGGCAAACAACATCGCTCAATCGGTCGTATAACAGGAGCTCAGCTCGGAACACTATCCGGTGGTGGCCGAAGTTGACTTCTCGGTCAATCGGCACCCCATAACCAGGCGCAACTATCACCGAGTCAGCTGGGAACTGTTCCAGCGATGGGTCGACGACTCTGACGATTATGATACGCTCCCCGAGACGCCCGAAGACATCGACCAACAGCTGCGTAACATCGACGAAGCAATCGTCAGCATGTTTCTTCAGTAAACCAGGTGAGTGATTATCTGAACCTTGACAGGACTACCAAGTACATTATCGGAACTCGCAACTCGATCCGAAGACAATTAAAATCGGCAATTTTTGTCTATTTTTTTTAAATGCAAACGTTATGGCTGATGAATCCTACGTGAAATTTGACCAGTTCTATGTTACACGGTCCGTGCTGGTCAAACTATGTGTCGATATGTCGATTTTAACTGAAAAATTCGGTATAAAAGCAATGGTTTGGTAAGCAATCTGTGAGTGTGAAATGCTTTTCAATCCGTTTGTAATTTGTTTGTAATTTGGCATCAGTGCATAACGCGAAGGACACGGTAGCCTACTACCAAGCCAACAGAGTCGAATTCGTACCCAAAGAGATGAATATTTTTGGGCTCTGACTAAGACATATTTGCGCAAACATATTAAGGCAGCGGATTTGGCGTACGATTAAATGAACGTTGAACTGTAGAAGAATATTGAAGAGAACTTAAAAGTGCAAAATAAACTCAATTTACTTAAAAACCGAGCTCGTACTGTTATTTACAAATCGTACATAGACTCATTGGGACACCCTTCATGTTTCACAGGCTCCACCTTCGCTATTTCCATTCTATAGAAGTATCCTAAAAGGTGCTTAATCACCGGAATGACAACATTATTATTTTTCACACTAAAGCAAAAATGCACACAGTTAAACATTTCGTGTTACTTTGGTAGTAATTTTGACTCAGTTGGATAATTGACCGATAACTTGTGCTGGAGTTCTGAGTAAAGTGTTTGATGAAAGTGTAGCTCATGGCTAATTCTACATTTTTGCATTATATTTATGGAAAATTCAACTGATACTAGGTTAGTCAAAAAGTTTCTAAAGTGACATCTATGGAGCAGTAGAAAAACCAACATTTCTACCCCATCTTAATGTTTCATCTTTCACAAGAACGTAATCAAAATTTCATTTCGATCTGTCAATTCATTCTTTGTTTACAAGCCATTTGAAGTTGACGTGTCAGAGTATTTTTCAACAATGGAAAAATCCGAATATCGTGCAGTGATTAAATTCTTTGTTTTGGAATGGTAATTGGATACTAGATCCATGCAAAGATGGTGAAAGTATTAAAGGAGTCTTCTTCTTCATTTCCAACCGTTCACCGATGGTTTTTAGAGTTTAAGCATGGCCGTACAAGCGTTCAAGATGATCCACGCTCAGGACGTTCAAAAAGTGCATCAAAACCAGAAATCATAGAGAAAATACAGGATATAGTTTTGGAAGATCATCGATGGACTGTGGATGTGATTGCTGACACCAGGCATCTCATATGGAACAAGATGGCATATTTTGGCTGAAGTTTTGTGTTTGAAAAAAACTGTGTGCACAATGGGTGCCGCATTTGCTAACAATGCAGCAAAAACACGTTCGAATGTGACTTTCTGAGCAACATTTGGAGGATGAAAGGATAAAAAGGATTTTCTGCGTCGATTCATCACTATGGATGAGATTTGGGTCTACCACCATGATCCTGAATCAAAACAATAGGCTAAGGAGTGGTGTGAAACAAGTACTTCGGTTCCGAAGCGAGTTCGTGGCCAGAAATTGGCCAAGAAGGTGTTAGCGTCAGGTTTTTTGGGATGCAAAAGGAATTTTATTGATATATTATCTCCAAACTGGTAAGACAAAAAACCCTGATTATTATTTTGACCTTTTGGACCAGTTGGATGAAAAAAAATTGTGAAAAAAGACCCGGGTTGCAGAAGAAAAAAAAAACATTTTTCATCAAGACAGTGCACCTCACAAAACTCAAAAACCATCGCGAAAATCTGTGAATTGGGGTACGAATTGTTGCAGCATCCACCCTATTCGGCAGATTTAGCTGACTTCTGGCTGTTCTCACACCTCAAAAAATTCCTTTGTGGAAAGCATTTTTCATCAAACGAAGAGGTTATAGCCGTCGTAAAAGAGTATTTTGCAGGCCTTCCAGAAAGTCACTTCAGTGATGGGATAACAAGGGTGGAAGATCGTTGGACCAAGTGTATTGATCTTATCGAAGACTCTATTGAGCAATAAAAGCGATTTCCTCAAACATGTTTACGTTCGAAAATGCAGAGCGGCGCCTGTTTCATTTCTGCCTTCAAAACTTTTTAGCTAACCTAGTATTCAATGAAGAACATCAATTGAATATTCGGTTATTTTGTTCTCACGTCTGAGATGTTAAAATTGTTGATTTAACACAATTTTTATCATACATGTTTAGTAAATCATCTTCTGGAAAAATATACCACCAAATGAATCTCATGTAGTCAAAATGACTATTTACAGTATTGCATT
The DNA here is from genome assembly GCA_024533555.2 of Aedes koreicus. Lineage (NCBI taxonomy): Eukaryota > Metazoa > Arthropoda > Insecta > Diptera > Culicidae > Aedes > Aedes koreicus. The sequence continues at coordinate 32,253 of JAHHFK020004107.1, read as the reverse complement.
TCAGCCATTTTGGAATTATCTCGCTGGAAAATGAAGACTGAACCCATCAAGAACTCGCCATGTTCGATTATACTGATCTATAGGATTTCAATGTCACTCAGTTTACCGCAACAAAAGTTTCAGCTCCGGGTCTTAGCACAGAACATGCCAGTAATATCAGGAGCTGGATAGAAGAAAATGGATATAGTTTTTGGCTTAGGAAGTACCCACACATCGGTTCCAAGCTCGGTCTTAAGCTTAATGAATTACCCCTTAAAACATAACTCTCAACGATCAACCCCTCAAATGCTCTGTCAGAGTAACACAGTGCATCAAAACAAAAAACAAACATTCTAGTACCGAAAAGCGAAAGATTGGGGAACTCTATCGTGTACTTGGGATCAATCGGGTTCTAAAGCAGTGAGTCAATTTTAAATCACTGGTTTCATATCGATTGTTGGTAATATTGCCAACCTTCCGGACCATCAGGGTGAAACTTTTTTTTCGTTCGAGGTAAATTCGTCCGTAAATGAAATGTATTTTTCTGCTAAATTGAATCAATCCAATTTATGCCGCTCCGTCACTTGTTTGTGCTACTGGAAGTTTTCGTTGTTAGAAATAATTTGGTAGACACTTCTTGTTGTCACCGAAAGTTGCAACTTTGTACGTATTTGTGATGCTATTATTTTTTAATTCACTCCTTCTCGACAATGAATGGTTTTTATTTCTCTGAAAATGATTAAAATATAAATTCAACTCAAAACTACACACAAATTTATATTCGTACAGCATCCTTATTTACTACTCTTATTTTAAAGATAACGATATATGTCAGAATTTAATATTTAGTATGGTAATCCTTGATCTGCATAAACAGCCTTAAGTCGGTTTGGAATGCTGTCCACAAGTTTTTTGGTGTACTCAGGGGTTGTTAGAAATCTGGTAGTTTCTCACTTTATTGTCTAGGTATTCCCATAGATTTACAATGGGATTGATGTCAAGAGATTGTGATGGAGTATCAGTAACTTTTTGACAATTGTAAAGTAACCTAGAGCGTATTTTATGTGCCTTGTGCTTTGGGCCATTGTCTTGGTAAAACATGAAGCCTTGACCCAAACCCATTTTACTGGCCCTCTGATTCAAATTGTCTTTAAGTACATTCAAGTATACATTCTGATCCATTATGAATGCATCCAAGATCCAAGAAAATCAAGTTTCCAACACCTTTAGCAAACATACATCCCCCTGCAATCACTCCACCCCCCACCATGCTTAACTGTGGAATTCAGATTTTTCACGTTCAGCTCATAATTTGGTTTCCTCCAAACAAATCGACGACCGTCTGAGCCAAAGATGTTAAATTTGGACTCTTCTACAAAAATAACATCTTCCCAGCAGCACGTTGGAGTACTTTCGTGCTGTTTTGCGAAATCTAATCGGAGTTTCTTATTCTTTTGGCTGATGAACGGCTTTTTCCTCGGTACACGGGCGTTGAAATTGTTCTTTCTCCATAGCTTAACTGGTAGTTTCTGGACAAACCTTCACTTCATTGCCCTGATTTAACTCCTTCGTGATGTCATCGGCTGTTGTTTTTGGATTTTCTCTTATTTTTCTCATTACAAATCGTTCAAGCTGCGGTTTCAACTTTTTAATGTTCAATTTCCTAGATGCATCGACGAACCTGTTTGCTTCAACAAACCGTTTTATGATATATTGGACTGTTGGTCTGGGTTTTTTTTACCATGGTAGCGATGTTCCGGAGGGATTTTCCCGAAGTGTTAAGCGCTCGTTCCACATTTGCAGTATGTTTGCCCTTTCTCACCATCACAAAGGATTTGAGTCAACTGCCTACGAAATACATGAATACTACTTTTTAAATCAGCACTTTTCTATACTTGCAGATTAGACTTACTCGAAAGATGCCGTTAAATTACAAAAATAAAAATGTAAAACAAAAAAAAAACAAAAAAAAAAAAAAAAAAAGAACAACCTTTTTTTTTTTTGGGTTTTTTTTTTAAATCTTCCGACAACGGTATGTGATCGGAAAATTCTGCGACCGATTTTTCTGGAAGAAAGGCCTGCTTCATTGTAGAATCTGATTTTTACCTGTATTCCGTTTTCGTCTCGCTTTGAATACAATTTCACATTCTGCTGCTCGCAACTGACTCAAAACCATCAAAAATATCTTTCAAAATTCTTGTGGCATGAGTTTAATATATGTAGTATGGTGCTATCTTTATTTCGTTTCATCAAGTTCAGCTTAATCGTTATGGAAATTCCGAAAATATTCCTAAAATGATGCTCTTCTTGATTCGCTCAGTGAATATTTAATATGAATCTACACAGGGCTGCGATAAGAGTATAACTAAATTCATCGATTTATTTTAAAATAATGTGTCAAGAAGCAGATATGACATATTTTTCCATATATTAAATTACTTTTTTATTGTTGCAGGACGAGGTGCAAGACGATTCATACTGAAATCTTAGACCGTCCTCTGATCGGTTTTCAAAAATACGTATCGAATTTTTGAACCGCCGATCTTCATAACAAAAATCCGAATTAATCCACCGATGGTGAGCCTGAACCCTTCTGGGCTGCAAAATGGTGAGTAGACACCTGGGATGGAGCGTGCGTCCACGCAACATAGCTATGGTCCTCACAAGTTCCTACCTCATGCTTCCACGGGTCAAGAGATGACAAAGACCGCCAGCTAAGGGTTGCGTACTTAGCTGGTAGTGCAGCCTGGGCACTGTTGTCCTTCTGACTTCAGCTAGATTGGGGAGGTGCGTGCCGAGCGTCTGTCCACCAAGGAGGTGCGGCTCAAACAGCGTCTGTCCTGACACATCCAGCGCGCTGAGTAAGAAACGCTGTATCGTGTCAGCTATACCTTAGGTCCTCATCAACGCGATGTAAGCAGCGCGACCTCGGTAAAGTAGCATGCTGAAATCTTACCCTACCACGAAAAATGGAAGTATTCTTTTTACGGTATATAATTTCAGATCATCCATGGAATTCCCAAGTGTTGTATAATAATTTTGAGTTGTTTTCTTCCCCCTTGGCTATGATAATGCAAGTCCGTTTACAATTGCAGCTGGAACAGCAGACATGCAGACATGCAGACATTACAAATATAATTGTTATTATCATTTTATATTATAACATCCCTTCACAATATTTTTTTTATGCTATTTTTAGCTTCGCATTTGCATCGTTGTAGGTTTTGGCCCACCTAACTCACGTTGTGTATTTGAGAGGATAGGATGGTTTTTACATTTTTTTTTAGAGAGAGGATACTATACGACAAATTCTACAAAAAAAAAATATATATATATATATATATATATATATATATATATATATATATATATATATATATATATATATATATATATATATATATATTCGTCGTCTAAATTAGTTAATTCAAAAACTAATATTGTTTATGAGCCTACCTTTTCTATTTTACAGACATAAAGAATCATTTATGGGCCCAGTAGGAAAAAAGAGTTATCGAAGAATTTCCTGTCATTCATTTTTAATTTTTTTGTTTGTTTTGTATTTATTGAGTCTCTTTTTTGGGAGTAATACACACTCACATAAAATTTTTTTTGCCTAAATTTTCTTTGCTTTTTTGCTAGGATGCCATGTGATCAACTTTATTTCATTATATCACGTTGGAATTTTCGCTATTTTAGAGTTTCAATCATCTAACATCGCAGCGGAAGAGGCAAATAGCGGCATTTAATTATTTTATGTACATTATGTACTATTTCTTTACAACATCGTATTATTTCCATCATATCATGACCTTCACATTTTCATGCAACAAACCTGATTTAGGCGGTATCTGGCTTAAACACGAAATATACATTCAATTTATGACATCTGGCATTCCTTATATGTCCAGTATATAATGCAGAAAATTACAGCTGTGGTAGGCTTTTGAAAATTACGGAATCTGTGGTAGGCTTTTGCACTTATTGCTGAATGTATTTTTCATTTCCGGTTTACAAAGGGACTTTTTACCAATTCTGAGCTGATCTGATTCATGCAGCGCCGTGTGCCATTTGGCTAGTGTTTGATTTTACATTTCAACCTTTGTCATTACTTGATCATAACTCACAATATCATTAGATTTGGTAATATTGTTTTATTGATTTTACTTCAAAGATGATTAAAACATTACTTATTGTTTTCTGCCCATTTATCTTTAACTCCCTTCCACTTAAATCTTCCCATTCCTAACTCGGTAGCAATAACTATTAGGTCAGCAAAAATAAAAGCGGATTGCTATTATAAAATCAGCATCAAGTAGCAAATAGTGACCATGGCAACAGTAAATTAAAATGTATAAACGTTAGCTTTGTAAAATTTCAATAGATTTAATAAACTTTTTCAGGATACTTCAAATCAAAATTTTGGTGAAATGCTGCTATCGCTGAAAACCAACGAAAACGTGCTTAGGCGCGAACCACAGAACTCTACACTTTAACATTTTACAACATTTCTTGCATTTCAGGATCAACCGAATGAAGATCATATATTATAGATACGAATGCCTGTAGTATTTTTCATTCACATAAATATATACACCATTATATAAATATTTCATGGGAATGGGAGGGACCATCAGGGCACCCGATTGAAGCATTCTGGATGGGGAGAGTGGGAATGCCAACTCCCCATTGCTAACAGTTTGTGAATAGAGGGCGGGCTCTTCTCCCCGCCCATTGGGGCATCCTCATGTTAGAAAGCTTGCTCTTTTGACCAAATGTTCAATCTTGTTGTTGGAAGTAGATTCTTTATATCCCTGTGGATACGTATAAGTGATGTTGCATATCGATCCACCCAACCCCTTTTTGGCCCTTCATACAACGGCATGATTAGGATAATCAGTGGTTATTAAAGCTTGATCAAGTCTAACAGAGAGGAGAGCCCATTGCTGTCGGACTTAGTTTCCGTGCTACAATGGGTGGTAGTACGTATCATACATCATACATGGGCGCCCCCCCCCTCTTTACCCCACACTAGAATAACGACCACAAAATGTGCCAAATTGGGCTCGGAAACAAATTTTCCTCAGGAATTCCAGAAAGTTCCGGGAATATTCGATATGTCATATATTTAGTACATAAAATGAACTATTTGACAATCCTGGACGTATTGTTCATCGATGTGATTAAAAATTTGGCACTGATACTGTTTAACGACTTGTCTATGTTGGTAACATAAAAGCGGACATTATAAATTGCATATATTCAGTCCTTAGAACGAATCATTAGACAATCCTGAGCGTAAATTAAAAAAAAACGATTAAAATGGATATGGATTCAAGATACTTATTAAGTACATGATCGTTGAGGATTGTATTGTTATATTTTTGAATATATTCGTTGCAATTCAAAACCGGACAAGACCACTCGTACCAATCGAAGCTGCTCTAATTCTATAGAGTTACATACTGTCGCAACTAGTTCACTGATTCGCAGCATCGATTGGTGCGAATGGTCTAGTCCAGTTTGTAACTGTAACGAGGATATTTTCGTCTCACAATTTACAGTGTGTCTCGCAATAGGAGTCACCTTTTTTCAGTCTTGGTTTATTTTAGCAGGGTAATTTTAAAAGCGGAATTGATTAAACCCATTTTGAGTGTATTCTTTTGCCAACTTATCGCTGAATAAGCGATTCCGTTTGTTTATATTTATCAGCTACCATGGAAGCCATACGGGAGCAAGTTTAAAAATTACATTTGCAAAAGCTTAGACCGTGTCAGATATTCAATAGCCTTAAGCAGTTCGGAGTGAGTAAACGTTTTGTTTTTCGTTCCATTGAAACGGTTCAAGGAAACTGGAAATGTCCATATTCAACACAAAGAAGGTGCCAGACGAACTGCCAGAACGAAGAAAAAGATCAAATATGTGAGGGAGCGAATAAGACGTAATCCGGCCGTATCAGGCCGTAAATTGAGCAAACAATTTCAAATGTCCCCTGCTTCAATGAACAGGCCCCTCAGACATGATCTGGAATGCAAGCCGTACAAGAAACAACGGGTTCAGGGGTTGACGGAGCGTCAAAAGCAAGCCAGGGTCCAAAGAAGCAGAAATCTTTTGGTTCGTCACGGTGACTGCGAGATTTTATTTTCGGATGAAAAGCTCTTCCGCCTTCAGGACAGTCATAATCTACAAAATGATCGTGTGTATGGCAAAAGTCTTGCCAATGTTCCAAGAGATAAACTAGCTGTAGAACGCTATTAGAATGTATCGAAAATCATGGTATGGGGCGCCGTTTCACGAAAAGGAATACTTCCTCTTCTTTTCATAGAACCTAACGTAAAAATCTACACTGAATGTTACATCGAGCAGGTTTTGAAGAACCATCTGCTTCCTCATGCTTCAACGCTGTATGTGAATACACCATATTGTTGCCAACAGGACTCAGCTCCAGCTCACAAGGCAAAGAAAACACAAGCGTGGTGCGCGGAAAATTTGCCCGGTTTCATCACAAGCGAAGAATGGCCTGCATCTCACCGGATCTCAACCCACTTGACTACTTTGTTTGAGATTATATGCTTCAACATATAGGCCCTACGAAAGGGCTTACTTTAGATCGATTCAAGAAACATTTGGTTGATATTTTGGGCCAAATTTCTCAGAAAATCATGCGTTCCACCTGCGATGGGTTTACAAAGCGTTTGCGCCAAGTTATCAATTGTGCAAAAGGGCGAGAGATTCGAATTGAATTAATATGCTTTATTTCTATAACATGTAGCTTTCAAATGAAAAATAAATGATGTGATTTGGTTGATTTGTTTTAGTGACACCTATTGTGAGACACCCTGTATATGCTCTAAGGTATTGTTTTGGTCATATCTTCATGATAAATTATTCAATCATAATGAAATTATAACAGCTTTTCAAGATGTTGCAGCTTTGATTTGACACCAACAGAACTAAAATCGATACATAAATAGCTCAGTTTGTAGTAAGAGACTCAACTGTTTGGTTACTATTATAATACGCCGTAGAATACTGTTTCGTTCATATCTCCGTAACGAAATGTCCGAACAAAAAAAAAGAATAGCGTTCAATGGAAATGTTTTAGTTTTCATTTGCCGCCATTAGATCTGAAATCGGCTCAGAAACCGATGTGACATTTTTTGTAACGCACACACAAACAGTACACATACACACAGCCATGTGCTCAGTTCGTTGAATTGAGTCGAATGGTAAATGACACTCGCCACTCCAGGTCTCGGTTCAAAGGCAAATTTCCAAGCGATCTGTATACCCTTCTTTTGGAGTAAGAAGAGTAAAACTATCTACTCTTCACCCTTTTCTTATGCAATTAGATTATACAGCTTACGTCTGATATTGATGTTCATCAAGCATCATCCAAATCTAACCACATTAAAATTACTTACATATAAACTACAATGTTACTCGATGTTAGCTGGATTCAACGAACTCTATCACTTCATTCCCAGCACCACAATGTCGCACTGCATTCGACGCGTTTCGTCAGCAATTCTTCACACCACTTTCTTCATCAGCATCCTTCACTCTCAGAGATTGTTTACATTTGAAATCCCCCAACAAACAACACAATCAACACAAATTTCAATCTCAAAGCATAGAATAACAAACACTTCCGAGCGCACAATTGTTGCCTCACGCGTCGATTCGATGATTGTGTTTATTTTATGTTCAATGAATTTGCAGCTGCCCTTGAAGCTCTATAATTACTGGGTTGGTCAATGTCATTAACTGAACGTCGCTGAAAAAAACAATCACTGAGCACACGACAGGTGATTTCGAGCGTTAGAGACACTGCCACTGATGAACAGTAGATCATAAATCTAAATGCTTGTCATTTTTTTTTTCTCCTCAAGGCATTAGCATAAAAATGCACCCAAAATAATAACACGCTTCACTGTCCTTGGTCGTCGTCGTCAGCTTCATTTTGCATATCAATCACTTTGCTCTCGAACAAAAGCATGGAATTTCCAGCTGCCAATAAATGCATTCAGCTGCTGCTTCCTCCACAGAGCCCGAGTGCTTCAAATTATCAATCATTTCCTCCCAATCACACTTTGAATAAATTTGTGCCCGTTCGGCTTTCCTGCTTCTTCTTCCCGGTCTCAGATTGCCCAATTCCGAACGCACGTTTCACTTAATTATGCAATTTATGCTTCTTGAGCGGAGCGATCTGCAGCATCTTCTCAGCCCAGACCTGATGGATTGAGTTCTAAAAATAATCCCCTTTAAGTTGCAACCACTTGAGGTAAAACCTCGTGCGTAATTTTCTTCTAACTTTCCTTTCTTCACTGCACTGTGTGTCGGCACAATCGATCTTGGTTAATTTTTCAAAAGCATAATCCCCCACTTGGGCCACCCACCCAAAGCCGAAACTCCCGTCTCACTTGGCTCGAAGAGAATGATCACTTATTTCCCCCACTTCAGTGTCGGCAGACAAAGACGAATGATCAAACTTTGAAAATTCGGCGTTATTTGACGGGACATGTCTGGACATCACAGCAAGCGGTTGCAATGTGGAACGTGACAGCATCTGTCTCCCACTTGTCACGTGCCGGCGAACGATCGCGAAATTCGTGCCTACTCGCCGTGATTGGTGGCTGTTCTCGAAACAAAGCAGCGGTGGAAAACGATGTCGACCGGTGAACGGTTGCCGCGCAACTGGCTGATCTCGGGTCTCTGGCGGATGACAATGGATGGATCCGCGTTGGATATTGTTGGCTTGGCTTGGGCTGGATGCGGCGGAACGAGAGGGCGAGAGAGATCGAGTTTTGTAGAGAGCGTGTCGATCGGCTGGGTGGTGGAGCGTGAGGCGGTTCTCGATGAAATACGAGGCGTTGCGAGAGTGGGCTTGAGTGGATGGACGTTGCTGGAATCGATGAAGAGAGCGATCTTTTGAATTGTCACTATTTGCTTGTAAACTGGATAATACATTCGCATTTTTTTTCTTATTGTTTCTAAGTCCCTATGGAACAATGAAAATCCAACGGAATTATCATTCAAGTTTAAAAGCTGTTTGTGATCACTTTGGAGTAATTTGGAAAGAGTTCAAAACAAACGCAAGACAATACATTTTTTTTTGTAAATTGCGCATCTTAGTTAAGAAAAAAAAACACTTGTTCTCATAATAGACAATTTGTGTGAATTTATCTATCTAACAATACGTAAGAGTCTTAATATTCATGCGAAAATCTCTTTTGTATAATAACAACAGATTCCATTGTTAACTTACGATTCTTTTTTTTTTGTCATTTAGCAGCTTAACTTTTATTTCTCAAACAAAATTATTCTAAAAAATAAAAAAAAAAAAAAAAAAAAAAATCACATTTCTAAGGTTACAAGGAAATAGATTCCAGATAGTACAGATATTTATTTCATGTATCTGAAGGTGTTTTTCTATGAATTTAAATATTGAATTTTGTTAAAATTAACTTCAATTCTTGATTATTATATCTATATGTCATAATAATACTTATTTTTGATTATGCATAATTATTTATTTTTATTTAATTGCAATAAGATCTTCACATTCCAGAGTTATATTCATCTGCCACTGATTGAGCTGTAAAGATGCACCAAGCTGCATATGATTATCATATGCCTATTATTACTATTTTAACTATTTCATCATATTATTTTATTTATAACCATATTTAAATTACAGGATGACGAACTCTAACCATAGCATATTTTAATTAAATATTATAGTATATTTCATTGCTCTATTATATACTGCATATTATGATATGTTATGTACATTATATATAATAAATACTGGGTTGGGAGGGAGCATCAGGGTATCATTCAAGCTGAAACTGGACGATGGTTTGATTGACTGCCTGAGTCTAGGAGGGAACGAGTATTATCATTTTCTTTATCCTACCGATTCGATTGTGATGCTGCGAATTCTACTCCAACAGTTCCAGTGAGAGTGACGCGCCCTTCTTAACAAGCCATCCTGTAGAAAGCTTAATAAGTATTGCGAATTGGGTTATTCGATTTGTTGGATCGTATCGTTGGAAGGAGATTCTTATGTTCCCGCGGGTTTCGCGTAAGTGTCTCTGCTTACGGGTCCGCCCCACCGTTTTTGGCCCTTCATACAGCGTTACTGTGAATGCAAATCGGTAACTCAATTTGATCTTGCTATTAAGTGGAGCTGCATACATGACAAGGTCTTAGAAGGGATGGTGGCTACCTTACATACATACATACATTACTGTGTAGGTAAACTTGAAATTTTTCTGTCAGAAAGATATTTACATAAGTGAAATAGAATGAGCTATCATTTTCATGCTAAAGTATGCCCACAAGTTGTCCTTTGTAAATATTCGCGTTTTTCTGGTCTGATGAGGTTTATGAGCTCGCGTTCGAGGATTATTTATTTATTGAACACACTACCAAAATGTCATGTATATTTCTGTCTTCTGAGACCGACACATGCATGCGTCCTTCAGCACATAAGAATGCGTTGAAAGAGATGAGATAATAATTTCAATCAAACACATCTTTTGTCGAATTGCGTATGTGTCTGTTTCAGGAGACATAATTTTACACGAAATCTTTCTTTACGTTCCCCGACTTTTTACAAACATGAATAACGTCTCGTGTAAAATTCATAATTTCTAAGTGTGAACTTCAGCAAACCACGGTTCATTGCTGATCCACCATAGAAATGCTTCGTAGGATGCATATAACAAAATCAATACACAGGCTTTTAATTTTAGTCTGACGAACATTGACATCAGTGGTCCTCCCTTAGCTCAGTCGGTAAAGGCGCACCTACAAAGCAACATCATGCTGGGGGAGGCTGGGTTCGATTCCCGGTGTCCCCCCCCCCGGCCCCGGTCCCCCCCCCCCACCTAAGCAACTCGCCCGCCCCCTCCGGCTGGCCCACCGCCACAAAACAAATTTTGTTGGGGACTTTTACTTATGAGGGGGGCGTTTTTTTCTTAACCCCCCGGGGCTTTATGAGTACGCGATTGGGTTATTCGTTTTTGGGCGCGGGGGGGGGTTTTTTTTTTCCCGGGGTTTCGCGGGGGTCTGCCGGGCCCCCCCGTTTTTGGCCCCCGCGATTGTGATTCGCGGTGGCCTTTGATCTTGCTATTAGTGGAGCTGCATCCGCCGGGCTGAAAGGATGGTGGCTACCATACATACATACATAGCAGCTTAACTTTTGTTAGCATGTGCTGCTGACACTTGAAAAAAGCTGTCCCAAAACTATTGCATCGCACTTAAACATCGCCATAAATAATCTTATAAAGATTTTGAACTATATAACCAAGGACAAATTTAAAAGCTTCTAATATGATAGTGAGGTTTTATTTATTTACCTTAATCAAACAAATACAGTGCTTAAATAAATGAAATAAATTAATCATAAATGTTTTCAGTCAACGTTTGCAGTAGAATCAGCTACTACACTAGCTGTACTCAGTCTTCACTTCATAACTGCTCAGCATTGTTCGAATTGCTGGAATTCTTGACAGCTGTTTAGTATGCAGACTGTGGGTAAAACTTAAATGTTCCTTGTTTGGAATCAGTCAAGGACCGTTATTACAAAATGGAACGATGCTATTTCAGAAAAAAAAAAGTTGAACAACCTGAGTTGGGAGTTGAGCCTCCAGAAAGGAAGTACACTAGAATGGAGCAAATTTTGAAATTTCACTCCCTTATGCTTATACAATCTCTAAATAGGTCACTATAAGCCTGATGGGAAAACTTGGAGAATTTAAACTAATGCTTCACTTGATCGCTTTAAAAAAAAAAAAAGAATAAAGAACTGAAACACGTTCCAAACTGTAGCTAGTAAACGCGAGCAAATTCCTTTTAATTCCACTATAAAAAGCTTATCTTTTAACAGATAGGCCTATTTCGTCAGTGACTCCCAGACTTCTTCACTGTCGAGTGCTCGGCTTATAAGCCTAATAAAGCCTTCCAAAATTTGAACTCATTTAGTTTGGAATATCTTGTTCTTCTTCTTTCTGTATCAAGGTGACTTTCAGTCATAGGCTGGTTCACCATCAGAGCAGGCACCTCCACACTACATATCGCACTCATCAACACAGTTTGGAACTGACTAAGCATGACCAGACTAAAAACTAACCTCAAATTTGTGTTTCAAAAATTGTAGCTGAGGAAAGCTACTTTCAAAAATTACTTTAGTCTAGTAGTACACATTTCGGGGTGCTCTTGAAGATAAACATTCTGGTCTATACTTCTGGTTTGTGAAAAAATCTAAAAAACATTTATTGGTAAAGGGTGTCCACAGTTAAATTGCATCACTTTAAACTCGTCCTCAAAAACATGTCTCTCAACCGATTGTCATGAAATATTCAGGGAATAAAATTCAATGTATAATCTTGGTTTAAGTATTTTTATTTCACTGTATTTCTTTACCCAATCCAAAAGCCCGAACTTTCTTCTTAATACCACGCTTAAGATTTTGTACAACGCTTGAACCGTCATTTTTTTTCCGCTGTCAACCATGGCTTCAACATTTCCTGTTCTGTAGTGACAACTTTAGGATTATGGAGAGTGTGAGCTGTTTAGTGGAATACTTGTAACTAGAAAATAAGAAGAATGATTAGTAATTTCCATTTAATTCCAACTACCTTTATTGGACGCGTTTTCGTCTACAATGTGCAGACTTCTTCAGTGTCGTGTATTAGTACACGACACTGAAGAAGTCTGCACATTGTAGACGAAATACGCGTTTAGGATGCTTACTAAAGTTCGTGCTTTAGGATGTTTACAAAGTTCGTGCTTTATTATAGCCCAATATTTTTCAATTGGTCGCAACTCTGGAGAGTTTGAGAGATTAAGATCCTTCGGCACGAAATTGACACCATTCGTCTTGCACCACTCCAGAACATCCTTGGAGTAGTGACAAGAGGCTAGGTCCGGCCAAAAAATTGTAGGAACGTTGCGTGTTTTGAGAAATGGAAGCAGTCGATTTTCAGGCATTCATTCATGTATACTTGACCATTTACAGTTGAAGTTGTCACGAAAGGCTTGCTCCGTTTACCACACGAACAAATCTCCTGCCAAATCATGAATTTCTTGGGGAACTTCTTGTTGTTTTTTCCTGAGATACTCTGCTGGAACAACAAAGTTGTCTTCCGTAGTAACCTACTGGTCGCCGGGAATTTGTTTAAAGTCTGCTTTTACGTGTGTTTCATCGTCCATGATGCAGCAGTGTGGTTTCGTCAACATTTGTGAATACAGCTTACGCGCACGTGTTTTAGCTGTCCTATTCTGTTTTTCATTGCGGTTTGGAGCTTTCTGAACTTTGAATGAACGGAGCCCGGCTCGTTTCTTGGCTTTCTGCACGAAACTTTTGGTCAAGTGCAGCTTTTTCGCGACATCCCGAACGGAACAGTTGGGTTTGCGTTTAAAGGCAGCAACCACTCGCTTGTGATCCTTCACACAGTACGGAACACTTTTTCTACCACTCACCTTCTTCCGATCGACAGTTAAACGTTCCCCGAAACGTTTTATGACACGAGACACTGTAGACTGGTGAATTTTCAACATCTTTCCGATGGCTCGGTGCGAAAGAAGTGGGTTGTCGAGGTGCGTGTGCAAAATGTTCTCGCGCACTTGCTGTTCCTTCGACTCCATTTTCGAAACTACGACACATTTCACAATGAAACTCACGCAGTGTAAACAATACACGCTGAGGTCATTTCACCCAAAATTTCGTTGAAATCAACCCAAAGGGCGAAATGTTACAGCTTATTGAAAGTGATGCAATTTAACTGTGGACATCCTTTAATTGCCCAAAAAAAAAAAAAAACCCCCGCCCCACCCCCCCCCCCCACCCCCCCCCCCCCCCCCCCCCCAAACCCCCCCCCCCCGCTTCCTCCTCCCCCTTCTTTTCCCCCGCCCTCCCCCCCCGCGCCCCCACCGCCTCTCTTCCCACACCCACCCCGCTGAGTAAGAAACGCTGTATCGTGTCAGCTATACCTTAGGTCCTCATCAACGCGATGTAAGCAGCGCGACCTCGGTAAGGTAGTATGCTGAAATCTTATCCTACCACGAAAAATGAAAGTATTCTACGGTATATAATTGCAGGTCATCCATGGAATACCCAAGTAGTGTGAATTAGTTTTGAATTTTTTTTCCCTCGTGGCAGGACCACAATCTGCAGACATGCAGACATTACAAATAAAATTGTTATTATTATTTTATACTTTAAAATCCCTTCACAATATTTTTTATGCTATTTTCAGCTTCGCATTTATGCATCATACATCATCATGCCACAGAGGATCGTGTGCCTGGAGGTCACATTGCGAATTTTAGTATTCAAATTAGGTTCGTAGTTGCAGCGTGCAACTACGAAATAGAGGCAAAATACAATTTTTATCTCTTTTTGTTGTTATGATTTGATAGTATATTATTGCATATAAATTGGTTTAAGGTTATCGAAATTTGGGATATACTGTCTTTTGCATGATGTATTTCAGGTCTCCCAGGTAGCACAGTGGAGTGAAATGGGTGGTTTTTTAAGATGCCAATTGAAGACCTAACATCGTGTGCTAATATTGAAATTGCACGAAAACTAAAAGAGATAGATGTTTGATGTCAAAAAACGAATCATAGAACATGTAGAGAAGCTCAGTTTAAAAAAAAAATGATCAAGTTTATCATGCATTTGGAAAAAATCTGCAAAAATGTTCGAAAAATAACCAATTTCAAACTTTGTTACTCTTAAAATGAAATTTGTCTCATTCAACAGCGCAATTTTGTGATAACAATTTAAATCAAATTTTCTTAGCTTTCGAATGAATGTAAATGATTTACCCTTTGAAGAATAATCTTTGCGTTAGTGCAAGTTAAGTGCAAACATACCACCGAAATAAAATAGTTCAATTACTCTGTAATAGTTGAGATTTTACCATATGCGTAGAATGATTTTTTTCATCAAATATGATCTTCTTTCAGCCCCTGAAAGATTCTTAATAAGGAACCAAACACCCTGTATTAACATAAAAATAATTTTATAATTTTTATCTAATTGGTTATAAATACTTTTACTTATTATGTCTTAAATGTTCAATTATCATTTTGATCCATTCTCCTCTTTCTCCATTCTCTCCATTCCATTCTCCTCTTATGATTTAGAAGTATCTAGTGCCCTGAATACAAGAAGCTGCAACGGAATCTTTGGTAGACTTATTACTGAATGTATTTTTCATTTCAAGTTTGCAAATCAACATTTTACAAAATCTGAGCTGATCGGATTAATACATGATAAATAATGAAAATTTATTATTACTCACAATATCATTGTATTTGATAATATTGTTTAATTGATTTTCCTTCCTAGATAATTTAAACATTAACGTTTGCATATAAAAAAATGAAATTTTTTCGAATGGTGAAAAAAAGATTTAAGATGACTTGCCAAAAAATTCTACGCCCTTGCGAGCGGCCTTCCGTCAGTTAACCGAAACATTCGCTATGGCGGACGAAAACATGCGTGTAGGCATGTTTTTTAGTTCTTTCTTCGTTTTATTTATCAATTCCTCCTCAGTTTTCGCGTCCAAATTGTTGGAGTAGATCTTACGCTTCAGGTTGGCCCATAAATTGTCGATGGGACGCAGCTGGGGGACGTTGGGTGGGTTCGCCGACTTGGGTACCACATCGATATTCAGCCGCTCCATCTCCTCAAACGATCGCTTCGAGTAGTGGGCCGACGCCAGATCCGGCCAGAACACCGCGACTTCGCCCTTATGGTATTTCTTGATGAACGACGAAGCTTCCGGCAGGTATTTCGTACTATAAATTTCCCCTTTTGGAGCCAGTCTGGAGCAAAAGAAGAGCGGCTTTGACATCCCCTTTTCGCGGATTGTCAGCCACAACGGCACCTTCTTGGGGAACTTGGTGTGTGAAACCTCACCTCGGAGCTCACTTCCTTCGTGGGGGAAGCAAAATACAAAGTGCCCTGCCAGTCGTTGCCATCCAGGGTGAGATAGGTCTCGTCGTCCATCACCACCGCCGCGTCGCGATTCGCCGGGAAAATCGATTTGACCATCTTATTCAGCCGCTGCCGCTGCGTCATTGCCTGCAGCTCCGAAACCAGTGGACGCAACTTCCGCTTCCTGACATGTATATTCATGTTCGACAGGTACTTTTTCACTGTTTGGCCGGTTGAATCGACCTCCCGGCCAAGCGCACGCAACGATGTAGTCACTTTTCCCTCGGTCGCTCAGGGTCGTCGGCCGTCCGGAACCGGGCTTTCTTTCGATGCTCTGATTGTTGTCGAACAGTGTCAAGATGTTGTAGATGCCAGAACTGGCGTATCCGGCATCCACAAGAGCCGCACGAAGTCCGTTTTCGACGCGGCGGGGTGCCGTTCTTTGAACGCGTACACTTCTGAACGGAGTTGCTTTACTGTTTTTGCCATCACGGTTAGAGTTTAACTGATAGAGCTGTCAAATTTTGTCTGCTGACTCATGGGTTACTATGATTGATGCTGCTTGAGAAGTTTTGTCAGTGCGGGTGAAGGTAAACCCATGAAAAATCGGCAATTTTTGTCCATTTTTTTAAAATGCAAACGTTACTTAATGTTTTTTGTTATGTACATTTGTTTTTAACTTCCTTTCAATTAAATGTTCCCTGTTTTCCTAACTCAGGAGCAATAACTATTAGGCAAACATAAAAGCGGATTGCTGTTATGAAATCAGCATCAAGTAACAAAAAGTGACCATGGCAACAGTAAATTACAATTTATTATTGTTAGTTTTGTAAAATCTCAATAGATTAAGCATACTTCAAATCAAGGTTTTGATGAATTGCTGTTATCGCTGAAAACAAACGAAAACGTGCTTAAGCGCGAAACCCCAAAACTCTACACTTTAACACTTTACAACATTTCTTGCATTTCAGGATAAACCGAATGAAGATCATATATAATAAAGGGTGTTTCGATCAAAATTTTGTCGACTTAAACTTGACGCATTTCCTTTCATCGTACATTGAAAAATTTTGCACACCCCTCATTTTGAAGATGCGTGCGTGTAGCATCATGCCTCTATTTTGATTTTGAGATTAGCACTTCAGTTATCAAAATGTCGTCGAAGGAAGAGAAGCAACGCATCAAAATTTTGCACGTGCATGGCGAAAATCCAACCTACTCTCACGCCAAGTTGGCGAAATTGTTAAATGTGGCTAAATCAACTTGTCGACAGACAGGAAAGCTGGATCGGGGGGAAAACGAAAGCCGGAGGCCACAGCGGCGACAAAAAGAGTAGCCCGCTGTTTCGAGCGGAACCCCAACCTCTTCGTCCGAGATGTCGCAAAGAAGCTGGGAGTGGCGCCTTCAATCGTGGATAGAGCTAAAAACGAGCTGAACTGTCGACTTACAAGAAATCGGTGACTCAAAATCGCGACGATAAACACGTCGGCCAAAGCACGATCGCGAAAGTTGTACACGACGATGCTGACGAAGTTTGATTACGTGGTAAAGGACGATGAAACTTACGTCAAGGCAGACTTTAAACAGCTTCTTGGACAGAAATTTTATACGGCAACCGGACGGGGAAAGGTGGCAGATATTTTCAAGCACATTAAACTGTCAAAGCTCGCGAAGAAATATCTGTTGTGGTAGGCCATCTGTACCTGTGGCTTGAAGAGCAACGTTTACATTGCGACCGGAAACGTCAACCAGGTAATTTATCTAAGTGAGTGTCTATTAAAACGTCTACTGCCTTTCCTGAAGCGACACAATTGTTCCGTTCTATTATGGCCGGATTTGACATCTTGCCATTACGGAAAAAAGGCCATGGAGTGGTATGCTGCCAACAACGTTCAAGTGGTTCCTAAGGACACGAACCCTCCCAACACGCCAGAGCTCCGCCCAATCGAACAATATTGGGCCATCGTCAAGCGGAACCTTAAGAAGACTCAAAAAGCTGTTGTGTCAATTTTGGCATACGAATGTTATCCAACTAACTCTACCAACATGACAAAAACACCACGCCTACCACCATCACATTTTTTTTTTTGCCATTTTAATCAATTAAGTTCCCACTAAATTCTGTTCCAAACGTAATTAAAACATTAAAAATCATGACAAATCACGAGTAACTTTAAAACAAAATCTCTTAACCTTAAAATATGGTCAATAGGTAGCGCTGTAGGCACACACTTAGTGTCATATTTCTGACTGATACTCCAATAACTCAACAGATGACGCTGTAGACGCTTATTTCTTTTGACAACTGCAAGCATTGTTTGACTAATGTGTGTGTGTGTGTGTGTGTGTGTGTGTGTGTGTGTGTGTGTGTGTGTGTGTGTGTGTGTGTCATCTTAACTACGATCGGTTGTCCTAGCTTCGGCTGGACACATACTAAAATTGGAACGATAACACCCATCGGCCGGCATGGTATTATGGAAGAACACTTACGAAGACGGGGAAAGGACAGAAATTTCAGATGTCTGGAGAGTCATGCCCAGAATGTCTGGAGAGTCATGCCCATTCCGAGGTTACTTTCACATACAATAAGCCCCGCATGTTAACATTACCGATATCATTTGAATAAGGGCTCTGTAACACACTTCCAGGTTTGGACAATTTAAATTTCCAAACGAGGCACGTATTAAGTATTATTTGAAAATAAGATTAATGTTATATAGTTATAATCAGATAGATCTCACCCATGGCCGCCACCTGAATCACACTATCTTGTTCATTCGTAAAAATAAAAAAAATCGACGTAAATTCGTAATTAATTTCATGCAAATGCACTAAGCGCAAAAATTAACGTTGCTAAACCGCCCGCTAGATATGCAACCTGCATAACAAAACTCTGTACACCACGTGGTGAATGCATCTAAAATTCTGTGTAAGCTTTTCACCCTCGCTTGCGCGTTGTTTTCGTTTGCTGCTTCTGACCAGCAAATGGCCGTTCTCTACATTGCACTAGTCTTCTTTCAAAGATGTCCACGATGAAATTGCCGCACTATGAAAAGCTCTAACTTTTTAACCGTTGCGGTAGAATTTAATGAAAATTTGGGTGGATTTCTCATAGTGCATTATTTACATCCTGCAAGTTTTAAGTCCTGTGATCAAAAATCGCGGAAATGGAGTCGAAAGAACAGCTCGTGCGTGATAAAATCTTGCGCATTCATCACGAGAACAAGGATCTCTCGCATCTTCCATCGCAAAACGTTGGAATCGCGAATTCCACGGTGTCGGAGTGATTAAGCGGTTCGAGGAACGGTTGACAGATAAAGGTAAGAAAAAGTATTTCTTTGGGCTTCAATCCAAACGAACGCCTCCCTTCGAGATGTGGCAAGAAGCTGGCATTTAAGAAGTTTTGTCCAAAGGCCAAAACTAAGCTGCTTCGAAAATCAAGGTACAAAAGGACCCTAACCGGACGAGAAGAGAACAAGATCCAAAATCCGGGAGGATGTTGACCTCAACATCTGACGATCGTTGAATGCTGCATCATGGACGACGAAGCATATGTGAAGGCCGACTTCAAACAGATCCCCGGGAACTGTTTTTCCGGCCAAGGATAAGTTCAGCGTTCCGGAGCATGACCGCACTCAGAAGATGTCCATTTGCGATGACATTCCTGGTTTGGCAAGCCATTGCACGTGCGGGAAGCGGAGTGCATTCGTGACCCAGGACACGATGAACGACAAAAAAGAGTCCGAACCTCTCTCCCCCCCTCCAACAATCTTCTGGATTTGCCTCATGCCCCCGCTCAAGGGCGTGCTGAAGTGGTATGCGGACATAAGGTCAATTTCGTGCCGAAAATGTTCAACCCTCCCCCTCCGGAGCTCTCATCGAGAAATACTGGTGTGATTGTGACGCAGCCCTTCTCGAACGATATGGTAGTGAAGACAGTGAGGAACTGAAGAAAGTATGGGTTTACATGCAAAAATCGTTGATTCACAGGTTGTGCAGAATCTTATGGCCGGGGTTAAGCCAAGGTGGGCATTTGCGATGGACTGTAAATAAAATACAGTAAAATGGTAAAATGCAGTTTTATAGTTATTTCTCAATCCCTGAAAATTTGATGGCAATCGGATGAAAATCATAAATCTGGAAATGCCATGTTTTTCACAAGGCCAGCTTAACGTGGCGTGTTCACGAGTTGGAAAACCATCTTCTCTGTACATTTACGCACCGGAACCAAAAACGAAAAATGTTGTTTATCAAGCTACGTTACACTCGTTTCCAATCGAACAAAATTCACCATCACCATGTTATAAAGCAAGCTGACGACTTGCCACGCTCTTAATTATCACTACTCCAATTGCCCAAATATAAATCGAACATTCTGACCTCGATTGGTTCTCTCTTCCTCACTCTGCACAGTAACAACAACAAAGCGCATTCTACGCTGACATAAACCAACCTCTTACACCATACTCACATTCCACTTAGAAAACTATTCTCCCACACATTTCCTCATCGTGTATAAACAGACCGTCAAACCATCCGAAATTCGATATCTTCCCATTAACAGCGCCAAATTCCTCTTCCATCCCCCCTCCTCACCCGCAGTCCATCTCAGCACACAGGAAGCTCGTCAGCACAAAAACCAATTTACTCCAGCGGAACGTCCGCCCCGACTGGATCAACCTTTGTAGATGATGTTAATAGAGCACGTCTTGATTTCGCCAACATCGACTTTCGCCCAGCAGCGCCTTTATTTGCATTGCACTTATTAAATCATACAAGTATGGCACAGAACGAACGGAGGAAACTAGGTCACCAGCGCAACTACCAACCTACTGCTGTTGACTTACGGGAAGAACATTGACGTATTGCCCAAGCCTACTTCGCCCGTTCCGTCATTCACCCGTCGCCGTCGGTTCATTCAAAGCCAACTTGGATCGTCGAATAAGGCAAGTTTGTTCTACTGACTGGGTTGCTTGAAAAGAATCGGAAATGAGTTTTCGCCGTGATTATCGCCGGCATGCGTGTAGTGGGTGGAATATTATGAGAAACATATGAGAAGGAAGCACGGCAAAGAAAGTGGCGGCCCAAGTGGCGCTGTGATTCAGCTCGGGAAAGTGTGTTGACTTATTGCTTCATTAATATTTGAGGACGAGCTTAAATTAATATAATTTATGGAAGTCTACCAGTCAGGGGAGAGCACTAGATTGACGCTTGACATAAAAGCGCGCTAACTTGACTAAATGACTTCTCGCTTACCGGCCACTCCAGGAACCCAATAAAAATCGGCATGTCAGTCGTTTAGCGAGCCGGCAGAGTTGTTGTTGGTTTAACGAGTTTGGTCACGCCATTCGGAAATTTGCAACGGGGCTTTGGGGCCGATATTTATGGTTGGCGGCGGCGTTCCGGTAGCGGTATCGGTCACAAATTTCGAACCTGCCCGAGGCAGAATTATGGCACGCTGTGGTCCGCGAGCGGGAATGCAATAAACCGTCGAACGGGAGTGGCGAGAAAACTGAAACCCGGTGGCGGTGCTTAATTATGGGATTCCAGACAGATTTAGGAGGCAATAAACACATTTTTTTTTCTGGGGATTAATTGGTGTTGCTAAATGTTTTTTTTTAAATCTTAAATATCTAAAACTATCATTTCAATGCAACCTCTAAAATTCTCATAGGAACGAGCATTCAACAAGATTCTGACTCCTCGATTAAGCAAATTTATTTTAAAAGAATCCATCATTAAATTAACATTCTCGAAACAGGAAAAACGACAGGAAGCTAAACAGACCAAACAATAAAATTGATTACCCGAAACGCACCTTATCCGAAAAGATAGGTTGATTATTTACTTAACAAACCACACAAACCTACCATTAAAAACTGATCCGATCGTAATTCAATCTCCCCTTCCCACCGGAGTGGATGCAATCTGATACCCGACTCTCGCTAGCAGGAGCCAAATGAACCTGTCCTCTTTTAAAACAACAAGCTAAAAGCAGAGAAACACACCGGCCGTCTTCATCTTCGTCGGTCGTAATAGTGTGAGAAATGTCAACAGCAATACAAAAACCCTTCGAGTCAGTGGTGAGGATTTTGCGGAAAGAACCAACGAGTGAGTGGTGCTGCGATGAAACTTGAACCCGATTCTCGATCGTATGTCACAACAACGTTAGCGTCATCATCGTTGTGACGTTGGCCGCACAGAAAAAAAAATCCACAACTCACCGGTCTAGCACAAGCCACAGCTGGCGGAGAAGGAGGAGCCAAGGGAAGCTCACTTCCCCGGTGGTCTCCATGGTATCCGGCCGTAGTGATGAACGTGACTCGCGGTTTTGGTTCCGACCTCATTTCTTGCAATCAACGCGAAATGTCCAAAGCCTACTCTGTTTCAACCAGACGAGGAAAGGGGAATCCGAGGCATTTCATCAGAAACGGATATCGATTGCTTGAATCGTAAAACAAAAGTTTAAACGTCACCGCTGGCCCCGCTGGCTACTTCTCCTCGATGGAGGAGACGTTGAAGAGTGAATCTTGTTTGAATGCACGCGATGTAATCCAGAGACCGAACCAGATGCTGGATGCGGTCGAGAGCATCGTTGCACTGAAAATAGACAACAAATAAAGTACTCGCGTTCCAGTTTCAAGTGACCAACCGAACATCCCACGAGGGCGCAGATAGGGATGAGGTAAGCTGTTACGTAACATATTTTGGAAACAAGGTTTGATGCTTGAGAAGCGAAGAGCAGGAACAAAGCCGGGGCGTTTCGGAAAAGGTAGGAACTGGGTTAGAACGAATCGAGTTTCATGCCAGATTGCTACTGCATTCTAAACTCCGTTGGAGCATGGTTTATGGTTATTGAAGATTGCTTTCCGCTCCGGACCAGGTCAAGTGACGCACGTGTTTCAGCTTGTTACTGGGTGGGTGAAATTTAAGAATGTATGTGGTTGGATTCAACCAAGCAGTTTCATGAGAACGGCCCGGCTGAGGTATCTTTTCGTGGTCTGGTGTACAGGAGGAAGGGTGAAATTTAAAAAAGAATCATAATTTTACTATTACAAATTTCAGCAGAGCAATCTGGTGTCAAACTTCGATTTAAGTTTTTCAGGTTTGCGAGTTCAGAGATGTTTATGTTTCAGAAAATGGAATGGAAATGGAACCCAGACATACCAGCACGGAGATTTTATAAAAGCTGGCTCAGGTTCTGTGAACTCGCGTTAGTGCATGCATTCCCTACGATGATTGGCCACAACATTTGAGTGCAACATGCGATTACGTTTTACGACTGTTTTATGAGTTGCTCATACTTGTGCTTTTAAAAACGGCAAGTCTTAAACAACAGTCAATCATGCAAGTCAAACTGTTGTGGCCTCAGCCATCAGGAACAAACAACAGCACCAGCTCAATCTTCAAGTCACTAATTAGAAGTATAACAAGCAACACAACGAGATGCCTGCTTTGTTGATAACCAGTAGCCCATCTATCTAATTCAATCTATGATTTCTATGAGTACGAATGCAACTATAAAGCATGACCAATTCGAAGGTAGCTGGATCCGATTCCTGGTCTCTGGGTAAAGGTATTACCAAATTGTGATGAGCAGCAAAGTGAACAAACAATCATGAAACGAAGTTAATCTTATTTTATGAATTCATGCCAGTTATCCAGGATTTCATGATTAAAATCACCGATGTGAGCAGTAAACCTTATATATGTTGCTTTACCTGTCCTAAATTGTGAAATCAGGCTCATCAAGTACAATAATTCATGAATACAATAGTAAGTTGGATTAAGATTGTTTGATTACAGTTTTTGCTTATAAAGTTGATTTTCTAGATTCTTGAGTGAGTTTACATTTTCAGGTATTTCACCCAAATGATCCATGATTTCGTGAATAGCCATTGCGGCGAAAAATTGATTTTAATGTCATGGATGTTGTGAATAGTTTATATTCATAACAAAAAAAAAACACTCATCATATTCATGAAATCATGACCTGTTTTTCTCGATTTGAAGAAGGATTATTTTCCGTTTAAAGGCTGTCTAAGTTAGATTTCGGACACCAAAATAAAAGCAGCTAAAAAAAATATTTACAAATAGTTCATCAAAACCGATTGTTTATTTCACTATAATAGAGTTATATCTACAGTGTGTCTCACAATAGGTGTCACCTTTTTTCAGTCTTGGTTTATTTCAGCTGGGTTATTTTAACAGCGAAATTGATTATACCCGTTTTGAGTGTATTTTTTCGACAGCTCCAGCGTCCTGGTGATAGAAGAAAAAGATCAAATGTGTGAGAGAGCGAATAATCCGGCCGTATCAAGCCGTAAATTGAACAAACAATTTCAAATGTCCCCTGCTTCAATGAACAGGCTCCTCAGACATGATCCGGAATGCAAGCCGTACAAGACACCACGGATTCACGGATTGACGGATCGTCAAAACAAGCCAGGGTCCAAAGAAGCAGAAATCTTTTGGTTCGGCACGGTGACTGCGAGATTTTATTTTCGGATGAAAAGCTCTTCCTCCTTCAGGACAGTCATAATCAACAATATGATCGTGTGAATGGCAAAAGTCTTGCCAATATTCCAAGTCTGAAATGCCTAATTATAAACACGTGGTTTATAGACCGTCGATTAGGTCTTAAAAAGCTTATAAAAATCCCTTTAGATTGATGGAGACGCATGGTTGACAAAAAGTTTTTTTAAAAAAACGTTTTGAGCGTATTAGATGACTATTGTGATTGGGAAACTATGGGAATTTAAAATTAACACTTCATATAATCACTTTAACAAAATAAAAATAAATTATTGAAGCAAAGTGCTTCAATATTCAATAGTGTTAATTTTGAATTCTCATAGTTTCCCAATCACAATAGTTCTACTAATACGCTCAAAAAGTTTTTTTAAATAGTGTTTTTTTAAAAAGTGAAAGTCATATAAAGTTATTATCTTCCAGAACCAAACATTCCTCAGTTGAAGTACTTCACCCACCCAGGCAATACTTCGGGTCAAATTCAGACCCGCACAATTGTGCGAGTCCGGCACTGAGGCGGCCGAGACTCGAAAAAAAAAAAAATTAAATCGTTGTTGTTGTTCTTTATATGAAAACATAAGACCCGTATTGTTTTATTTTACGATTATGGTGCTTTATTTTTGCTAGGGTGGTCAAAAGGTTCTGAGTTTTTGCCCTTTTATAACTTTCATAGCTTTGCAATAATTTGTATCGAAAAGAGAAAAAAGTCTTCAACAAAGTTTCAAAGGAAGCCATACGGATATGAACCAATAAAAGGCTGTCCATAAACCACGTATACTTTGGGGAGGGGGAGGGGTCTGGCCAAAACAGTACAAAGTTTCAAAATATTACAAGGCCAAAAGTCTACGAGGTGGAGGGGGCGTCTGATATTTTCAACAATCGGTCTACGTGTTTTATGGATGGCCCCTTTGCTCGGATTTCTACTTTTGGTGGGCGCAAGTAAGTATCCTTGGACATTTTGTCAATCATTAGCACCTGAGAATCCTCACAAAATAGGAAAATTAAGTCTTCAACAAAGTTCTTTAGGAGATCCAGCCTTGTCTAGCAATGGGCCGATAGGATATAAGTCAATTCGCCTTTAAACGTTTCGCATATGAACGTTTGGCATAATGAACGATTCGCATAAATTGGTTTCATACAAAACACATATAATTTTCTTTATGCCAAACGTTCTTATGCTAAACGTTCGCAGCGACAGACAACATCTGACTTCTTAAGGAACCTTGCTAATATATCTGATAGGAATTAAAACGCACAAATGTTCCAAACAGTTTAAAATGTTACTTACTCATTAGTTCCATCAGAAAGCTCTTGACATTTAAAAAAAAACATGCTGAAGCTACAACTCTTCCTAATAAAGGGCCTTCCTTAAATCACGTGGTCTTTTAGACAGGGAGAAGAGGTCCGGGTCTGGCCAATGACATGGCCCATACAAATGGCCCATTTTCCAATTGTCCATACAGTAAAGGCCACAAGGGAGAAGGATCTAGAAACTCTGAAAAAAACAACGTGTTTTATTGACGGCACTTTGAAACGTACACTGAAATACATGAGCACCACAATGCTCGAAAGATACATTTCAAAAGGTCCCATTTGCAAAAGAGTGGCTTTCCTTGTTTACTTTCTCTATTGTTAATAACTGTTTTCTAACTTCATCTGACAAATTAATGGGGGACATCCATAAATTACGTCACATTTAAGTGAAGGGGGGGGGGACATCCCATTGACATTTCGGAATCCTCTCTAAGAGTGTGAGGAAGGGAAAGAGTTTGAAAATGGTATTTTTTGGACGACATAATTCCTTCGTTAATGGTTTTTGTAAATGATCACCGCTGGGACTATTCATAAGCCACGCAGACTCGTTTTTAGAAATCTCAAACCCTCGTAGACACATTCCTCAAATTTGGCAAAGCTGTATTGAAAGTAGACTTTGACGAGAACCCTCCTTCATGCCTCTTAAAGTCTACGTAATTTATGAACGGACCCTTTTATTCAGTACTTCCACATCAGTCATATGTGATTCCAAAAAATCGAAATAGTTTCCAAGTCTAATGTAAGATCTTTTTTTAATGGTTTCTCATCAGATATGAATTTTTGATATCAAAATATAGATATTGATGTTGTTATTGACACTGGGTATACTGGAATAGCACGAGCTGACTAAAAATGACTGAATTATTAAACTGGGTAGCATATGCATCACATAATGAAAATCGACAGTGTAAGGGACGGCACCCACACAATTGTGCGGGTCCCACTGTATTCTTCCAGACATCCTTGGCATGTTAACAAACTGACACTTCTTCTTCACTATGTCGAAGAGTAGCACTTCTACTTTTGATTAGTACGGGTGCATACATAGAAAAAACTAATAACAACAAAATTACGACGGATAAACAATTTTTTTGTTTTACGAGGTTTGTTTACCTCATGTTTAACCAAACATTTTACCTTCCATATGAACTATAAACAAAAACCTATGCATAATCATAAAAGTATAAATAATAATTCAATTATGAACATCAAATTTGTTTGAAAAACATTGATATTGTGACAGAATAAAACATGTAAAGTTATTTTAGTCAACCCGCACAATTGTGTTGGTTCGTCCCGAAAGGGATATGTATTTATAATAAGTAGTTCTACGCCAGCAGTTCATACAACTCCATTGACTTGTGCCACGACATAAAATTTATGTATAATAGAACTAGCTGAACCTGGTTCGAGCCTTGCTTGCCTTGTCTTGCAACTAAATGAATAAAAATTAAATACAAAATATTTTTGTTTGCCAATATGAGTAATTCCTGCAAAAAAAAGAGGTGCGTGTTTTTATTTAACCCTCGGATCGGCAGTTTCTACCGGTTCATCTCTCTGTGTAGCAGCATTTCATAGACAAAATATTTATCTTCAAACGATGCCGTATCCTGTCAGTTTGAACTTAATGTTCTCTTTCATAGATTAACTTCTTGTGGAATGTGGATGTGGATGTGGAGGATGTGGAGCATCCTCCATTCTTGACTAAGAAGGAGTTCAAACTTCTATCAGAAAATTGTGTATTTCTCGGGTAAGCAGCATATTCTGATTCAGAATATGCTGCTTACCCGAGAAATACACATTTTGTGTTTTAGTTGCCTGGATAATGTTTGGTTTGAATTTGTGTTTCATTTGTTGAGAGCACTCCCTTCCAGAAAGAAAAGAGGTCTCGAACCACCGTGAAAACATAGCTTGACTCCAAAAACCTCTACATGCCAAATTTGGTTCCATTTACTTGATAAGTTTTCGAGACGTGCACAAAAAAATCTGCTTCATTTGTGTGAAAGCCATCCCTTCCTTATATGGGGAGGAGTCTCGAACTACCATAGAAACAATTCGTGCCTCCAAAAAACCCCCACAACACCCCGAAATTTGGTTCCATTTGCTTGATTAGTTCTCGAGTTATGCTGAAATTTGTGTTTCTGGAAGGGGGAGCCCCCTTACAGAGGGGGGAGGGATTTAGAACTATCATATGATTCTTTCCCGGCCCCAGAAACCGCTGCATATAAATTTTTAAGCAGTAGGGATAGTTCTCATGTTTGGTTGAAATTTGTTTTTCACTTGTATGAGAGCCCCCCCCCTTCCAGAGAAAGGAAGTGTCTCAAACTACCATAGCAAAAATTGCTTGCTTTAAAAAACCTCCACATGCCAAAATTGGTTCCATTTGCTTGATTAGTTCTCGAGTAATGCCGAAATTTGTGTTCCATTTCCCTTTCCAGAAAGGGGAGGGGTCTCAAACTATCATAAGAACCATTTCCAGCCCCAAAAATTTTTTCGTGCTAAATTTCACGCCGATCGGTAGTTTTCGAGTCTATAAGGTTCAGGCAGACAGACAGACAGATAGAAATTCATTTATATATGTATAGCTAGATAGATAGATAGAAAATAGATAACACATCGGTCAATAAGTCCCAGGCCTAACTACCAGATGGCGCCACTAATAAAATATCCATATGATTTTTCAAAATTACCAACCTTCAAAAGATTACTGTCAAAATTTCATGCCGTTTGGTTTATTATTTATGGAGATACAGTGGCGTTACAGTTACAGTTACAGTTATGTGACGCTTCTTTTGTGATTCTTAAAAACGATGGATTCAAAGCAATTTATTGTGTTGATATATCGTTGCTTTTTGATGGGAAAAAACACCGTTCAAGCCCAAGCTTGGCTTGTAAAAAAAAAAAACAAACGATGGTTTGCCAATTTCAAACGTGGTCGTACGGACACCGATGATGCTGAACGCCCTGGTCGGCCAAATGAGGCAGTTATTCCGGAAAATATTGAAAAAACTCCGAAAATCATCATGGACAATTCCAAAGTGAAGTTGCAAGAGATAGCTGACACTCTGAAGTTATCAAAAAAAAAAAAGTTATCCTACACGAATATTTGGGTATGATAAAGCTGTTTTCTAAATGGGTGCCACGTTTGCTCACACCAGATCAAAAACAACAACGAGTCGATGATTCAAAGAGCTGTTTGGAGATGTTCACGCGAAATAAGAAGGAGTTTTTGCGCCGATACATCACAATTGATGAAACATAGATACACCACTTCACTTCGGAATCAAATCGGCAGTCTGCTGAGTGGCGTGCAGACGGAGAAAGGAAGGTAATGACCACTGTATTTTGAGATGCGCATGGAATTTTAGTCATTGACTACTTGGAACATGGAAAAACAATTATTTCGATTTGTTGGATCGTTTGTAGGCCGAAATCGCCCAGAAAAGGCCTCATTTGAAGAAGAAAAAGGGAGTCTTTCACCAAGAGAATGCAACGTGTCACAAGTCAAGATAAACAGTCGCAAAAATGGTCGAGTTGTGTTCCGAATTGCTACCGCACCCACCGTATTCTCCGGGTCTGGCCTCCAGCGACTACTGGCTCTTCGTAGAACTCAAAAAGATGCTCCGTGGAAAGAGATTTGGTTCAGATGAGGAAGTGATTGCTGAAACTGAAGCATATATTGAAGGTCTCGATAAATCGTTCTACACAGGTGGTATCGAAAAGCTAGAGAAACGTTGGAATGATTTTATCACTCTAAAAAGAGATTCATTCTTGAACGAATTGTCTGCACTTCATGAAAACAATTTACTATTATGTGTACGGGATATTGTTTTTAAATAGATCAAATTTGTTTCGGACAAAAGATTGTAAAAATTCCATAACATTTAAAATTACATTAGAGGTTTTCAATTCGTGTAAAAATAAATATAATGTATAATATATGTATAATGTAAATCTATAATGTATTTTCCCAATTCATATAATTTTATCTTCAACCGTAATTTTGAATCTTTTTCATTGCTAAAAATTACATTTTTTTATTAACTGTCTAAGTCTGGCAAAGATATCTCATGCATGTTTTATTTTTGATCCGCTTTGTGCAAAACTACAATCAACGAACATTAATAGATAGAAAGCCAACAAAATCCTAAAAACCCATCGCCTCATTTCTCATTCCACTCAGAGCCTCATAAAAGTCAGCTCCCCTATCGAACATTGTCATCACCGCCAGCCGAGACAAACGATGTTTATTAATATGAACTACTCTTCACCAAATCGATTATTATTTATAACATCCATCCTCCACTTCTCCAGGGAATTCATCCTCCATCAGCAAGCCCCTGCCCACCAAAACTGTCCTTCGAAGATGTCGACGATCATCGTTTTAGCCAAATGCAGCGATTAAGTATGAAACCCATCACTGCCGTCTGCCCAACGCATGATTGGTACTACGAAGAACTTCGATACAGAATTAATGCTCGGCTCGCTCCGCATTAAACGTTTGCATATTAATCACTTTAATGATCGTCATCATTCCGTCACCCCCACCTTCCAGAATTCCCATCGGCGACCGGCGACACCGAGCGAGCGACGACGAGGCGCACTTCACTAGAACTCTCTGGATGAAGGGGGGCAATTCGAGCAAACCCACTACAAGTCAATGGTTTTCGGGAACGGGCAAAGGGCGGGTGAGGAGTGGAAAAACACCAATTCTCAGGCTGTGACAAACGGAATCGAATCGAGATTTTATGATCGGGCGGGAAGAATTCTAAAGGGGGACAATTGATTGCTTTGGTGGTGCCATCGTGCAGTGTGGCGTTTGCTTGACTGTAGAACGAGGCAAGGAACATATTCTATAAAGCCATTACTCATAATAGGTTGTGATTCTGGGGATAAAATTGTATTATCGTCATATTTAACTGCCATAAAATTAGTGTTTCAAAATAAATAGTAATGAAACAAATCATTGCCGATTGAGTTGGATTTAACTCAATATAATATATAAGGATATAAGTATACCAATATTACTAGGAAAGAAAGCATGCATACAGTTGATCTAAGATTAAGGTAAGCTCCTAACGCACAATTCA
The DNA here is from genome assembly GCA_024533555.2 of Aedes koreicus. NCBI lineage: Eukaryota > Metazoa > Arthropoda > Insecta > Diptera > Culicidae > Aedes > Aedes koreicus. Next base: position 1,380 of record JAHHFK020004107.1, on the reverse strand, counting down.
AGTCGAAAATCCCGATGATTCAGCCCACCCCCTGGGCACCCCATTGTCGTGATCCAGAAATTATTGATGCTCATCCCTCATGTTGCACAGCTGGAGTCCAGTTTGTTATACGTGCGCACAAACATTCAATAAGACACGGCCCATTATAGCAATATGAGCTAGAAATCGTACGAGCACTGAATAAGCGACTCTATCAAGTATGGAGGTCTCTATAAATCATGTCCACGTGCTTTCTGCTTTGACCGAAGCCGCATGCAGGCCACCAGATTGGACCAATTGCTTGTTCCCATGTACTCTGGAGCCCCGCTCTCACCCTAGCTTCTTTCAAACTCCCACCGAGAATCGACGACTCTGCCAGTGCCAGTCAGTGCATATCTTACTCATTCGATACGTGAGTGGGCGTTTGAAAGAAAATCTGTGTTTTTTGGCAGTATTCTCACTCTCTAGGTATTCTAAGAAGCGCTCCATTCACCCTGAGAGTGAATCACGTGTTTGCTTATTTTAATTGAACTAGTTGCCGAGGAATCACAGCGGCTTCGCTTTGATCGAGTATGGGAGTTCGATTCCACGCGCGCGCCCTTTTCGAAAGTGTTCATCGCGTTGATTTACGACCATCTGATTACAATTAATGACGCATGATTTATTCGACGCGATCAATAGCAAAGTTATGGAAATGAAGTGATAGATCAGAAAAGGGGGAAAAGAATTTTCGACGACTGGATGGAGAGTGTTTGTGATGAGACTCACCATATTTTGGGGTGTTTTTGGTTTCTTCACCAAATCAGGTACTTTGAATGTGGTGACCGCTTCGATCACCTCGGCCAACAGCAGTCCATCACGGCAGTCCGCCGACAGGTCCGAGACCTTTTTCTTCGATTTGGCCCGCTCCAGGTAGTAATTGGCCCAGTCGGTGTAGATCTGGAAAGGGAGATGAAACGTGAAATTGAATGTTAATATTTTTAAATCAAAGTGAAACTTGGGTAAATTTAGCTTTTCTAAGTTTAAGGGCCGTAACCTAAATGTGGCATATGTTCGAATGTTTCTTCGGGGATTACTACGAGAAAACTAAACTTTTTGTACTCATCCTATGATATGCGGTGATGTTTGCGACCACGAGAAATTTTTTTGAGAAAATAAGCTCGCCAACGAATGTGAAGATAAATAATTAACGCTTGATTTTCCAACTGTATTCTCCAATATTGGTCAAACTACCGCGCTTTCTGTAAGTATTCTAACATATTCGGTTGACCGCATTCCTTATTCTAGGATCACAGCTTATTCATAAAATTAATATGTGTATATTCAGAAACACATCTCAAAGGAGCTTTCACTCCAGAAAATTTACTTAACAAAGCACTCAACGACGCAATAGATTCATAC